>OW804099.1:117385276-117985276 GCA_942159475.1 Sthenelais limicola | reverse complement strand
ACCATACAGGTCAGGGAAACTTTACAGGTCATGGACACCATACAGGTCAGGGATACCATACGATTCAGGGCTACCATACAAGTCAGGGACACCAAACAGGTCAGAGCCATCATACAGGTCAGGGCTAACATACAGGTCAGGGACACTATACAGGTCAGGGCTACAATACAGGTCAGGGACACTTCACAGGTCAGGGCTAACATACAGGTCAGCGACACTATATAGATCAGGGCTACCATACAGGTCAGGGCTACCATACAGGTCAGGGCTACCATACAGGTCAGGGACACCACACAGGTCAGGGCTACCATACAGGTCAGGTACACCATAAAGGTCAGGGCTACCATACAGGTCAGGGACACCATACAGGTCAGGCACACCATACAGGTCAGGGACACCATACAGGTCAGGGCTACCATACAGGCCAGTGCTACCATACAGGTCAGGGCTACCATACAGGTCAGGGACACCATACAGGTCAGGGACACCATACGGGTCAGGGACACCATACAGGTCAGGGACACCATACAGGTCAGGGCTACCATACAGGTCAGGTACACCATAAAGGTCAGGGCTACCATACAGGTCAGGGACACCATACAGGTCAGGCACACCATACAGGTCAGGGACACCATACAGGTCAGGGACACCATACAGGGCTACCATACAGGTCAGGGCTACCATACAGGTCAGGGCTACCATGCAGGTCAGGGCTACCATACAGGTCAGGGCTACCATACAGGTCAGGTACACCATACAGGTCAGGGCTACCATACAGGTCAGGGCTACCATACAGGTCAGGGACACCATACAGTGTAGGGCTACCATACAGGTCAGGGCTACCATACAGTGTAGGGCTACCATACAGCTCAGGGCTACCATATAGGTCAGGGCTACGATACAGGTAGGGGCTACCATACAGGTCAGGGCTACCATACAGGTCAGGGACACCATACAGGTCAGGGCTACCATATAGATTGGGGCTACCATACAGGTCAGGGCTACCATACAGGTCAGGGCTACCATTCAAGTCAGGGAACCATACAGGTCAGGGCTACCATAGAGGTCAGGGCTACCATACAGGTCAGGGCTACAATACAGGTCAGGGCTACCATACAGGTCAGGGCTACCATACAGGTCAGGGCTACGATACAGTGTAGGGCTACCATACAGGTCAGGGCTACCATACAGGTCAGGGCTACCATACAGGCCAGTGCTACCATACAGGTCAGGGCTACCTTACAGGTCAGGGCTACCATACAGGCCAGGGCTACCATACAAGCCAAGGCTACCATACAGGACAGGGACACCATACAGGTCAGGGCTACCATACAGGACAGGGCTACCATACAGGTCAGGGCTACCATACAGGTCAGGGCTACAATACAGGTCAGGGCTACCATACAGGACAGGGCTACCATACAGGTCAGGGCTACCATACAGGTCAGGGCTACCATACAGGTCAGGGCTACCATACAGGCCAGGGTTACCATACAGATCAGGGCTACCATACGGGTCAGGGCTACCATACAGGTCAGGGCTACCATACAGGTCAGGGACACCATACAGGTCAGGGACACCATACAGGTCAGGGACACCATACAGGTCAGCGCTACCATACAGGTCAGGTACACCATAAAGGTCAGGGCTACCATACAGGTCAGGGACACCATACAGGTCAGGCACACCATACAGGTCAGGGACACCATACAGGTCAGGGACACCATACAGGTCAAGGCTACCATACAGGTCAGGGACACCATACAGGTCAGGCACACCATACAGGTCAGGGACACCATACAGGTCATGGGCTACCATATAGGTCAGGGCTACCATACAGGTCAGGGCTACCATACAGGTCAGGGCTACCATATAGGTCAGGGCTACCATACCGGTCAATGCTACCATACAGGTCAGGGCTACCATACATGTCAGGGCTACCATACAGGTCAGGGACACCATACAGGTCAGGGACACCATACAGGTCAGGGACACCATACAGGTCAGGGCTACCATACAGGTCAGGTACACCATAAAGGTCAGGGCTACCATACAGGTCAGGGACACCATACAGGTCAGGCACACCATACAGGTCAGGGACACCATACAGGTCAGGGACACCATACAGGTCAGGGCTACCATACAGGTCAGGGCTACCATACAGGTCAGGGCTAACATACAGGTCAGGGCTACCATACAGGTCAGGGCTACCATACAGGTCAGGGCTACCATACAGGTCAGGGCTACCATACAGGTCAGGGCTACCTTACAGGTCAGGGCTACCATACAAGCCAAGGCTACCATACAGGTCAGGGCTACCATACAGGTCAGGGACACCATTCAGGCCAGGGACACTATACAAATCAGGGACACCATACAGGTCAGGGAAACTTTACAGGTCATGGACACCATACAGGTCAGGGATACCATACGATTCAGGGCTACCATACAGGTCAGGGACACCAAACAGGTCAGAGCCATCATACAGGTCAGGGCTAACATACAGGTCAGGGACACTATACAGGTCAGGGCTACAATACAGGTCAGGGACACTTCACAGGTCAGGGCTAACATACAGGTCAGCGACACTGTATAGATCAGGGCTACCATACAGGTCAGGGCTACCATACAGGTCAGGGCTACCATACAGGTCAGGGACACCACACAGGTCAGGGCTACCATACAGGTCAGGGATACCACACAGGTCAGGGCTACCATACAGGTCAGGGACACCACACAGGTCAGGGCTACCATACAGGTCAGGGACACTTTACAGGTCAGGGCTAACATACAGGTCAGCGACACTATATAGATCAGGGCTCCTACACAGCTCAGGTTCACCATACAGGTCAGGGATATCACAACTCAGGGATCCCATCAAGTTTCAGGATGCTACTACAACATCATTGCCTTACTCGACTTAGTCTTGATGATCAAATATGTAAGACAATGGATTGTCTGCAAACACTTACTTGACAAATTTAAGCATATCGTTTCCTGACAGTGCCTTCAGCAGTCCTGCCTCATCATTCACTCTCCCTCCATGTAACCTAATTAGCAAACAAACAACATATATATTGTAGAAACCATCCATTATTAGTTTTTACACATATGCTTGTGAGAAAGTAAAAGTGACATAGATGGAACGCACTGTAATGCTATGAAGCCTGTAGTAGAGGAATCAACCCATCACCAAACACTACAACTCATCATCAGGTGAGTTACTCACAGTTACACAAGTGTGTAATGCTATGAAGCCTGTAGTACAGGAATCAACCCATCACCAAACACAACAACTCATCATCAGGTGAGTTACTCACAGTTACACAAGTGTGTAATGCTATGAAGCCTGTAGTACAGGAATCAACCCATCACCAAACACAACAACTCATCATCAGGTGAGTTACTCACAGTTACACAAGTGTGTAATGCTATGAAGCCTGTAGTACAGGAATCAACCCATCACCAAACACAACAACTCATCATCAGGTGAGTTACTCACAGTTACACAAGTGTGTAATGCTTTGAAGCCTGTAGTACAGGAATCAACCCATCACCAAACACAACAACTCATCATCAGGTGAGTTACTCACAGTTACACAAGTGTGTAATGCTATGAAGCCTGTAGTACAGGAATCAACCCATCACCAAACACTACAACTCATCATCAGGTGACTTACTCACAGTTACACAAGTATGTAATGCTTTGAAGCCTGTAGTACAGGAATCAACCCATCACCAAACACTACAACTCATCATCAGGTGAGTTACTCACAGTTACACAAGTGTGTAATGCTATGAAGCCTGTAGTACAGGAATCAACCCATCACCAAACACTACAACTCATCATCAGGTGAGTTACTCACAGTTACACAAGTGTGTAATGCTATGAAGCCTGTAGTACAGGAATCAACCCATCACCAAACACTACAACTCATCATCAGGTGAGTTACTCACAGTTACACAAGTGTGTAATGCTATGAAGCCTGTAGTACAGGAATCAACCCATCACCAAACACTACAACTCATCATCAGGTGAGTTACTCACAGTTACACAAGTGTGTAATGCTATGAAGCCTGTACTATAGGAATCAACTCATTACCAGACAACAACTCTATAATATTTTCATATAAGAAGGCGGTACTTACGTCAGTGTTTGCAGGTGGGGGATAACTTTTAGATGAGGCACCACCTCCTTCCAGTTTTTCACGTCAATACTGTAATAAGATGGTAGAATAGTGGTTATTCAAAGACCTTAATGTTGTGTCTTTCAATTTTCATAGCACGGAAACTATTCATACCATTCTTGGACATAATGTAAACATTTGATTTTGTTGATTTTGTTCTTTTCTTCCAACTTATCTGAATGTTATCAGAATTTTCTATCATATGAGTTTTGATGAAAGCTACTAACTTTTCACTTACCCTAGTTCCTGCAATGTCTTCACCTTCTGCAGACCTTGACAGAGGGCGGAAGTACAGGCCTTATCCACTGTTATGTTCTCCAACCTGAAGAATCATGTTTTAAAGGTAAACGTTAGTGACGTCAGCAATGCAGCAGGCAGCAATTAATGGGAGATAGGCATAGATTCTCAATAAAAAAGTTTTAATTAGACCCCCTTGTTTTTCCCATCCATGTAGCCTAATTAGCAAACAAACAACATATATATTGTGAGAAACCATCCATTATTGGTGTCATTGTGATAAAGTTAAGGGGAATTAGATGGAACGAACTGACAGACAAGACACTTAGACACACAAAATGTGAAAATGTATGTCAACACAGTTACACAAGTGTGTAATGCTATGAAGCCTGTAGTACAGGAATCAACCCTTCACCAAACACAACAACTCATCATCAGGTGAGTTACTCACAGTTACACAAGTGTGTAATGCTATGAAGCCTGTAGTACAGGAATCAACTCATCACCAAACACAACAACTCATCATCAGGTGAGTTATGTCTGGTTAACCACGCTGGGGTTAACCGGAGTTAAATGCGCAGGCGCTGCTGGAATTAGGGTGAGGTCAACACCCCAGACACACACTCTCCTCACTCGCCTCTGGGCTAGCAAGCTGACCACTAGTCTCCGGACACGCAGCGGTCAATTCACCATGTCTGTGACGTTCTCAAGCGAAGAAGAGTTTGATTTTCATGATTGGGCGAAAGGCTATGGCCTGACGAGAGATACTACCTCATTGCTAGTAAAGGAATCGTGCAGTTTGCTAGCAATCCTGAAAGTTATATCATCGGCAGGACTTAGCAAGTTAGGCCTCCCCATAGGCCAGGATATTGCTTTTCGCTGCGCCCTGCGAGACTTGGGTAACAAAAGTGGAGGTACGCAGACCAATGCCCATGATCCTAATAACAAGGTGGGCACATCAGATTCTGATGGGGAATCTGAGTCGGATGAAGAGATCTCAAGTGCACAAAGAGAGAAGTCGCAATCATCAGCCGAAAAAGTAGAAGCGGAGATTGACAATCTCAAAAATAAGAAGAGGAAAAGGGCAAATCCAACTCGTAGAGGGAGGAACTTGTGGAAGGGCAATCCACTCCATAACTTGGTGATTAAAGCAACAGCTAGGAAAGTGTTCAAAGTAGCACAATTCGTGCCTGAGCAAGTTGCGAAGAGGATTGCTACCAAAGCCAAGGAGAGGGTAGTTTATGAAGCAGGCGCAGACGGTAAACTTAGTCTCAGACAGGACGATGAGAAGAATCCCTATTTGACCATGGCGGAATGGGGCGCGGCCAGCATGCGCGTCATGTTTCACTTGCTATCTATTGCACACATAGAGAGGGATGCCGTGGAGGAACATATGTCGTATTTGGTGACCATATTCTATCTTGTAGAGAATTATGAATGGGTATCAATACTGGCCTATGATAACAGGTACAGGGAACTCCAAGCACAGTTCGGCTTCCCTTGGGGGACGGAGCCGGGTACATCAGCCACAGCTCTGTTGATCCAGAGGACCAAAAGGGATACTAAGCTGGCGATCAGACCATCAGCCAAAGGATCAAAAGGTCAGGGAGGTGACAAGTCGGAGGTGTGTAGATCATTCCAGAAAACGGGCAAGTGCAGCTACGGTGAAAAATGTAAATTTGCTCATGTCAAGCAGGCGGAGTCAAAAAACTCCACAGGCCCACGACCCCCAACAACGGATTAACAGCAGGCCAGCTGATCCCACAGGAGTGGGAGAGGCTACTCCCCCTCAATTACCGGAGGAGGGAGTATGTGTTGGAGGGAGTGAACAAAGGTTTCAGAATAGTGAACAATAACATCGGCTCTGAAACAGTGAAAATGGATAATTACAGATCTGCAACTGACCCAGCAGTCAGACAACAGGTGGAAGCGCAGATTAATGAGGAAGTTAAGAATGGCCGTTACAGGGTGGTACAGCAGCCCATGAAGATAACGTCGGCCTTGGGAGCCATACCAAAACCGGGATCATCTAAGGTTCGGCTTATACACGACTGCAGCAGGCCCCATGGGGCTGCAATTAACGACTTCGCAGTCAGCGAGCCATTCTCTTACAAGTCACTTCAAGATGCCACAGCCATGATCACCAAGACCACATGGCTGGCAAAGCTAGACCTGGCTAGCGCTTATCGGTCCGTTCCTATCCACCCTGATGATTACCAATTAGCGGGGCTGGCGTGGAGGTTCGGGACTGATGACCACGAGACCTTTATGTATGACACCAGGTTAATGTTCGGAGCGAGATTAGCCCCTGCTATCTTCAACGATCTATCGCAGGGAGTAGTGGCAATAATGAACGAGGCGGGGTATGACAACCTTATCGCCTACTGCGATGACTACCTCATCTGCGGGGATTCCAGACAGGAGTGCCTTGACACCTTGATGGCTCTCTGGAGGACAGCAAGCTGGTGGGCCCAGAAAAGCAGGTTACATTCCTTGGGGTGGTCATTGACGTGGACGCGATGACCCTAGCCTTGCCACTGGAGAAAGTTCACCAAACAAAACAGCTGCTCCACCAAGCCCTCCAAGCCCCACACATCAACAAGCGGGGGCTACAACGCCTAGCGGGAAAGTTAAACTGGGCAGCAAGGGTGGTCCATGGTGGGAGATTTTTCATGGACAGTGTCTTTAGGAGGATAAGATCATTGAAAGGCACCAACCACAGAACAAGGCTATCAAAGGATATCAGAGACGACCTGCAGTGGTGGGTAGATTATATGCACCTATTCAATGGAGTGCTCCCCATAACCGAGGAACGAGCTCATACCCCTGTAGTGCTTGACGCGTGCCCCATCGCGGGTGGAGCCGTGTATGAAGGGGAGTGGTTATATGTGCCATGGGAGGGATGGCACGAAATGAGTAACAAACACATCAACTTTAAAGAGATAGCAGTCCTGGAGCCTGCATGTCATCTATTCGGTCAGGCATGGCGCAACAAAAGAATAGATGTCTATTCTGATAACACCACAGCAGTTGCGTCGATAAACAAAGGCCGCTCCAGTGACTCCGACGTGTGTCAGTCCTTGAAGAGAATCTTTACTCTCTCAGCGAGATACAATTTTCTATTGAGGGCGCGATACTACCCAGGGGTTAAGAACAGATTGGCAGACGCCTGTTCTCGCCTTCATACTCCATCGTATCAGAAGGCATTTAGAGAGATTCTCCAGACAACATTCCTCCACTATGGATGAGGAATTAACGAGAGAGGTAGAGGGTTTTAAACTCCAAGCTCGAGCTGCCAACACTGTAAAAGCCTATGCCACCCACAGGAGGTCGTATACCAAATTCTGTGAACTCATGGATGCTAGACCGGTGCCTGCCTCTCCAGCTCTTGTGTGTAAATTTATAGCTTGGTTGGCACGGAGGCTGTCCTATGCCTCAGTCAAGCTGTACATAAAAATAATAGGGATCATGCACAAGGAAGTGGGGTTGAAAAACCCAATTGAAGACAATTATGAGATAACTCAGACCCTCCGGGGTGTTCATCGAGTGAAAGGTGAGGCCAATCAACACAAGGAGGCCATCACTCAGCAATCTCTCACACTAATTAGATCTAAACTAGACTTGACCACCCAGAAGGGCAGAGCCATATGGGCAGTGGCCCTGGTTATGTTTTTCGGGGTATTGAGGAGGTCAAATGTAATGCCTCCATCGTGGGGCACTTATGATCAAGACAAACATCTCTCCCGAGAAGATGTGGAATTATCACCTGCGGGTGTTATTATCAGGATAAGCTGGTCGAAAACGAACCAGTATGGGAAAAAAGACCAAGTAGCTGTTCTACCCAGGAGGAGGGGTCATCCCCTGTGTCCCACCAGAGCGGTGTATGAAGCGCTCAAAGGAAGCGAGAGCCGTGATAAGGACCCGGCCTTCATGTACCAGGAGGGGTACAGGTGGGTAGCAGTAACCCCAGAAGCCTTCCTGAAAGTGATCAGAGACTCCCTGGCAGGGTCTGATGTGGATCCCAAATCAATCGGGACTCACTCATTCAGAAAAGGAGGATGCACTTGGCTCCACTCTACTGGTGCTTCCGCGGACACATGCAGAGTGGTGGGGGCATGGAAAAGTCAGTGCTATCAGAGGTACATTACTCCAGACCTAGAGGAGAGAAAAAAAGTGGCCAAATCAATGGTGAATGCATTGGAGTGCACCTAAGAACTACTACCACTACTACTGGGTTCTTGGGGATCGGTGCTCTCCGAAATATAGTGACTATGACATTCAAGGACTTGCGGAAATACATAAGTGTCATGCGGACTAGTACATCACTTGATATTATTACATCTCTTATCAATTATCACATCAGCAACACAAGTGTGTAATGCTATGAAGCCTGTAGTACAGGAATCAACCCTTCACCAAACACTACAACTCATCATCAGGTGAGTTACTCACAGTTACACAAGTGTGTAATGCTATGAAGCCTGTAGTACAGGAATCACCCATCACCAAACACAACAACTCATCATCAGGTGAGTTGAAGCTATCCTTTTCAACCATAAACAACATGGCAAAGTATGGCGGACCTCAGCTACTTGTCTAAATCCAAAAAATGAGTTGCCGTGTATGGCATTTAATGAGGTACATAAGCTGTTGAAAGGGTTTGTACTTGTATGTATCTTTGTACTGTATGTATAGGCCTTAAACCTTTGGGATGGCTTATATCAATCTCAATTAAGTGGGTGTGCAGGGGTGGGCGCTACCAGGGTATGTTCTTGTGGTGTAAGCATAGGGTGAGTTAGAAAATTGGATATTGTTGTTTTTGCACAAGAACATTAGATTTACATGCCCCCCTCAATAATTATTGAGGTATTGTGAGAATCCAATGGCAATTTGCCCAGATGATTCAGTGTTCTAGTATAAATGATGAAGTCAGAGAAGTCGGTTAGATTGTTGTCTCAGGCGAGGCAACAAGGTGTGTAAAGATTGCCATGGCTTGACAGTATATTCAGGCTTAAATAATCATCTGGGGAATGGTGGGATTGGGGTGGATACAGGCAGATCCAGCGGTAGGGTGATCAATTTACACAGACGAAAGCAGTCCATTTTGGACCAAATGTTTTAAAATTTGTTTTGCCTTGCAATCTATATTTCATAATACCTACCCCTGATTCAAGTGTACCCTAAGAACAAGGTTTGGAGAATCCATGAAGCCAAAAAAAACATATATCATTAGTGTAGTGGTCATGTGTTTTACGGGTTCCGAAATAGTACAGTCCGGGAGTCCGAGACTGTCCGCTGGTTGATTCCAGTCCTTTCGGACTGACACCAGGGGGCGGTCGAGGGCTCTCGGATCTATCCGAAGCACAGACCCTGGAAGAGTGGTCTGTGGCTTATTACTATTATTTGTATTTATCTCTTTATATTGTGTCTTCTCCTTGTATATTGCCATTTTATACTATTCAAATGTTCCTTTATGTGTTCTTACCCGATCTCTGGTTTTACTTATCGTTAACTTTGCTCTTATGAGAATATGTGATATGTGAACATTCTCCACACCCTGTTTTATACTGTTTTACAGCATAGATGTTCCCTTTGTGGCTGGTCCACAAAGGTTGGTCTGTTGGGTTGTGTGGCAATAAAACCAGAGTACGAGAGTAATCCTTGTTCCGTTTTATTCCTAAGCTAAGAGTCCCGAACCGAGTTCACTACAATTAGATTATTTTATTTCAGGGACCACCGACGTTTACTACCATTTACTATAGAAGTGAATGGAGAAACAAATTTTCTCCCATTTTTCAGAATATCTGATGATTGAATATTGGGATTTCCTTTAAAATCCGCATATTATCTGTGGCTGACATATTCTTTTACCCCCAAATTTAATGAAAAACAGGGGTCATGTAACTAAACAACAAGTTATTGAGAATTTATGCTTTTCCCCCATTGACATCCATAGTGTATGGGAGTAATCTTCAGTTGTCCCTAAAATATAAAATAATGTGATAACATCCTTTTTTGTTGCTTTTTGTATTCACCCAACCATGTTCTTTCTTTAGATGAAGGTGAAACAATTTTGTAACACCTACATACAAGTACAAACCCTTTCAACAGCTTATGTACCTCATTAAATGCCATACACGGCAACTCATTTTTTGGATTTAGACAAGTAGCTGAGGTCCGCCATACTTTGCCATGTTGTTTATGGTTGAAAAGGATTTTTTTTTTTTTTTTTTTAAACGAATTTTATTCAGGTTGATGCTTTGGCATTTGTCAATTCTTTAATGTGACTCGGGTGTTCCCGGTATTCCGCCACACCCTGAAATAAGGTATATTACAATAATAAGTGTAATAATATGTGTGCCATTACAAATAATCAAAAATTAACGTTTCGTATTCGGTTGATGATAAAGGATGGTAATGAGGGGGGGGGGGGGGGGGGGGGTGAGGGAGTGGTCATAAATTACATGGAAAATTTAGTGTTGATAATGTTGATAAGGTTCAGTGGGGTTCATTAAAACAATTTTGTAACAGAAAAACGGTACAGTACAAAGTGTTAGTGTTCCAGGTTACAGATACCAAGGTTCCAGTTTGGCATTTGCCAGTTGGGATTCCTTCCGTTTCAGAAGTTAGGTATTATAATCAGCTTATTCAGGATGTCCTTTTTTAACAGTAATTTGAAATAGTCAGTTGACTGAATTATTTTGTATTTTCTATGCAAGTTGTTCCACCACAAGGTACCGCAGTAACTGAGAGATTTTTGGTACAATGATAGTACAGGCCTGTTTACCTCGAAGTTCAAGTTTCTGTCTTCTCTAAATTGATAATTACCATCTAGCTTTCTTTTTTCAATCCAATCTATTCTAGGGTGGTGTAATTGCTTGTGATAAAATTTCATCGAATTATAGAAGATTCGTTCTTTGACTGTCATGGTTTTAGTTGAATCGTGTAGATCGGCGGCATTATGCCATCTAGGTTTCAGGAGTGCAAAACGTAGAGCCTTATTCTGCAGGATCTGCAATCTGTCCAGTGTGGCTTTGGTACAGTTCAAATAACAGGTGTTCCCATAATCAAGATAACTCAACACCATTGATTTAATTAATAGTAGTCTAGTATGCCTGTTCAAAGCATGTCTGTTAACATATATATTATATAGGCGGGCATTTGCCTTACTGATTATGGTGTTTGCCATATCATTAAAATTCAGTTTCCTATCTATAGAGACACCCAAGTATGTAAAGGTATTTACCCATTCTAGGGGTATTTGATCAATTGTTATTGGCACTGTAGGTTGGTTATTGTTATGTCTCGGTGATGGGCGGATACACATGGCTTTGGTTTTTGGCAGGCTGATTGCCAACTTATTGGCTTGGCTCCATTGCGCAATCAGAGAAGTGTCTGACTGACATTGGTACACAAGGTGCCCTTCCATATGTGCATTATTGATTAACACTATATCATCGGCGAAAAGTAATATTTTGCCTTTTAGATTTAACTGGGCTATATCATTAACAAATATGTTAAATAGGAATGGCCCCAAGATAGAACCCTGTGGGACACCATATTTAACTGTAAGATAACTTGATGTGGCATTGCCAACTTTCACCTTTTGTTTCCTATTGGTTAAGTAGTCCGATATCCATTTCTGGAACCATGTAGGGAAATTGTACCGGCTGATTTTTTTTAATAACAAGTCATGATCTATAGTGTCAAAGGCTTTTTGATAGTTGAAGAATACCAGACTGCTTAGTAAGTGATTATTCATATTGTTAAGTAGGTTATGTAATAATAGGGAAATAGTTTCAGTGGTGGAAGAGTTTTTCCTAAATCCTCCTTGTTGTGGAGATAATATTTGATGTTCATCGATAAATTCCTGCATTAGATTATTGACATGTTTTTCTAGCAATTTCGAGGTGACATGTGTCAGTGATATCGGCCGGAGATTGTTAACTAGTGTTTAATCACCCTTTTTTGGTATTGACACCACTGTTGCTCTCTTCCAGGTATAAGGCATAGTACCTTTAAGAATGGAGAGATTTAACAGATATACCATTTGATTGCATGTAGTTGTGAAAAGTAATTTGTACACTTGCATGGGGATTTCATCGCAACCTGATAAATTTTTAACTAACTCTAGGAAGAGTTCAACATTTATCGGGGTATATTGGTTATGTGCTTGTTCAGGTACACCTTGTATTTGTAGTAGAGTTGGGGTTTGATTCTGGAATGTAGAGGCTATATTAGCACCTATGTTACTTAAGAATTTATTAATGATAGAAGGGATTTCGCTGGCAGATGCCATATTTTCATTTTCAGGGTTTATTAATTTATTTATTATTTTCTGATCGCCCTTAAAGGGTAGATATTCCTTTAAAATTCTCCAGAATTTGTTATGGTCATAATTAAATCGTTCAAGTTGTTGTTTGAAGTAATCACTTCGAGCATTACGAATGCCGTTATTAACCAGGTTTCTAAAATGTACTGCCCGTTGCCTAAACTCATCTTTCTTAGTTTTTCTGTATTTACGAAAGAAGTAATCCCTATTGTGGGCCAAATTCAAGAGCTCATTAGTATACCATGGTGGTTTAGTCTTTTTGGCTCTGTATTTCTTTTTAGGACAGATGGCATTGGTTGCTAATTCATATTTCTTATATAAGTACTCCCATGCCAAATTAGGGTCATTAAGTTTGTAAAACTCTTCCCAATTGCCCGTCTTACCAATTTCAGAGTCAACAGCTAGTTGTGTTAGGTTAACATAGTATCTGGCAGTAAAGTTATATTTCTTATATTTTTGTCTGTTTTTTTTTTCACATAATATATAAGTGTAGTACTGTGGGTATCACAGGTACTCTGTACTGCTACATTGGGTATGAGTTACAGTCTATTCCACGAGGGGTTTGCAGTACAGTGCTCTATGTATACTCCTATATGGACCACCAGATGTCCTTCTTATGCACTGCAGCTTATATTAGTGATTACTACTGTATTGTATAGTCATGTTATGTATGTACTCTGTGTTAACCTGTATGTTATACTTGTGACACCCCTATGTGTATTGTGTATGTTTCCCCTACTGGCCCTCTTCATTGAGAGGTAGACAGGTTTCAGACTGCCTCCTGCAGTCTGGCCTCTTGACCTTTGTTTGGTGTGTGGTAATAAAGGAGAGTTGCTGGCAAGGACCAAGAACCTGAGTTAGTGATATGTTCGTTAGTTAGTGCAGTACTAATTAGCAAGAACCACAATTCACTACATAAGGTAGTGGTCGCTTAGATTATATTCTATGACTCCACACGTTTTAATGTGTTTGACATTTGTCAATATGTGATCAATTATGGTAGTCTTCCCGTTTAGACCAAGCCTAGTTGGCTTATCTATAACAACCTGAAGAAATTTATCGTTAGCCAACTTAAGTAACTCATTAGTATGACTTATGTTCTTGTCCAGTAGATGTCTGGATATATCGATATTAAGGTCGCCCATAATCGTTAGTTCAGCACCTGGATATTTGTCATTAGCTTGGTCAATTAGATCAGACAGGAATTCAATAAATTGATTTGTCCCCTGGTGTGGAGGTCTATAAATATGCATAAGTACTAAGTTCATAGAGCGGGGGTATTTAATGAATATTATTTGCACTTCAATAAAGTCTTCCATTTTAGAGAGTTCGTTATCAATTTCATACTCAAGGGAATCATTAATATATGTGCATAGACCACCACCCACTCGTTGCGTTCTATCAAGTCTTTGGAGGGTATATCCAGGTAGGGAAATATTCGAATCTAAATAGGACGGATGTAACCGTGTCTCACCGAACATGAAAGCTTCGGCATTGATTTCTATCAGATCTAATTTTAATTGGTCCCATTTGTTCTTAATAGAACGTATATTTAAGTACACAAATTTGTTACCCTTCATATTATTTAATTCACTCACGCTCAGTAATGAGGTACAAATAGGCTTATCACTTATTGTATGTATATTCAATGACATTAATCTTGTCGTTGGCCCGTATGGCATTTGCCAGTTCAGGAATGAAGGAGAGCGTATATCTATTCAATGGGTAGCAACTCCAATAGGAGGCACAAGTAGTGTGCATTTCCTCTAGGGTTGAACAACTGATAGCCACGCGCCTATATAGGTTCTCTAAGGGTATATAGTTTTGTAGAACATAACAACAACTTCCTAATAACACAACATAATGCCCTATGTAATATAGGGGTAGAGTAATTAGTGTAGACTGCTTATAACTTACATTGTAATCAGAACAGTAAACAGAAGAGTAGGTCACACATTGGACCAATAGCTTCCTACCATTATTAGGCAGCAGAGGTGCATGGGCAATAACAAACTGGGTCATAGCATTCACCGCATAATACATAGGTATTGGGTAGTGTACCAGCTGATTGACATTAGGTGCACTCAGAGTAGTCAGCCAGTCAATAAATACAAGTATACATAATGGAATAGTATCTAAGCGTATGGCGGGGAAGTGCCTGTAATGGGATCAATAGTACACAATCATCTATACGGTTTGGTATAAAAACAACGTAAACATTTATCTTAATTGTCATGTAAAGGTGATTTTTCCTTGTAACCGCTAATTGACATGATATACTGGCATCCAACATAATATAACAGCAAAAACAGTAGTCGCCTAGTACATAACTTAGAACTAGTCTCTGACATAGACATTGACGGGTATTTCTTTCGTACATATAACAGGTACTTGTAAGATCGGGGTAATTGCAGGCTAGAGCAGTTACTATATCATTATAAGTACATATGATCATCGAGCAATTATAGCACGTGTTGGCATGTGCCAAGTATGATTTTAAATACCGTTATTGAGCTTATGACTTTTGATAAACTGCTTTCCCCAGTCGATTAGGACGAACTCGCGTGGGTGTAGACCGTCATGGAAATAACTATAATTGTGCTGGGTAATACCATTCGTACGGCGGTGTACCTTGTTGGTAAGGGTCGGATGGTGGATTCCATTAGCCATGTTAACTGATTTGATATGATAGTTCACATCCATAATAACTTCGTTAAGGGTTGTTTGGTCCGGCTGAGGGTCCCAGGTATGGTTATATCGGTTTAGCGACATCCCATTGATACCGCAAAATATAGGTGCTGTGTTGGGAAAATCAAGGGGCATTTGCCTGTCAATCATGTCCACTTGTGACACCACGGGGTTCTCCAGGGCTTGCCTATCTGTGAACCGTAAGCCCGCCATGCCAGTATGACTATCCTTGAAGGTTATGTCACAAATGCCTCCGAAAAAGAAACAGAACTTAGGGTCGTAATGCTGTAGAATCGGTTTGCTCATTTCGTACAAGCGAGCAAGGCCTTTCCCCTTAAAGGTAGCAATTCTTATTTGGTCAGAGTCGACGTAAGGAGGCAAGTAATGCCCACGAGAATCTGTTATAATTACCGATAAGACACCAGTTGGGTCGTCTTCAATTGGTCCGGCATGTGCCATCCTGATAACAAGTGCAGTTCCTTTGAAACGACTTAACCTTTTGGTGGGACCTTTCCTCGTGGAATAGCTATCCTTGCCTGGTCTTGGGTGTCCAATTTAATCCCTTTTAGCCGTCTGCTCTCTCTTGTGAGCTGGGTTGCTGTAGTTGTGGCGTGGGTGGTTAAAACCGGCCCAGGTGCTTGGGTCAATTTGGGTGTGACAGGTTTGCGGGCGTGGGGTTTGACCATTGTTGGTTGCTTGGGGTGTGTCAACGTTCTGTTGTTCCTGTAATCCCTCTGCTGATTGTACCTCTATATTGGTATCTGCCTCAGCATCTTCAAATACCTCTTCTTCAGTACCCCAATATGGTCAGGAATTTGTTCCTCTTCTTTCGCTTCTTCAATGCTAGAATTACTATCCAAGTCACCAGTTACATTTTCGTGTGTGACAACTGGTCTGTAAACCTGTCTGCCCTCATCTCTCGGTTCGTGGACATCTTCTTCTGTCCTTTCCAGGGGGAGAGGGCCTTCAGCTCCTTCTACTTCCAGTGGGGGAGGGCCTTCAGCTCCTTCTACTTCCAGTGGGGGAGGGCCTTCAGCTCCTTCTACTTCCAGGGGGGGAGGGCCTTCAGCTCCTTCTACTATCTCAATGTCGTTCTGCAGTGGATCATCATGAGCAGAATTGTCATCATCAGAGGCCTCATCCTTGTTGGATTCAGAATCTGATTCCAAATCCAATTTGGTATCTGAAATGTCCAGTTCTGCAAGGTGGGCGGGATTATTCCAATCAATTACGTTTTCTTCGGTTGCCTCTTCCCTACGGATATTCTCTTGTATTTCTAAAAGAAGAATTCCGTGTTTATTGTCACCAGGCCACTCTGTTTTATCATCAAGGAGGGATTTGGATTGCAGCGGAATTCCGGTCCCCCACCACCTATCAAATGAACACTCCGCTAGAAGGTTGTTGCCTGTGTCAATCAGGGCTTTCCTGGCCGCTTTGTCTTGCCTAAATTTAGCTGAAAGGATTGCTTTCATTTTAGCATATTTGATCTTATCCCAGGCCTCATGGATACCGCATTTCTCACCAAGTCGTTTCGCAGCTCTCGGGCAGAGCTCCTTTTTCAATGAGTTGGCGATTGGCTTGTTCTTGGTGGCAATTGCCCTTTCATACTGGTACGCTTGTTCAGCAGAGTAGAAATGTATGCCATCGTACCTAAAGAGTGACTTGGAAAAATTTGACAAGTGAGAGTGTTCCCCCTGGTATCCTATTGCGCCCACGATTGGTTTGGTTTTAATTTGGTCGATCTTTAGACCCTTTGGTAGTGAATTCAGTTGACTATGTGCAAATTCAGTATCTCCAATCTTAATTTTAACTTTAGCTATAGATGCATGGACCTTAGGGGTAACAGATTTGGCAGCTGCCAACACCTGTCGCATATCTGCGTAGCGTCTCGCCGTCTTGTCGGGGAGGTCGGGGTTAAAGAAACATTTCTCGCATCCCTGTAGCTCTTTTAACTGCGTTTTGCATCTGAAAATGATGTTCCGCATTTCCTCATCGCGAAATTTGACTATAATATTCCGCTGAGAATTTTTTCGGGGCCCCTTCTTTCCAATGCGGGCAGCGAATTCGAGATCTTTAGCTTCGAATGCCGTGCTTAACTGAGAGCATAGGTTGGTCATTCTAGTCCAAGTTGCGCGGTCTTGGTTATTTTTTTCTGCATGACTCTCAGCCAACCCTGATATAAAGATATGTTTTCTTATTGCCCCTCTATCCAGGTCTAGACAGTTGTCTTCCAAGTTGTCTGACACAATGTTTAGTCTACTTACTTCCAATTCCAGTTGCTTAATTCTGCTATTTAGGCAATTAGAATAAGCGTGGATCCTGTCAACCTTGCTAGTAACTGGCTTAAATTGGGCCCAGCCGTCCTCCAGAACTTTAATCCTTTCTTCCATTGTGGCACATATAACAAGTAATTCACAAATGGGTACGTTAATATACAGAAGTAGAGTTGGAGATAGGTATTGCTTAGGTCCTTCAGGGGTTACGAATAGAGTCACAAGTATTTTGGTAGATCCAAATAGCACTGAGTGTATGTATAGCCGGTGCGTGTCCAGTGCATATGCACGTATGAGCGTATGTATAGCCCACACAATGGGTGTATCATAATCCAGGTAATGTTCAGCCACACAGAACAAAGATTGAGCACTATACCTTTGATTATGGTTCAACACTGTGAATAATAGTCCATTTTTGTGTTAGTCCGACTCCCTCGGGTGATCATAGTAAACATAGGATGAGTATGGATGAAATAGCAGGTAAATTCCGACTAGCAACACAATAGTTGGCAGAGCTCGCTCAACATGCGACCGTCCGCCATGACACACACACACACGTGTGGATAGCTTCTGCACCGAGGCCAGGAAGGCGAGAAATCGCCCCACCATTGATATATTCGCAGATGTCAGGCCTCTCAACGCACAAAAATGGAAATACTTGTTCCATTGACTATTTCTGGTCCTTCTGGTCGAGGATGCTAGAGCCTCCATCTGTAGACGAGAGATTTCCTTATCCAAGGATCCTTCAAGGAAGACAGAAGCGAAGGAACCAGAGTAAACACACATCAATGGCTGCAGACATATATAAACCTCATTATTTGATATTATACACAAGGTCCACCATAGCAGCTCTTTTGAGAAGAGAGGAGACAGGCTCACAGATTTCCCATCCTCCAGGCCCTTAAGCATGTCGAACAGAACATTTATATAGATCCTGCCCCCTGGGACCACCTTGCCACAGCAAGAAAGTAAGCCTTCTAGTTTCTGTAGTTGTACTTTTGTGGCCCTTTTTTTCCCAGCAAAGAACCCAATTTCTCTCTGTAATTTAGTCACCTTGTCTTGAGGGAGGCTGAGAGACATGTTATCAGAGTCGATGGTAATTCCTAAAAACCTACACACAGTCACTGGGGTGGAGATTTTAGACCATAACAGATGGAGGCCCCAACGACATAGGGACTGCATCAAGGCCATTTGGGTGGTCAGGGCAGAGTGCAATGTTGAGCCCCAGTAAATGTAGTCATCCAGGTAGCTGTACACATATTGACCCCCGCTATTTAGGTCCCTAGTCATGGCAGAAGCCACCCGTTCAAACACAAAAGGAGCAGCACATGCCCCAAAACATACTGAGTTGTTGATAATATATATTTCATTGTCTATTTCCCAAGAGAGGCCGAAGAACTGGCATTGAGAAGGCACAATCCAAAGTGATCTGTAGGCACTTGCTAAGTTGATGATGCCCATATAGGCCCCGTGGGGATTATCAGCTAGCACCTTGTCAATTGATAATAAAGAGAAGGATGACATAACCTTGTTGGTATAATTATTCACAGATGATTTATCTGGATGACTGCAGTCAATGATGGGCCTAATGCCACCATCAGGTTTTGCTATCCAGTCCAGCCAGAATTTAGGCCTTAGCTGGGATCTGACGCCTCCAATGTGATGTATCTCAGGCAAAGAAACAATATAGGCAAGTAAAAGTTCAAAGTTTGGTTCAGAAAACGCCAAATTGTCTGAGTCTGAAGGCTCCGAGGATGGTAAACATGACGATAGGCGGCCATCTTGTTGAGAAAATAGCTATTTACTGTCTCCGCTAGCTGAGAGCTCTCCCCAGGAAAAGGTAGAGGTGCGTGATTCGCAAACCTCCGCCCCATGACATGAATCCATGCATGACCCGCATATGTGTTGGCGTTTACAGGCAGCATTACTTAGTATGAGAGGGCTTTTAAATAACCAGCAAATATCTTCTGGCCAGCGACCAAAATCAAACGATGGGTCATAGTTCACGTCCTGTACCATCTTTCTGAAGGAAGATGGGTGTCCATCCGCCAAGCCTCGCATGGTGATGGTAGCGAATTTCAAATTTTGCATGGTTTTAAAAGCTTTCATGTTTTCCCGAGAAAAACTCTGGTTTGAAAGAGTAGGTTCTTCTTGTACCCAGTCTCCAATCTTTCCTTCGACTACTAAGTCGGTTACTGCCCGTTCATAACAGATTAAAGCTGACTTCACATTTTCCTTTCCTTTCGCCTTTGATGCAATATAGGAGAGATGGAGGCTGTAGCCGTAAGGATCTATGTTACACGATACCAAATGGTTTACCACACATACACAGCCATATAGTAATTCCCTGACTGAGAGATTGTCAAATTTACAGTCAGGAACGATGTAATGTTCAGGACAAAGTTTACCCAGATCTGACACTTGGCTGATGTTGCTGCCTGATGCTGACGATGACTCCCCTGGGCCACCAAGACCTGGAACAAAGGTAGCGGATTTGCGGCGATTCGGCCAAGGTCGTTCAGTAAATGAATTTTCCAACTGGAGAATTACTGCCTCAGTCACCGCTGCCTTAGATTCTAGCGTCAGAACCTCCAGTTTTTCCTTCTGTTTCGTCAACAGGGTTTCCAGCCACTCTTGGTAAGCCTTTGTGCCTCTGACACCGAATCACCAGTACACGGGGGTTGTTTGTGCATCTTGCCGCAGCCTGGGCAATTTATCTCTGCCATGGTGAACTTTCTGCTTGAAAAACTTTTCTGTGAATTTTTTTTTTCTCTTTCAAATCTGAAAGTCCTCTGCAATCTGATGGCCGATTCCTGGCAGTGAAGGGACGCTGACGTCCGCACGTCTCATGTCACAGTCGTCCCTCAGTTCCTAGGCAAAATTCTCTATGTTTACCGCTGCTCTGATTTATTCCTGCATTCAACTGAATACAAGCTATATATCTACAGCAGGAGAATTGATAAAGTCTGATTCATGGGGTGCAAGTAAAGGGGAAATATAAACCCTTCACTTACCTTAGTTGCTGCAATGTTTTCACCTTCTGTAGACCTTCACAAAGGGCGGATACACAGGCCTCGTCCATTCTCACCCCCTCCAACCTGAAGGACCAAAATCTATTCAGTATTTTTAGCATGAAATAGGAAAGTACAAATTATTCACACATTCCATGGTTGGTTTCTCCAACCTATACGATCATTTTTCTTGCTTTACCTGTTTTTGTTCATCCATTTTAGATATCCAAGCCATTATTGATATGTTTTTATTTATCAATAATAAAAAAAGACAATTACTTCAATTGTACTCTCTCAAACTTTTCACATTATTTCTGATGTTCTTAAGGAGTAATCGAATTTTAAATATTATTTCAAACATTCATATGTTATTTCTACTAAGTGGTTAATAATAATATTGTTAAACATCCTATTGGTGGTCTCTACTTAAACGATCTGCCAGCCATACACCTCATTCAATACATTTTTTTGGAATTAATTATGGCCAGTTCTCTCAAAGTGGAATGTACATTAAAATACTTTACAATCTTAATCGAACAGGAATCCTACTCACCTCAAGCTAACCCTTTTGAAAGCAATAATTTTTCTGTGACACATATCAGGCTGGTACAAAATCTAACTATGCTCACCTGAGTACTTGTATAGTCAAATCCTCCTGAAGTCCTTTAGCAAAAGCATTCATGAACTTGACACCCATTCCCACGAAACTGGGGTAAAATTTATAGAATAATAGTTATATATCTACAGCAGGAGAATTGATAAAATCGTAAGAAAACTGTCTGATTCACAGCAGATGCAAGTAAAATATAAACCCTTCACTTACCTGAGTTGCTGCAATGTCTTCACCTTCTGTAGACCTTGACACAGGGCGATTGTACATACATCATCCATTGTCACCATCTCCAACCTGAAAGATCATAGTCCAAGTATTTTAGCATGAAATAGTAAAGTACAAATTATTCACACAATCCATGGTTGGTTTCTCCAACCTTTGAGATTATTGATCTTGTTTTAGCTGGTTTTTTTATCCATTTTAGATATCCAAGCCTTTATTAATGTTTTATTTATCAATAATAAAAAACACAATTGGGACTTCCGGTTGATCTGGGAAGCGGGAAGGCCGAGACCGGCGGCCATACCCAGGACGGTGACGTAACAGAGGTAGAAATGGCCAAGACAAAGGAGCGGGTCGACGCTATAGAGGTAAAGATGGAAGGCATCGAAGGGGCTGTAAAAGACATGAGCGACAAAATGCAGCAAAACATAGTTGAGGCAGTAGCAAAGGCAATGGCCACCATCAACTTAGAGGCACACAAAGAGAAAACGCCAGTTCTTCGAGACCCACACTGACAGCGAGGGCGGCCATTCGAACCCCCTGCCTGACTACCACCACGCAGGGACCAACAACCCACACCATAACAAGCCGGCCATGCACATACCGCCCCCGAGGCAAATCATGCGTGACCCAATGGCTAGGGCGTACTATGAATCGCAGATGGAAATGGCATCCCCACTCTTCTATACACCGGAGATTAAAGGTAACCTACATATCGACCCACGAGTTAAGTTCCAAATCCCTAAGCCTCACATGTACCTTGAGAAGGAGGGTATAACATCGATCAAGGACAAACTGGAGGCCAGAGATAACATGAGCTACCAAGAATATGTGGAGGCTTATACCTCAATGATGCTTGATGAAAACCTGGTATCGCCAGAATACAGGTTTAAACTCACCCGCCATCTACACCAAGTTGCACAGGACGCTAAAGACAGACCGTGGCGCAACGTCCTTAAGTGGAGTACCAATACATTTGAAAGGATTGAGAGAGGGGAGATTGACTGGGAGGCAACCAAGCAAATACAATACGATCGGATGAGAATTTCGCTAGCACCAGCATCCACTGCATCGACAGAGGCCACATCGGTCCCATGCCCAACGTACAACATGAAAGCGGCGTGTAAACTCAAGGATGGCCATATAATGGACACGCCGATAGCAAATCACATTTGCGCATACTGCAACGCTGTGAATTCTTCCAACAGGCACGCGCACCCAGCAATCAAGTGCATGAAGAAGCAGCGTGCGAGACAACCAGCAAGTAGAGATCACAGTCCCATCAGCCAGCACTACATGTACCCGCCACCTCCCATACAGCAGACACCTCACGCACAACACGGCCATAATGCCCAGCAACACGCGTACGTGCCACGCCCACACCTCAACCAGCAGCAATACTACTCTGGAAATACAAAAAACTAGCCTGCCCCGCGGGCTCAGCCTCGCGGGATGAAATAACCGACGAGAAAACCGTGAGTTATGATGAACTGTACAATACGTTTGATTGTTCCGATGTTTATGTTGATGTTGACACTGATTTAATCACAGACACTTGTTATAATGTTCACGATACGCCATGTTTACATCATGAACCGGAAGGGGACAGCGGAAGCCATAGCTACTTCCGCCCAGCACCCCAGCCAACCACAGACCCCGGGATACCGCCATGGCCAGAGCAGCCAATCACAGCCAACCTTGTAAATACAGCAATGGCGGCCCCCACAAAGTCAACAAGAAACACGATCTTGATCGAAGGAAATGTCCCGGACAGCTATTATACAAGCCGCACGGACACCCAGGAGCAAAGCGGCATCAACCGCACAACCACCTACATACTGGATGACAATGCCTTCATGTATATAAGACAAATCTGCGCTACCAGACCGGGAAACGTGCCGGACATGTACGCACCAGGCCCACTTGAAATGGCGACATATAGGATGCAACACTGGCCAATGCCAAACACACACGTACTGGACCCACTACTCATACGTGTATATAATGCAACCCGCACGACGGGTCTCCCCAACATGTTGTCAGCAAGAATAGACGTCCCATCAAACCTGAATATCTGCAGATGGGAGTTCTACCTCACAAACGTCATCTGTGAGTTGGAGCTACTAGACATGATACGATACGGATTCCCATTGGGCTACATCGGTCCAATATCTGATACAGCGACCATGAGCAACCATACGTCCGCCATAGACTATCCAAAGCATATATGTGAGTACATTAGCACAGAGAAATATAACGACGCAGTGTATGGGCCCCTAACTGACCTGCCTTTTGATACTTGGGTCCATATAAACCCGCTCATGACTAGACCAAAGGGCAACGAGGACAAAAGGAGGGTGATAATGGACTTGTCATACCCATTGGAGCTCTCAGTTAATGGCTACATTAAACAGAACATGGTTCTCGGAACGACTAGACAACATAAATTGCCAACAGTCGAGATGCTGGTAAATAGTATCGTTAGCACGGACACAGTGAAGTATATATATACACACTTGACTTGGAACGTGCGTATAAGAACTTTCGTGCTTGTCCCAGTGACTGGCCTCTACTCGCATTCGCATGGCAACACTCATTCTTTCTAGACATCAGCCTACCATTCGGTGCGAAACAGAGTTCACTACATATGCAGCGGGTGGCGGATGCAATCACCAACATAATGAAACAGGCAGGTTTCAAAGGCTATATGTACTTAGATGATATGATCTGCTGGGAAGAAACAGAAGCAAAGGCATGGGCGAGCTACCACTACGCGGTCAACATCCTCACGGAACTGGGCCTCCCCATCTCACATAAGAAGACGCAGGAGCCATCCACCCAGGCCTGCTGGCTAGGCATCATAATCAACACACGAGATCTGACGCTAAAGATGCCTAGAGACAAACTTGACGAAGTCATCACAGAGGTGAAGGACTTCAGAGACAAGAGGACTACCAGCAAGAAGAAACTGCAGTCTATAATAGGCAAGATCCTTCATCTATCCAAATGCATCAACCCTGCAAAAGTATTTGTAAGGAGGCTACTAGAAGCTTTACATGAAGACAAACGCACCAGGATCCCAGTCCAAGAATCAATGACGCGAGACTTGTCGTGGGTGATACAGTTCGCCAGAGATTGGAATGGAACCAGCATGATTCCCTCACGCATAACATCTATGTCCATAGCTATGGAATACCACGGAGGGAAAGCTACGGCGTCAGACGGCCAAAGAAGGGTCGTGCAGGACCTCACGCCAGTACGAGACATGAAAATAGACCACCTCGCCTACGCAGCACCTAACCTCGTCCACTCAATGCTACAAGAGTCACACACAGCAACGACGATAATGGTGTCAACAAGCAGCAAGGAAACTAATACCCTCCTCTCTCAAGGCACAAAAAAGGAACGGGATATGGTCGGCCCCCGCACCATGTGGCGACTACAAGCTTGTAGACACATCAGAATACTTTATGACATACAGGATGTAGATTTCATAGAAAAGTACATAGCAAGTGCAAAAGTTAACACTCCTTGCAAGGAGGCACCGGTCATTGATATCTGATTTCTTAAATATTGCAGATCACGAACTGTCATACCTCATGCAGCGCGCAGAAGAGTCACAGCATATGGCACGCGCCCCAGGCACGATGGCTAACCACCGTACAGCGATGAAGTCATATATCGCCTTCACACAGCGTTACAGCATGGATCCAGACAACATAACAATCCCGCAAATATGCGCCTACGTCCAGTATTTGAGAGGATACCTCAGCAGCCCCAAGTCAGTATCTAATTACATTTCCGCTGTCAGGGAGCACTATAGGAGGAGGCAGATAGTACAGCCAGCTCTCACATCATATAGGCTACAGTTGGCTCTCGACGCCACAAACAGACAGAAGACACACACCGTCACGCAAAAGCAACCACTGACGGCCGAACAAATGATACAGATTCTGGAGCAGGCGGATCGATTCCCAGCACCAGCTCAATATAGGCTCGCCATTCTAATAATGTACACATTGGGGTTTCGTCAATCAGAAGTAGCCCCACGAAACCTGAAAGACTTCGACTACACGCGCCACATATGCCGCGCTGACGTCACACTACAGCATAACACGCCACATATTCAACAGAAGTGGTCAAAGAACCTCCAAAGATATGACCAGCGGCGATCTCTTCAAATACCAGCAGCAAAAGACCCGAAAACGTGCCCAGTAAGAGCATACACCATGGCAATACAGGAGGCACCGACCCGCTTCAACAACCAACCACTGCTGGTGTACCCTACCACGTACGCACCAATCACAACTACAGACATAGCCGCCCACTTCGGGTGGTCGGTCCGCAACATGGGCTTGGATCAGTCACAATATTCACTACACTCTATAAGAAGAACAGCTGCAACACATGCGTTCAACCTAGGCTTTAAGGAGAAAGATGTCCAGCGATTTGGCTCCTGGACGAGCTCCGCCTATAACTTATACATTACCAGACAATCGGCCTCCAACGTTACGGCCGCACTAGTTAACAACATCAACACCCAGTAGTGTCATCAATGGGGCATCCCCCAAAGCTTAGGGTCTCGCCCGAGCTCCTATAATATTTAAAACCCGGCCTACAGGTCGCTATATTATTTTAACACATATATCTAAAGGGTCCCGCCCTTCACTATGAACTCAAAGACTTCGGGGCTCACCCCTGGACTATAAAGGTCTTGGCAAGCCCAAACCTTACCTAATACAATACAGCCATTCGGCTTAATCTCTATTAACATTAAATTCAACTTCATACAACACACCACGCAATCTTGGGTTTGGCGACATGTTTAATAATTAATACCCTCCGAATAATAATAATCAAACATTTTATTACAACTCTCATTTATCAACAAAAATTTTATACTCCTATTAGATATAATAAATATGTTGTCGCCCAAGTCTGCCTTCATTTTATCACTTTTACTCTTATAATTTGGGGTTTCACGAATGTTGTGAGAATGTGTGCATTCTAAGGCATTGGTGGCTCCCCCTACCGCCGGGCGTTGGTAACCACTACTTCCCTCCCACAATCCTTCTCTTCTTCCTTCTTCTCCATACCTATTCTCACCATTACACTATAAAATATTATTGATCCCACCCACCCACTCCTAATAATAATATCTCGGTCACCAGCTCCCGTCGACAAACAAAACTTTAATCAAATTTCTTTCTCGAATTTTATTTACATTTTATTCCATTTTTACAAAAATTGTGTAACAGTAATTCCCTAGCGACATGTTTAATAATTAATACCCTCCGAATAATAATAATCAAACATTTTATTACAACTCTCATTTATCAACAAAAATTTTATACTCCTATTATATATAATAAATATGTTGTCGCCCAAGTCTGCCTTCATTTTATCACTTATACTCTTATAATTTGGGGTTTCACGAATGGTTGCTTTTACTGAACTGGAGTGAATTTTAAATAATTGTGCATGCCGCCTCTTAAAATCTCAGAGCGCAGGTCAGTAGGAACCGGAAATAAAGACCAAAACAATAACATCCAGTGAAATATTAGTAAATATCTCAGTTTGGGACTTTGACAGTTGAATTCAAGTGTTTTTCATGAAGCAAGATAAGGAAAACGACTCAAATAAGAGGAGACAAAGTGAGGAAGGTACTGACCTATCTAATAGTAAAACACAAATAACTAAGATGGCCAGCATATCAAACACTGAAATAAAAGACATGTTCGAGGAACTGAAATGACAGTTAGCCACCTTGGTGACTAATCACAAGACTCAGTTCAACAAAGTACAGAAGCAAGTTGATAGGGTGGAAGGAGATGACTTTGAGAGAGATCAAGGAGTAGACAAGCTAGAAAAGACAGTGTTGAAACAAACAGAGGATATGGAACTAATGAGGATCAATATGGTCAAAAAGAATGAACCCTGTCTGTTAGCAATTGACCAATCGGTCATAGGCAACAAGGAGGAGGAAGTCAAGAAACAGATCAAAGAACTTGAGCTGAAACTGATCATAGATGGTATTAAGAAAGCCGAAGTAGAGGATACTGCAAGCTTGAAAGTTAAGGTAGCTAATATCTTCGAAACCCTAATGGGTACCATCAGAGGACTAGAGTATGAGACCAAGAGGATGGGAAAAGGCCTCATGGCAAAGACGCTAGTTACCTTCAGCACACTAGAGGAGGTTAAAGAAGTGTGGGGTAAGAGAGCGAACCTGGAGAAAACCTTAGACAAGGAAGGTAAGACAATCTTTTGGATAAAACTTTGGATAAAAAAGGACTTACCCTTGGTGATTAGAAAGAGAATCGCCTGGGAAAGACCTTGTGTAGCTGCAGCGAAGCTATCAGGCAGATACAATGATGTTGCTAACGCCCACGGGGACGTGATCCTGAACAAAAAGAGGTACAAGTACAACCAGCTAGAGTTACTCCCTAAACAATTTACTCCAGCTTTCTTAGCTAAAAGGGAAGACATGTTCACCTTTGTATTCTTTACAAGGGAATGTCCGTTATCAAACCACTATATGGCCAACTTCAAAGCGGGGAAGAGATGGTTTAATTGTTGAACAGTATTTGGCTTTTACTAAGGCAATGCTAGACAACAATGTGAACAAAGCTGAGTTCGATATGGAATTGGAGGACCCTGTAAGGTGCAAAACATCCTTGGATGCTTTTGTTTCGGATGAGACCTGGGACAAATGGGAGGAAGGGCTGATGGACACCTTTTCCAGAGGCCTGAGACAAAAGATTAGGCACAATGAGCACATAGCCGACTACCTTCTAGCTACAGCAGAGAAAGTGCTGGGAGAAGCTTCGCCATCGCAAACGTTCTGGGGCATAGGCATGAGCCTACATAACCTGGAGGTCCTGAACCAAGAGAAATGGACCAAGAACGGTAATCTACTGGCAAGAGACTGGATGACTGTTAGAGCTTGACTGATGGAAGAGGAAAAAGCCAAGATGTCGTCAGAAGAGAAAATGGAAGTGGCGGCAGAAAATCCCTCCGGATAATTGACTGTTCTTTTTAGTGTATCTATTCGTGTTTGACCCCAATTAATATTCACAATGTATTATTATTCAGCTGCAGCAAAGCCCTCGCTCAGGCTAAAATGGGCCAAAAAAAATAGACAGGTGATATATGAGAATACATACTGTACAGGTGTCAACCCTATATACAGAGAAAAATATACAGGTGAAATATATAGATCTGACTGGTTGTGTAAGGTCTTGTGTAAATGGGAGAAACCCAACAAATAGCTTTAATGGAGGGGAATAATATCAACTTTTACTCTCTCAACGTTAACGGTGCAGCCAATATAGTCAAGAGAAAAAATATTTTTAGATTCTTAAACTCCAAAAAAAGATCAATTTTGGCCCTGCAAGAAACACATAGTTCTGTTAACGAGGTAAAAATTTGGAAAAATCAATGGCAGGGAGTCACATTTTATACACAGCAAAAGAAATGCCAGGGGTGTTGCTCTATTAACATCTAAAGATCTCGATGTTAATATACATAAAAATGGAGGTGACGATCAGGGAAGAATAGCACATATGGATGTTTCTATAGAACAAAAGATGTTATCAATATTTTTCGGTATATTTTCCTACAAAGGATAAATATAAAGAACAAGCTGAAGTATGTGAATCTTTGAGAAATATTGTTGAAAGTAAATTCGAATATTCTACCATTCTGATGGGTGATTTTAACCTTGATATAATGGATGTTAACAACTTCTTAAGCTTGAGCAAAAGCCAACAAAGCAAACTTGCAGGCTTGAGGAAAATGTTGGAAATGATAGAGGATCTAGATATATGTGATATCATAAAAGAGTTATCTCCCGATGGAACTAACATGAATACTTGGTTAAGGAAAGCCAAAGTTTGAGGCTAAATTATTGTATAATTGATTCAATACTCAGAACTGAGGTAACTGAGGTAGGGAATGAGTTTTTTGAACATTCCGATCATAACATAATACATTTCTCTTTAAAGTCAAATGAACAGGCCACAGGGCCCGGATTATGGAAATTCAATAATTATTTGTTGAATGATGAAGAATACGTAGATATGATGAAAAACAAGATTGCTGATGCTTATAATACAGAGGGCTTGAATAGCTCTAGAAATAGATAGGATTACATTAAATTCGTAATTTGAAGAGATACGATACAATATACTAAACAAAAAAACTATAAGAAAAGAAAAAAAGAAAAAGAGGCGAGAAATAGAATGAACGATCTCTTTCAAAAAGGTGTACTTGATGAAAACGAAAGCCAAGAGTTAGAATGTATACAAAACGATCTAAAATTTGAACAATACATCAGTGCTCAATGAGCGATGACACATAGTAGATCTCAATGGCTGGTAGAGGGTGTAAAACCCACCGCTTACTTTCTGAATTTAGAAAAAAGGAACTATAAGAGGGAGGTAATTTCGCAGCTTGAAATCGAGGGACGTGTAATAAATAAATCCAATGAAATCCTAAAAGCTGAAAAAGAGTTTTACCAAGAACTATATAGAGAGAATCCTATGGTTGCGCCAGAAACTAATACCTGTATGGAAGAATGTCCTAGCTTATCACTAGATCAAACAGCCATCCAAATGCTTAACAGGAGGTTAGGTAAAGAAGAGATCACAAAAACCTTAGATTCTTTCGCCAATAATAAAGCTCCTGGTCCAGATGGCCTTCCAGCAGAAGTGTTTTTTGAGTACTTTAGGTCCTATCTTCGACGAAGTGATCCATGAATGTGTAGAGAGCGATGCTTTGTCAAATGAGATGTACAGAGGTGTAGTGTCACTGATTCCAAAGAAAGATTGTAATCTTAAACTAATTGGAAGTTGGAGACCGATGACCTTATTAAATTCAGATTATGAATTAATATCCAAAGCGCTAAGTATAAGACTTAGGAATTGCATAGGTAAGGTAATAAACGAAGATCAGTATGGCTTCATCAAAAATAGATATATAGGATGTGCTGTTAGATGACATCTAAGGTTAGATGACATCTCGCAACATTTGGAGAAAAATAACAGAAAAGGTCTTATGATTCCGTGTCATGGAGTTTTGATAGTGTTTATAAGAACAAAACAAGAGTTGTTTCAGGTACTGTTTTCTGAATTTTATTTTTTCACTTTTTATTGAAAAATAGAAGCGATGTATATTATGTAGACGCTTCTCAATGTTGACTTGTTGTCTACTTTGGTAATAAAGACCCGGTGTTGGGAAAAAAAAATAAAAAACACAATTATTTCTGAAATATAATCATTGGCATACAATGGGAGTGTGTTGGAAAGGAAACAAAAATGATCACATCAGTACTGTCTCAACAGATTATTTCTAAAGTTCTTAGGGAGTACTTCAATTTCAAATTTAATTTCAAACATTCATATCTTATTTCTACAAACTGTTTAATTTTTTTTTAAAGAGTTTATTTCCACTGGGTACAGCACCTCCCAGGGTGGTAGGATGTTCTGGCTGAACCGAGTTTATACAAGAACATAACTACATAGTCTTTAATCACAGATTGGAAGATAATGTAGTAATAAAAGGTGGAAAAAAATAATATTGTTAAACATTCACAATATTAATCAATGAGGAATCCTACTCACCTCAAGCTAAACTGCTTTTGTATTGCGCGCATCATAAAGATAACGGCGTTGACATCCACAAGAGTGAGTAGTGTATTCTTCATACAGATCTCTCCATCCTTACACACTTCACTGGATACTTCCTTAGCAACGTCCTCCCTCTGGGTCTCGTATACTACTTGAATGAGGTCAAACTGACTTTTTGACTCCTAGTAAGGTAAATACATAAGTAATATATAACTCATCATGCTTCATTACATGAACAAATGCAATATGAATTCATAACATTTTGTAAAACCATGTGGGTTTGCAAATCATGCATAAAATTGTTCTGTAAAAAAAAATTGTCAAAATGGGGTATAGTTCCCAGTATCAATCTGCATATGAATATAATTTGTCCTTGGGCACCTACATGGGGGAAGCCTTGTTAATATATCAATAAACAAAGTAAAGAAAAATATGCCCAATAGGGCGTCATGGCTGCCATCACCTGCTTTTACTTGGTTAATCTCATTATGTATCACTTTCAAGAAAGCAAGTGATGTAAATGTGATTTCATGAGTTTTGAGATGATCTACAATGTGTGATGCGCTGGGCATGGTGGTGTCCACCATCTTTTCACTAAGACCTTTTAGTAAAAATTCATGAATAAGCTTGTATATTCAGTAATTAACCAAATTCACAACCTTCCCTCCCCGAAAGCCCTGGCTTCTTTGAACGCATACAGTTTGTATTACTGAAACTGTCATTACATGGCTTGAATTAGACTTTTCATCTTATGGTTTATTAATTGAATCAGAGAAAACTGACCTTTAGCAACTGTTTTACCAACACCCTTTCTACATCAGCTTGCTGGAGGGTGGCAGCACCAGTTTGTGCTGGGTGGAGGAGTTCCTGAATGTGTTGACTGGAGTTGTCTAGGGACAGCCCATACAGGTACATCTTAGCCATGTTAAAGCTTGCTGATGCCCACATCTTCTTTACCATTTGTTCTAGTGTGTTCTTGTCCTGGGAGATGAGTTGTACCATGGCCAGCATCTCTTGTACACTCAGGTGCACAAACTCACTCATGATATGAGTGGAGGCCTCACCAGCTTTTTCTATCGACTTACCAAGGAGAATGCCGCATTCAATCGACAGATCAACTAAAATGAAAATTAAGATTGTCTTAAACACCCACATATCTTGTTTAACCTACAATTTAGAAGAATAACATCTTAATTGAAGACTCCAAGAAAGCCTGGGGGAAGGGGTAGAATAGATCAAATATACATATAGGTATATAGTTATTTAGGGGTCTCTGGTCCGGTTTTGTCCCTAAATTGCCCTTGTAACAGAAATTCCTACCAGCGGATAGAGTCTGAGGTCAACCCCTAAAGGACTTGGAAGGTTGTGGTTAGGAGGGAAGAGTCTTATGGCATGTGATAGAGGACGAGCGATAGCGAGTCCTCTATAGTGAGTACTAAATTTCTTTCTTTTAATAATATTTGTACAGGTAAATATTACATGTCCAGATTGACAATCCGGTAAGTTCATTATTCACAATCATTTACTGTGTTTTTCTAAAACGTAGCTCTTCACACGCTGCACCAGGTATTTTCAGTGAACTTCAAGATGTGGCTACTCTATACAGATTCTTACATTAGGGTCAGATATCTGTATGTCTTCCTGTACTGGTAGAGTTGGTGTTTGAATTGTCTAGCCTATGTTTATAATATTGAATAACACGTTAATATAACTAACAGCCTTACTTTTAACTTCATAAACTAACTATTAAACTAACACTAACTAAGACTTGCTAACAACCATGACTTATAAAAGTTATAAATATCCCAGTCAGCAACCCTTTTGATTTACCTATGAGTCAGTCTCAGTAATCATAGGTCTTACATGCCTACATTACATTACTAAAAGACCCTCCAGCCTTCCAGTCCCCTTCAACAGGTCATCTACTATCATCATCATCATTTTCTTTCTCATTAACTTATATTATTTTAAGGGCTGACTGGAAGATCTGTTTGTAGAAGTGCAAGGTCCTATTCTTGTAATTGGATACTTGAATAAAAACCATTATATAAGGACTGGTACCAGGGGGTTGCCAATGCCAAACGATCACCAAATCACAACAATAGTAGTTATTTCAATTAATTCAGTAGTCATGATTACCCTTGTGTTACACCAAATAGAAAAGGCCTGCCTTGATCTTTCTTGCTACAATCAAGATACTCCAAAACACGTTTCTTGGAACAATTGAGGTTTCGGAGGGAGGAGTATACCACCCTCCGAGGTAGGGTTATTTAGGTGAGCACTCAAAGGGAGCAGTCAAATTGTGAACACATTGCAAATAGCAAATGACATCAATTTTACATGTTTCAATCTATTAGATAAATATAACAATAACACATTACTTTCAGTTGTATAAACCCACCTTCATGTTGACTAAATCTGGAAGCAATGCGATCCTCCTCATCAAAAACTAGGGTTGCAAGGTCATCATGAACACGATTCTCTACCAGACCCCTGTATGCCATCCTGCATAGTGATGGCAGACAGCTTGGATATGTCCTGTCTGAGTCGGCACATCTCTTCAGATAATTCTGAAATGATGGAAGATAGAATCACAATCATAATCACAATAATATTAATCATATTGTAAAACCAAATGTGAATTAATTATGTTGATGGAAGAAGAGCACAATCCTGATACAAATAATGAGGTATATCAGAAAGTTTGCAAATACCAGGAGCAGAAATGCATTTATCCTTGTGTAGGTGACAAGCTCCTGCAGTTTGACATCCTCTTGTTCACATTGTAAGACCTTGCAGAATAACGCACAGAAGAATGTGATCGAGCAGACTGACATAATCAGTGGGTTTTCAACCATGGTCCTCTTCACCCTTTCTACATGCTGAGGTGGTACATGCACATCTATAAACTGCAGAATGGTCTTCCTGGTCAGTCCAACCACTTCAAACACTGGGTCACATCTAAGGGCTGATAGTTCTCCGAAGGGCCTTGAGATAGAAGTCATGAATTGCCTCAACACACATAATACTCAGGGAACATTTTGATTTAAATAATTTTGAGAAAAAAATTCATGAGATGTTTAATTAAATCAAATTAAACATTTCATGCATTCAAATCTTAATATTGCTAAGATGCTCACCTTGAAGCTAGAATAATGACTGCATCACCCAGAATGTTCCTCTTAAGTATGTCCAAGCACCAGTCAATAGGTGCCTGCTTCTTCTTTACATAGAGCTTGGATCTTTGTCTAATGGCAGCCGCTAATCCAGGATACTCGTCAAGACCATCTGTTACAATGAGACATAGGCATAATAATGGAAATACGGAAATAGTATTCATGCTCTTTTTTTACTATAATATCATGTGAGGAGTCACATTAAATTAAATTAAATGTTAAATAAGAAAATGAGTATCTTATATTCACCTATGAATATTGGTATGAGGTCCATATAGAGACGGTATTAATGATTATGTCATTTCATAAACTATATAGTATTATATTGTGAGTCCATTTTTACCCTATCCAATACTGTCCAAATATATTGTATATTGTTAGATAAGAAAACAAGTAACTAGTATTAACCTATGAATAATAGTATGAGGTCCATATTGCTGAGAAATGCTTTGCCCCTGTACTGCATTCCCAGCCTTAAGTGATGGACAGAGTAAAGCATGAGGAAATCATCCAAAGATACAAATCTCCTTTCTCGCGCAACTAGACTCCTAATATTGAAGAGGAAAGCAGCCCTGAATGCGTCGCCCAATTTACCCTGTGCCCAGAGCCGCATCAGTTTCTGGATAAGTGTTGACTTTCCAACCCCTCCTCGCCCAACCAGTAGAAATGGCTTCTTATTTCGTTCAATATCCACCTGAGTATAGGAAAGCAGGTCTTCCATCTTGACATTTTTCTCATCCAATCTTTCTAGATATCGTTGGTATTGGGCAGGTGAGGAATCATCAGCTTTGTAGGTAGTGGAGCCAGATACAAGGCGTAACTTGATGAATTGCTCATCAAGGTCTAAGTAAATGTCTTGCTCTCTATTGGTGATCAACCCTTCTTTTATTACACATTTTTTCAACATCCTCTCTAGTTCACCAATGCCATCTAGAAAATGAATTTAGGATAACTCTGAGAGAAAGGACATACCAACATGTTCCATGAATTCAACATAATTTTGCAAATATCTCCTAGGTCATTTATTTCTCAGTGAAATGAGTTGCTATAATGGGCAAGATGTTTTTACTCACTTGGTCAGAATGTATTTTGTAATCCAATTAAACCAAGCATTGAACATTTGTTCATCTATAGGTCTTTTTGCCACCGTATTAAATGAACCATATTCTCCTAATTAATTCCTAAAGCACAGAATGACATCTTCAAAGGAAAAGAACCAAATAGATTCAAACAAACTAAATACCCATCGTCACAGCTTTGTTGACATGCAATTTGTGTGTTAAGATGACTTAGTACTGATTTTAAAAACTGATGAGTTTCTCTAAAATGTTAACCTAAGGAGATTGAGATGAAATAATGATTCATGATTGAAAAAAATATAGATCAACAGGCTTATTTTGCATGCTATGGTGCCAGGAACATCTATACTACATTTGAGTAATTCATTATGATAATTCTTTGGAAATGGTTCTGACATAAATTCAGACATCAAATCACACCCAGACATTTAATTTCATCATTTATTTTGCCCACATTCTGTGATAGCCCCCTGGAAGCCCGATAGTGGCTATATGGTGAACTAGAAAAAAATGACTTTGGCTGATGGCAATCAGTCTTTATGAAAAAAATGCCTGATGAATGTTGATAATATTTAGCAGAAATGTAGATACAGTACTTACGTAAACTGAATAGGGATCACTAGCTACCTGTGAGTGAAGAAGTCCTTGTATAGGGATTACTAGCTACCTGTGAGTGAGGAAGCCCTTGTTTAGGGATCACTAGCTACCTGTGGGTGAGGAAGCCCTTGTAGAGGGATCACTAGCTACCTGTGAGTGAAGAAGTCCTTGTATAGGGATCACTAGCTACCTGTGAGTGAGGAAGCCCTTGTTTAGGGATCACTAGCTACCTGTGGGTGAGGAAGCCCTTGTAGAGGGATCACTAGCTACCTGTGAGTGAGGAAGTCCTTGTATAGGGATCACTAGCTACCTGTGGGTGAGGAAGTCCTTGTATAGGGATCACTAGCTACCTATGAGTGAGGAAGTCCTTGTATAGGGATCACTAGCTACCTGTGGGTGAGGAAGTCCTTGTAGAGGGATCACTAGTTACCTGTGAGTGAGGAAGCCCTTGTTTAGGGATCACTAGCTACCTGTGAGTGAGGAAGTCCTTGTATAGGGATCACTAGCTACCTATGAGTGAGGAAGTCCTTGTATAGGGATCACTAGCTACCTGTGGGTGAGGAAGTCCTTGTATAGGGATCACTAGCTACCTGTGAGTGAGGAAGTCCTTGTTTAGGGATCACTAGCTACCTGTGAGTGAGGAAGCCCTTGTAGAGGGATCACTAGCTACCTGTGAGTGAGGAAGTCTTTGTATAGGGATCACTAGCTACCTGTGAGTGAGGAAGCCCTTGTATAGGGATCACTAGCTACCTGTGAGTGAGGAAGTCCTTGTATAGGGATCACTAGCTACCTGTGAGTGAGGAAGTCCTTGTATAGGGATCACTAGCTACCTGTGAGTGAGGAAGCCCTTGTATAGGGATCACTAGCTCATCTGTTCAACAACCATGTGTCAATTCAATGTCATCTTATTCAGATCAAATACAGGGTAAATGTTTATGGCCCAACTAACATGTATAGAAGGTGTATAATATGATACAGTTTTTGCCAAATCAACAGCACTGTCTGTAGCCCTCTTGGAAACATCAACTTTAGGGCAGTGTTCAATCAACATAATTTAAATCAATTAATCCTAAAGATTGGGTTTCATAGATCCATTTCCCCCCTTTAATAATCTATTTTCATTTCACCAATGTAGTGTATTATTTGATGTGTTGATTTGTTCTTACAAGACTGCATGGCCTTACACTGTCACTCGTACAGTGTGTGGCGCATACACCCACATGAACTAAATAGCTGAACCCCATTTAGAAGGGGCCACTTAATAACTGTTCTATTTTTTTAACATCCCTGGAGAACCACGTCAAAGTTGTTATCATAAACAGGTGCATCTACTTATCATGTTTCATATGTACTATGGAAAAACCTAGAAGCTCTTGTAAAAAAGTTCTACTCTTTAGGGCTCTACCAAGACATCTTCTATTTACAGTCGGTCCAAGAGTTAAACCACAAAAATGCAGTTAAGAAAAAAATGAGGTTAATGAATAAACAAGCTCTCTGACGCTAAGGTTTGAACCCAGAGCCTAAGTAAGTGGCTATGATATGTCTTGCTTCTCTTGCCTATGCGATCTGTTAGATTATATATGCCACTCTGTGAGGTTTATATGATATGTTATGTTATTCATGCCACTCTGTGAGGTTTACATACTGGAGTCCAAAGAAATAATAAGAAATAGTAAAGGAATGTCAATCTGTGAGGTATATACCAGATGACAACTTTACAAAGTCTTCTTGAGACTTTATGCTCCTATATTATTGTGCAACATTACCAACGAGTTATTTCAATGTATTATTATGAATCGGATGTTTGTATTATTAAGTGACGACTGTCATTATTTTAGTGTTAGCCCAAGAGTATTTATATACCGGACAACATTTTCCTTTTTCATTGTTTCAGATGCCTTCTGATCACTAAACTAACTTATCTGTAACATAAAATAAGCTGAGAAGCTGCCTGGACAATGAATGAATAAAATTGCAGGATGTAACTTGCTACCAACAGATGTCACCAACTATATTTATTACAGATTCAATTTTATCAAACCTATAGTATTCTGTGAAATCTTATGTCTCTAATTACCTGGAGGATTCCACAAGTTAACAAACTCATCTGTTATAAGTTCCTCAACATGCTCTTGTCCGGTATCATTCAATGCTGTGAAAAATGCAGGCAGTCTTTCTGGGATTTTACGCTGCACATGTTCAAGTAACTGGTCAACCTTTTCATCATTAGTACTAACGCTCTGAAAAACACAATGTTTCATATCAAGCCTTCTGTGTATACAAAAATCACTAAAAGTCTTCATCTGCTTTTGATGTAAGTATTTTAATTAAGTGTCTTTACATATTGTTTTGGAGATTATTTTAAGCAAAATACTGAGGTGATGACAACAACACTGTAAAGCTTTTTGTTACTGCAAGATAAACTTTTCCATTCATTACCAACAATTGTTGGAGGTAAATCTCAAGAAAATACCAATCTGATTGGTTAGTGAAGCCTTTGTGTGTCATGTGTTTCTTTTTGCCTGACCATTCCTATATATATATATTGTATTTACCCTGATAGCTCTCCATTTGGCATCATCAATGGCATCATATCTACGTAGGGTTGACAGGAATGCAATGCTCATTTCTATGACAGAGAGTATTTTAACCCATGTGTTCTTGAGTGCTTTGAGCCAACTCTCCTGTCCCTGCATCAAGATAAGGTTTTGCTGATTACAACATTTGACACTTTGAAACCCAGTGAAATAATGGGACTCATGCGTATGGTTGAAGTGCACAAGTTACAACTTCGAAAATTTGGTATGAATACTCAATACTAATAGCATATACAAAATAGGTAAGATTTTAAACTTTTCAGATGGTAGAAATGTTTTTGTTTTTTTAAATTTAGCAGTAGACTATATTCTCAAGAGTTCCAATGGAGACATTTTAGAGAAAACATCACAATAATACATAACTTAATCAATTTGACATTCAGTAGGAACATTTTGTTTTAATTTTTGTCTTTATCAACTCAAAACCACTGTCTTTAGCAACATCAATCTCAACTGCGTGAGATTTTGTCCAACATTTTCAACCCAAATGTTAACTACTGTACTTCAGAAATCAAACAGGCACATCTGATTCTCATAAAAAAGCTACATTTTGTGAACACAAAACTTTTTTTCAGACCACTGTAATGCAATGTTTAGGACTGATGTTATCAGGGTTTTTGAAATTAGTCCGACCACAACTATGAATCTAGCAAGGGATAGGGTGAACGCCTTAAATGATTGATGACTGGCATTGTGGGGCTGCTGGTGCACTGTTTGGGGTATAATCGCAAAGCAGAGGGATTATAAACCAAACTAATCAAGGAATTGATGGAAGCAAGCTTTGATGCCAGGCATACAAGCTTCAGAGAGTGCTTGACAATTCCACAGTTCTTTTTGTAAAACTTACCTCTTTAAAAGTTTCAGAAAGGTCTTCTTTAGTAAAACGCCTCCGCTTATTACCATCATCACACTCATCCTCATTTGGTCTTTTAGAAGCCATGTTGTTTGGGGTGTATCAGTCCTCTATCTGGAATATGGTGTAAGGGTTTTAGTTATATGAGCTTTAGATTTAAGTATATTAAAATTTTGAATTTAAATATATTAAAACTTTGAATTTTATATTGAAGTTTTCTATTTTATACACATTCATTGTCTATATGAAAAAAAAACTCCCCTGGCTCTGTTGGGGGACAGTTCGCCTGACTGGATCTTCTACTTTAATGATATTAATAATAATAATATCATAAAAGTCTGGCAATTAACAGAACAAAATTTGATGACAGCCAATAAAAAAGTTCCAGATCCATACACAAAAAGTGTCGACCAAGGATGTTTTCACCCATCGTTGACAGAATTAGTCTGTATATCAATGAAGTGGAGAGAGCATTAAACTGTATATATATCACATGAAACATACAATCAATAAAGCTTCACCAACCATCTATAGGCCTGGTGTAGTGGGTCTGGGGTATAATATGTGTAAAGGTATGGGACATGTAATGTCCACTCATGTTGTTGGTCGGTGCTGTTCGCTGAGGTTAGTACACCTGTACTAGCCCAGTGGGCAGTACTAGCCCTCTTGACCACATATACAATTTTATGTGAGTCTTTCCTTCGTAGTGCATATTTACTCTTCCATGTGTTATCCTTCATGTGTTCATCAAACTGAAGTCTATTGTACTGTGCTGCATATCAAGTTTACGTTTATTACTTCTACTGCCATTTGTATACAACTTGTATCCGACTGAACTACAAGACACCATATTTGTGTTGGTGGTAAAACCAAGAGGTGGCCGGACCACCTCCGAGCGGACAGGCCATGGGGAACTTGTCCCAAAGTTGGTAATAAAGTATTGTGCAAAAATTACTTTCCTTGTCGTGAGTCCTTTATTAACCTTAGCAGAGCGGATCGGATCCGAAGATCACAACACCTGGTATATAAATGGTACGTTTTTGGTAACTAACCATTATGGCCATATACCTTTCTTGAACTCAAACTTATCTCCTATGTTCAAGTAAAAGTATTGAGAGGGGAGAGAGAGGAGAAGAGAGTTTAATTTGTCCCTTTAAAGTATTTGAAGCTTAAGTAATATAGTTGATTATGTGAGGATATAGGTTTCAAGTAGACCGGTTAAACCTGGGGCGTGGCGCGGTGGATGATGCAATGCTGTAGCATAGGCTGGACATGGATTTGCAAGATGAAATAATTTCCCTGATTCATGATTGATTAGTGTCAGTTTTTAGTTTCCCTTGGAATGAAGGGATATGTGGAGTTTGGACCTGGAATGGTATGTCTTGGTTAGATTAGTTTAATGTTTCCCTTCGTTTGAAGGGGTTGTAAAGTATTTGAGCCTGGCTTTTGACTGTCAATCATGTGCCACAAAGGGGGGGGGGGCGTGGCAAGGAGGTTGTGGGTGGTTTGTGACTGTCAATCGTGTGCCACAAGGGGGGAGTTGAGTGGAGTGTGGTTGAGGTGAGAAAAGGTTGGTATATGGGTAAAAGGTTGGTATATAAGCCTACAACAAACATGCGATCTGATAACGGTAAAGGTATCGGCTGGAAGAGCTGGGATCTTCCCAGAGGCCTGTAGACCTGTTTGTCTATATCTCATGTACCACTTGGACAAATAAATGATAATTCTATTCTATTCTATATCATCTGATAAAACATCTGATATAACACTGAATTTTCTCATATCTGATCCTGATTCAATCAGTGATTGGCATTCGCCAGTAGTTTTGAGGATCATCCTCGAAATAAAAAACAGTGAAGAGAAACTGTCACAGTGACAGACACAAAACTTGGAAACTTGGATCTTTACATCAATTACAAATATTGACTGATTCATCTTTCAAAAAGGGGCCTTGAAAGAATTAAAAGTCCGGGCTTATGAACGGGCCACTACGGTAACCTTACTGTGTATCTTACATTAGCCTATTACATAAATGTCAAGGGAACGGCCGGAAGATCTAGGTATAAATCCTGAACACCTGTTCGTCACCATAATGTAAAACCCTTGATGAATACAAGATTTCTCTATTCTATTCTATTCTATTCAATTTCCTTTTCAATACATATTCATTCTTCATCAAGTATAGACAAATCTTTAACTGCATGACATTTTTTATATCATCAGTTACTAAACACTACAGTTTCTATTTGTTTCTATTTTTACTCAAAAACAGGCCAAAAACAACTTTAACGTAAAAAATATTGACTCTACATACATTAAAGTTTGGTTGGAATGAAAGCTGAGGTTGACAGGAATCCAATGAAATATACAGATATTAGATAGTAGTGTGGTGTTATTGGGTTTCACTAGAGTTTATCTCTAGGTGCTGTCTGCTGTGGGTTAGTTCGGCCAATCTACCCCAGTGGGCAGTACTGGTCCGCAGTGACTTTTTAGTCTATGTATTAACTTTTACCTGTTGCATTTTACATATAACAGCAGTCCAGCTGTTGTTGCCAGAGTAACGGCAACCTGGGTTAACCTTATTTTGCTAATGGTTATGAATGTTCTTGTTCTTGTAACTAGTATCTTGTTACTCTTATATTGGCTTGTACCATGTTTACTTAAACCTGCATGTTGCCTCAGACACCTGTGGTCAAGGGTCACCTAGCTGGCTAGGAGGCCCGAGATCCTCGGACTGAGGTAGGATTGTGTAAACTGACGCTCAGCTTGCAATTCCTCACGAGAATAAAACCCTTTGCGAACAGGTAGTGACTGCCTTTTGTTCCATTTGTTTTATACATCGGTAAGGTTAAGGGATACGAACCTGCGAGATCACTACAATTGGTGCCGTGACCAAACTTAACCAACCGGTTTTGTTAGCACTGAAGTGCTGAGTTCACTTGCTTGGACCTATTGCCATTCTTCATATATCCTTGAGATATAAGTATGCCAAACTTTGTGGTCCTGCAAGATTGCCTCTTCAGAGAAGAATCAAGATTTGCCTGGATTTTTCAATGCTGAAAAATCCTTGCATTGGCCCCTCTTGTGAATCTGGAATCTCGGATTTCAGATTCAGAATCTCTGATGGAATTTCTGATGGAATCTCTGATGGATTTCTGATGGATTTCTGACGAATTTCTGATGGATTTCTGACGGATTTCTGGCGGAATTCCAGACGGATTTCGGACGGAATTTCGGACAGATTTTCGGACGAATTTCGGACGAATTTCGGACGGATTTTCGGACGAATTTCGGACGGAATTTCGGACAGATTTCGGACGGATTCATGGAATTTCGGATTTCGGAAAATCCTGTCCCAAGGGTGCAGGGCTTCAGGTATGAAGGAGCAATGGGATCAGAACTCACCTTTAGGTGTCAGTTACTGGCGTAGGAAGCTAATTTTGCCCCGAAGCTGGCAATAATTAGGAACTGGGATCCGAAGGATTCATGGAGTGGTTTTGGACAATACTCTACGTACTCTGTGCCTAAGAATTTTTCTTAGGGGCTTAATCGACCAGGAGAAAGCTGCTTGGGTGAAGCTAAAACAGCCGTTTGACCTTCTCCATGCTATTCTCTGGGCCGAAGTATGGGAAGTTTGGACTTAGTTCCTGCTGCTGCTCTACAAGCCGCCTTCATGGGTCCGAAGGCTGTAGCTATTCCATTGGAAATAGCTGCAGCCGAAGCTTCCCAGTTGAAGAGACGCAGAAATGTGAACGCCAAAGAAAAGGCCATGGTTCAGGTCAGCCAGGCACTAGCTTTGCAGGATTCTGACAATGATGATCAGTCCGAAGATCTTAGCAATGCCGTAGTGCAAGCTGTCCAGGCTTGGCAAGAAAAGAATAAAAGACTGTTCCTCTGCTCAGCAGGTGATGCCAACTGCTGGAGCTAAGGGGAAAGAACCTGGCAGGTTCGGAGGTGCTACTTCTGTAGTGATGAGGGACATTTCGCCTCGGCTTGTCCCAAGAAGGTAGCTCTTTTCGAACTCCTGAGGAAGGCAGACACTTCTAATGAGAAGCCTGCTACTTCAGGAAACTAGGTTCGGCTCCTGTAGAAAGCGAGACGGGAGCCTCGGACAACACGCTTCTTAGTACCACAGTCCGCGAGGATCTTGGTAGTAGTCTAGAAACTGGGAAATCAGCCCAGGCACCGGTGTGTAAGATAGGGTTAAAGCTTAGCGACAAGAAGCTACCCGATCTGATAGCTGGAGGTCCTAGGCCGTTGCCGGACGGTGATTTTCTTCCTGAAAAGATTCAGGGATGCTCGGACAAGAGCCCTGGCGTGCGTTGGGGACAGGCCGAGTACCAAGCTGAGTCAGGTCAGGTTGTCTTGGTAGAAAAAGGCCAAGAGAAGTCTGCTCGGATTCAGAAAGTTTCTGTTCAACAGCTGGAAACTCTGGAGATTCCTTCCAAATTACTGGTGAGGGAGAGATGGTATGCCCCTGTAGGCATAGGTGGGAAGAGTGGTTATTTCTTGGTAGATCCAGGCGCAACAACGAGTTTGATTACCAAGGATTTCTACGAATCCCTTCAACATGCGCCGCCTATGATTTTGGTGCGTATGGCGTGCTCGATGGGTAATGGAACGCCTATAACTACATATGGGAGCGTGCTCTGTCCATATGAAGTGTCGGGTCGGACATACATGATGACATGTCTGGTAGTCAGCGGTCTGAAGGGCCCTGAAGACGGGATATTAGGTGCAGATTTTTACTATGTGCACCGTTGTTGTTTGGATTGGTCAGGAGTGTTTTATTTGGAAAACTTCGGACATTCTGTTGTATGTAAACAGTGGAAAAAGAAGTCCGAAGGTGAAGAATTTTCCTCTATAAAGACCATGACTGTGAGCGAAGTAGATACTGGAATAGCTGTGACACTTAGGAAAGCGGTGATCATGGAGGCCAAATCTATTACACTTGCAGAATTGGACTTTGATAGTGGCTCAGACGCATCGGATGCTTGGATGTTCGAGCCAGACCAAGGATTGCTAGAAGACTTCGCCTTAGGGAGCCTGAATACATATGTTTCAGGTGGAGGTTCAACCGCTTTGGTAGCCTTCAGCAATCCGTCCGACCGCCCAATGAAAATTGGCAAACGGAGAGTGGTGGGCAGATTAAGTAGAGTTACTCTAGTGGCAGAGGATTCCGCTTTGTCTGAGGATGACGGTAGCAATATTATCAGAGAGGCAATCATTAATTCTATACAGGTTACAGAATCGCCTGTGGCGGATGATGATCTGATAGCTCCCGACATCTTAGTACCACCGAGTGCAGAGTGCCCGCTGAAGAAGCTGGTCAATGATTCGGATTTGTCCGAGAAAAACGAGAAGAACGTTGCTCTGTCTTTGCTGGAAGAATTCCGAGATTGTTTCTCTCTTCCAGGTGGCAAAGCCCTTGGTTGTACTGATAAAGTTCGCCATGTGATAGACACTGGAGATGCTTGCCCGATCAAACAAGCATACCGGCGTATTCCTGTGGCGAAGAGAGACAAGGCAGAGGCAGAGATTTGGAAAATGTACAGAGAGGGTCGGATTGAACATAGCAGTAGCCCATGGGGTGCTCCTATTGTCATGGTGGCCAAGAAAGATGGCACACAGCGTTTTTGCGTTGACTATCGTCAGCTAAACTCTGTCACTATAAAGGATAGCTTTCCACTACCTTGGATCGATGAGTGCATAGAGTCACTTGGTGGGAACCAGTGGTTCTGTACTTTAGATCTTGAAAGTGGGTACTGGCAGGTGGCGATGGATGAAGATAGCAAGTCAAAGACTGCATTCTTATCCAGTGTAGGGTTATTTCAATTCAAGGTTATGGCCTTCGGATTGTGTAATGCCCCCGCTACCTTCCAACGCATGATGGATCAGATGTTGGATGGCCTTCGCTGGAAATCATGTCTGGTCTATCTGGATGATATCGTGGTTTTTGGGAAAACTCTTGAAGAGTGCCTAGATAATCTGAGACTCGTCCTTGAGCGTATTAGGAATTATGGTCTTCGTTCGAAACCCAAGAAATGTGAATTTTTTCGCCAGAAAGTGGAATACTTGGGTCGGATTGTGTCAGGCCATGGCATTTCAGCGGATCCGAAGAAGATCCAGAAAGTCAAGGACTGGCCAATCCCCACAAATGCTAGGGAAGTAAGGCAATTCATTGGATTCGCCTCCTATTACCGAGATTTTATGAAAGATTTCGGTAAATTAGTGATTCCCTTGCAGGAAATTGTAACCGCGGCAGGCAAGGATAAACGATATACTAAACCTATAGAGTGGACTCCTCGTTGCCAAGATGCACTTGATACATGCAAAGACTTGCTGATCTCTGCACCTATTCTGTGATATCCCTGTCCGAAATACAAAACGTCTTCGGTGGCTACGGATTTCGGCGGGTGGGTTCATCATAGATACGGATGCAAGTAGCTTTGGCAAGGCTGGGATTATGTCCCAGGTTCAAGATGGAAAAGAAATGGTTCTAAGTTTTGCAAGCAATAGACTCTCGAAGCCACAGAGAAACTATTGTGCAACGAAACATGAGCTACTCGCTGTCTTAACCTTCCTACAGAGGTTTCAACATTACTTACTGGGTAATAAGAGCTTCTTTGTTTGGACAAATCACGCCTCTTTGCGTTGGTCACTCAATTTCAAGGATCCGACCAATATGTTAGCCCACTGGCTACTCACCTTACAGGAATTTGGGCTGGATCAGAGCATGATATTGCATCGGGCAGGGAAGCAGCATGATAATGCTGATGCGCTGTCTCGTTTACCTACCAGAAAATATGGAAGATCAGATTGCCTAGATTGCGGTGCGCATGATGCTATCATTGCCACTAATGCTGTTTCCCTAGGGACTCAGCAGAATGTGTTGCAAGAAGCTCAGCAAACCGATCCACTTGTAAAAAGATTGCTTGCAATGTTAGAGGGAACCGAGCCAATTCCTAGCAGGGAAGACCTTGCTGGTGAGTCGGCTGAGTTTTCGGACATTTGTGAAGCATCTTGGTAGTATGGAGTTGAGAGATGGTGTGCTATGTCTGGGTTGGACGAGACTAGCCACCGATAGGAAATACTGGAGGAAAATAGTCCCTGTTTCCATGAGGAAAGGGTATACATGGTCCTAAAACTTCGGGTCACTTCGGAACCTGCAAGAATGTCTGGTCAGTAAAGATGAGATATTTTTGGCCGGGTATGAGATATGATCTGATGCGATGGATACGTGCCTGTCCTGAAACAGTGGATGAGAAAAGGGCACCAGTACATGAGGGATAATCTTGGAGTATCTGCCGTTCACCAGATAAGAGATTATAATGAGCGTTCTGGGCCCCCCAGTTTTGAGGCGGGGGAGGTGGTATACCGATTCTGTCCCCCCAAGGCAAATAAGAAGCTCGGACCCAAGTGGGACGGGCCTTATAAAATCAGAAGGTTCATAGGAGGTACCACCTGTGAACTGGAGACAGCCGAAGGTCTAATGCGATACCATATCGACTATCTGAAGCCGGCTTTTGATGAAAATGGGCCGATTCAAGCAGTTAACTTGGATCGGGCTCCAGAATTCCGAAAGCAGGAACAGGCTGGTATGGAAATCTTTAGACTAGAGGCTGGGAGAGTGGTGCCAGGGAAACATTGTCCTAAAAAGGTGGAGAAAGAGAAAATTACTGTAGGCGTCAAGCCGAGAGGTAGACCTAGGAAGATCCGAAAGGGTAGTTCCAAGGAAACCTCCAGTAAATCTCTGCCTCTAAAGAAAAGAGGGGGTAGACAAGGGAAATCTGTTGCCAAACCTGACAGTTCCTTAGCAGACTCGGGACTTACGGCTACCCCGCCTGGGCTTTTGGGTCCAGGAAAGACTTTATCTAGAAAGGAGAAGTCTAAGGTAGCTATGGTCTGTCCGAAGAAGCGCGGGAGGCCAAAGGTTCGCACAGATACGTCCGACCAGCCGGTGGCGCCCCCGGTCGTTTTGAATAGGAAGCGCGGAAGGCCTAGGAAACAGCTGGTCCAAGCTGCTCCTGTACCTCCAGTGCAGCCGAAGAAACTACCAGGTAGACCAAGGAAAGGATCTGTGGTTAATGCAAAACCACCAGATCCTTCTTCTCCTGGCATAGCAAGGGCTAAACGTGTACGAAAGGCCCCAGTTCGGTTGCAGATGAGCTAATTATGGTACTGGACCGAGGGTAGGAATCTCCGAACTGATTTCTACCCGAACTAAAAAATCACACAACGAGAAGTCAGACGGGTGGTGGACCGAACTAAGAGCCGCCCTGTCCCCTATTGATAAGCAGTAAAAATGGACTTTATTCAGTTAATTCCATTTGTGACTGGGAGACGAACATGAGTCTCGGAAAGTACTTAACCTTACCCTGGGTACCGCTTGTATGTTAAACTGGAAATCCAAAACGTCTTCAGTGGCCACGGACTTCAGTGTAAACATCGGAATCTATTTATAACGAATAGAGTGTTGCCTACGCCTGGGGTGGGTTTTGAGGAAATCAGAGAATGATTACACCTCTGCATCGTCTCAGCAGAGACCCGAATAGCTGAGTGGGAACACGCGGCCAAGGCTATTTTCAGGCTCAGAAGGTATGCGCGGGAAGAAAATTGGCGCTGCAGTAGTGCGGCGACTGAATGCAACTCTGGCGTTGCAGTGGTTAAATACGCTGGTGTTTTACCGTTTCAGTCAGTCTACTTCCTGCTTCCGCGAAGCAAAGCACCGAGACTACCTCTTAGAAAGAGAACACTGCAGTAAGTTTTATCAAGTGATGATCCTTGTGAAATATATTGCCCTGTGTTTGTAGTCCCTTTGCTCGAGTAGTCAAGTTGCATGAATGCTGTGGGTCGTATTTTAACTGTGTTTGGGGCACGTTGATAATGCGCGGGCTGGCGTGGGACCTATAGCGGCCATGTTGTTTTCGCCATTGGTGTAGGAATGAATGAACGTTACTATCCGAAGGTGTTAAACTGAACTTGAACAGCGTATCCGCTGCTGGTATACCAATAAACGCTCAGTCTTTGTGTTTTGGAAGTAATCAACCAACTCACTGTGCCTAAAGCGTGGGTATATTCGGGTAGTGAAGGTTTGGATTTCTCGATACCACTACGCTCTATGTGTGTAGTAGCTGTCAGCCACAGCCGAAGCGTGTCCGAGAGGAGTCTGAACGTCCATCTGCAGCAAATAACAGGTATTTTCTTTACTTATTTCTACCCATACTATCATTATACTTTCAGGTACCGATTGATTAGTGATGTCGACTTCAGGAGAATTCGAGAATATGACCGAGGACCAGTTGGCTGATTCCCTCAACGCCAAGCTGTCCGAGTCGGATCTAGAGATGGATCTGGACGGTTCGGACTGCGAGGTATTGTCGGACGAGGAGGCTAAGGTCTTGGAAGGGTCTCGGATCCTTGTTGGCATGGGTCAGCCTGACGCAGGTGGCTCTGGGACCGGCACCGTAACTTGCTGGGGCGCAATTATGGAGGCCGAGGATGCTAGGAAAGCAGCTGCTGAAGAGGATGCGGCGATGGTGACAGACATGGCTGAGGTTGAGTCCGAGACTCCCGAAGCTAAGTCTGTACCTTCGGCTGGTACCTCTAAGCAGAAGCCTAGATCCCCCAGAAAGCAGGACAAGCCGAGGATGAAGGATGGAGAGATGGTCGAGTCCCCGCGGACTCTATCTCCAGATCCTGCTGATTCCTCGGCGGCAGTGACTGTGGAGCTCATGGATTCACCGGCCAAGAGCACCCGGTCTTCTGCCCGTCAAGTTCGCAGGCCCCGGAGTTCTGACCCCAAGTCGAACTCGAAAGGCAAGGCACCTGCCCCAGCGACTGGAACTACTAAGTTGAAGTTCCGGAAGCTGAAAAAGGTCCATGTGCATCGTGCTAAGGTGAGGGAGGATCAGTTGGCGCACGCGGGTTCATTGACTAAGTTCAATGCCGAGCTGGACAAAGCCACTGATATTGTCCCGCTGAACCCGAAGCACGATCGGCCAGGCTCACGTCATCTGATGGCCACAGAGTCCGACTCTGAAGATGACCATGGACTCATGCTTCGGTATGAATCCTGTCTCTACCCGGGGCTGTGTAGGGCGGGTAAAATGGAGCCTGGTACCAGTGAGAAGCTCCGACTGGTACCAACTCTGTGGGAGCCTGGATTTCGTTGTCCGTACCTGGTGTGTAGGCGAGTGAAGCTCAATGCTTCAGGTGTCCGAGTTTTCTCCACCCGAGAAAGATTCTTCAGGCACCTGTGCGAGGTTCACACCCCTCAGACAGAAGTGTGGGTCTGCCCCTACGAAAACTGTCAGCAGCAGCTTGACAGGAAATCAGAAGGAGCTGCTGCACAACCAGGGAAGGCCGAAGGCGATAGAGAAGGCGGCGAAAGTGAAGCCTGAGTGGAAGCCCTTCGGAGCTTTCATTCTGACTACTCATCTTTCGATGGCCCATCTCCGGACCCTTCGAAAGGCTGGTGAGGTGGATGTCCCCAGAACTGGTACTGGGAAATCCAAACCGACTCAGACCTCGGTAAAGTCTAGCACAGCGACTTCGGACAAGTCAAGTGCTAGTACTAGCTCGAAGGCCGCAGCCTCCAAGCGTCCGAGGACTGAGAGCCAGTCGAAGGCAGCTGAGTTGACTGCTCCTCCTGCTAAGAGGAGCAGACGTTCGAGGAAGGCCAAGAAATGGGTGGACACAACTCTGGCCGAACTGCCTTGTGCTTTGGAGACCGCTGCTCTGGTGGAAACATCAGAGACCGGCGTGAACCAGGCGTTGAAAGCCCTGCAAGTAGCTGCAGAGGATGCCAAGAGGCAGGTCAAAGTGACCGTGGCGGCTCTTGTGACTCCTCTGAAAAAGCTTCAGGCGGTGAGGGCGAAGGTGGATGAGGTAGGCACGCTGAAAGAAACCATCAGTCAGCAGGCTCTCCTCATCCGGACTCTGAAGGCATCCAATCAGGAGAAGGAACAACGCATCCTGAAGCTCTTGGAGGAGAATACCAGACTCCAGGGCTTGCTTTTGGATGATTCGGATGAGTCCAATCAAGGTGTGAGCAGGTCTGAAAGTTCCCTGGGTGGAAAGCCGACCTCTCTCCCTGCCAAACCAGTTGAGGAAGCTCAAGCCTTGCCTTCTTCAGGCTCGGGCGAGACTCCTGGTTTGACCGTGGTGTCCAGTCGAGCTGGTGGGATGTTGGAGGTTAACGACCAACAAATCCATTTCCTCACCAATCTCCTGGACCAGATGAAGTCCCAACGTGAGCCACCCCAGCCTCAGAGAACTGTGGCTTCGACTGCGTTGGGCCGGGCGCCTCCCAAGCAAGGTATGTTTGGCAGTATGTTCGATACTTCGGACAGACCTTCTGCAAAGGACTCGCCCGATGGAACGAAAGACGACGACGGCAAGGATGACTGAACGGAGGAAATGCATGGACGATGATGACTGGACCGCCCTTCGACCCGATTTAACCACCTCGGATACTCTTCGGATGCCCTGGATCCTTGGATACAGAACCTTGGTGTGAGGCGCCGAAATCTGAAACCAAGTCTACAATATGAATGTGAATTCCTTTTTCAAAATAATTAATTTCTGTTAAGCAGAAAATTGTTTGTTTGCAAGGTAGTGAGGACACAATATGCTCCTGCTTGTCGAACGCGAAGAGGTTTTCATAAAATTTTTCTTACTTCAAAGAATGTTCATTTTAATTAGGACACAGTATGCTCCTATATGTCGCAAGAAGTTTTCATAAGATTTATTTATTGTTCATAGTAGAGAGGACACCTTATGCTCCTACATGTAGATGTTTCAACTTTTTAATACCCTGTCGAGTTTTAAAAACGTATTTTTCAAACTCTTAAAAGAAAAGAGGGGGTATTGTGGTGTTATTGGGTTTCACTAGAGTTTATCTCTAGGTGCTGTCTGCTGTGGGTTAGTTCGGCCAATCTACCCCAGTGGGCAGTACTGGTCCGCAGTGACTTTTTAGTCTATGTATTAACTTTTACCTGTTGCATTTTACATATAACAGCAGTCCAGCTGTTGTTGCCAGAGTAACGGCAACCTGGGTTAACCTTATTTTGCTAATGGTTATGAATGTTCTTGTTCTTGTAACTAGTATCTTGTTACTCTTATATTGGCTTGTACCATGTTTACTTAAACCTGCATGTTGCCTCAGACACCTGTGGTCAAGGGTCACCTAGCTGGCTAGGAGGCCCGAGATCCTCGGACTGAGGTAGGATTGTGTAAACTGACGCTCAGCTTGCAATTCCTCACGAGAATAAAACCCTTTGCGAACAGGTAGTGACTGCCTTTTGTTCCATTTGTTTTATACATCGGTAAGGTTAAGGGATACAAACCTGCGAGATCACTACAGTAGCTATATTTAATGATATAGATTTCGAAAACCTCCATTTCTGGAATTTAGTACAAATGAAAAATCTACCCCCAAACAAAATTTACACTAGATTAGCAGCGTCACATACGTTGTGAGCCATAATAAGTATATATATAAGTGTTTTTATTTTCAAATCGCAATACAATTACATAGAAAAAGGTCATTTTTCTTTCTTTGTGAACATAGTTCTTCCAAGAGTGCCTGGAATCGTTCTTTTGTTTTAAGACAACTATTACTAGAAGCTTAGTTTAAGATCTTATTCTCCATCATATCTGATCTAGTGTTTCTTCAGAAATATTACACATTCATAAACAATTAAATCATGTAACATACTAATAATTTATCTATTATCATCAATCTTATTAAAATATTTACATTCATAACAATTTACATGAAAGTTTTCTTTTTCTATATTCGTCTTCTTTGTTTTTAGCAACTAAATAGTTACATTCATATAACAATTCAGAAATTGTCTTTGCTTTGTGTTGATAATATATATACAGACTATTGTGATGTCCGTGTTGGCCGTTGTGGCAGCACCAGCAGTGTGGTGCGGGTAAAGTGGGCGTTATCTGTATTTATCTCTTTATATTGTGTCTTCTCCTTGTATATTGCCATTTTATACCTTTGAAACGTCCTTTTATGTGTTCTTATCCAATCTCTGGTATTGCTTATCTTTAACTCTGCTTTTATGAGAATATGTGATGTTTCCTTATTCTCCACACCCTGAATTATACTGTTTTACAGCATTCATGTTCCCTTTGTGGCTGGTCCACAAAGGTTGGTCTGTCAGGTTGTGAGGCAATAAAACCAGAGTACGAGAGTAATCCTTGGGTATCCACTTTGCCTCAAGTGGTCCCATCAATGTAAAAACTGGATGTTATCATATAATTTTGTGTTTTAGGGATGAGTGAAGTTTACTTCCATTCACTATTGATTTCAATCGGGGGATCTCATTGTGATACAAGGTTAGCTGAATAACTTTTTTTTAGTTCAATAACCCCTTATTTTTTATAATTGAGAGGGTAGAATAACATGTCAGCAATGTATATGCAGATTTTAAAAGAAAATCGTATGATTCAATGATATGCTATTGGGGAAAATGCAGAAAATACCCGTTTTCCCATAGACTTCTATAGTGAACAGTAGTAAATTTCAGTGGTCCCTGAAATAAAAACTAATCCAATGACATATTTTTTGGGGGGGCTTTTTGGGTTCTCCTAACCATGTTCTTTCTAAATCCAAAGTTTAAAGAAAATTCCATGATTCATTCATTTTTGTATTAAACACTGGCATTTACCTTTAATTGACATGTTATGAAGTGTCTGAAATATTAAAATATTTGTCTCAGACTCCAAATACTTTGTCTGCATTATGCTAATATTCTCTGTATGTGTGCCAACAATTGCAGAGTGATCACCGATTTGATTTGTTCTCAAAAATAGCGTCCTGAACATAAATATAAAGTAATATAGTATCGGAAATCATTTTTCCTAAAAACACGTCGGGATGTGGGATGGCGCAGCCCATGCAGTGGCATGAGTAACATATAGGTTTGAACCTGGGCGCGACTACAATTTCACCTCCTCTCCAACTCCTCCCCACAGGTACTAGAGGAAGACTACCATTGCGGTGATCTAGTCCTGGTAAAAATGTAAAGAGAAAAAAGAATGAAAATATATTTTATTGCCACATTCGAAAAGATATGGTAAGACCAGATTGTAGAAAAGATTGTAGAAAGGAACAGGGTGTGTTGCATTACTTAACCACATATAGCTGAAATAGGCTGGTTTTTACCTGCACACATGGGGTTTGAAGCACGATTTGGGTGGCGATTGACGCTCCTTTCCTCTATAGGGAACAGAAACATCCCCTAAATTGGATCGAGGGAGTCTAGCCGAGGCCATAGCCCAGTTGCCTTCTTCCACACTACGACATCAGAGAGAAATCCCTGCACTATAATTACCCTGCTATAAACTATAGGTCATATGATTTGGATCACCTCAAATTATATGGCGATTTCAATTTATTTATCATGTACGTGCACCGACTGAGATAAAAGGTAGACAAGTTATCACAATTGTGCAGGTATGCCAGATCGTACAACGGATACACTGATACACATGTATGCACAATTCCGGGGCTGATTTCAGTGCAGGATTCCATTATTTGGCGCTTAAAGGGAAATTAAGTCCACTACATATCATTATCAGAGGTACTATAGTATGCATTTGATCGATTCCCAACAAATTGTTGACTGATGAGGAATTAGTATAAGAGGAATCAAGAGAAACAAACACCAAATAATCCATTTGAATAGCGCCATTGCAGACACTGACGCCCTCTAACAGGTCTTTTATTAACTATATGCATGACGTCACAACAAATCAAGGGTTACCAAACACATGCACAATTCCTCATAGTAATCATACGGTTTCAAACTTGGAATCCTGGCTACATTGTTGGCCTATCCAATCGTCGCCAACGTACTGGGGATATGCTAAGAATGCATTAAATTAATTTCAATTCAATTTTATATATATCACATTTATGTATACTCTTTTACTCATTACCATAAGCATAAGTATTAAACATACTAGCAGTAGCATAAGTAAATAGCTAGACATATGAATTAAACCTGTGAGCCTATGTCACACGCATGTTTCACTCTATTGTTTGACTTGCGGTATAAACATCCTCAATAAAAAATCAATAAGCCTTTTTGTGATTCAAATCTTTAACAATGAACTACATTTCTGCTAGGATTTGACAAAACAAACGTGGGAGGCAGTTGGCCAAGTTACATATTTCTAAGTATCTGTCAGTAAAATAACTTAGTGATTATGATTAAGATTGTGCTTGTGATTATTATTATTATTATTATTATAAGATTTTATTTCCATTTCACAATTACATACATGTTAAGTCAAAAGAAGAATGGAAGTGGAATATTGTCTGTGCTAGTCACAGCTCTTCCAAGTATGAATCCCCAATTAAACACACAGTGATGTCTGTTGCTTTAAGTTAGTAATTTCTCATTATCATTAATGTAATCCATGAACTCTGATATCCGGTATGGGCTGGGAATTTCATAATATCTGTGAGATATGTATAAAAGCTAAATCAATGTATTGATCAGAGAACAAGACAACGGTTCTTGGGTCTTGCTTGATGGAAAAAACAAAGCAAAATCAACCTAAACTAATTTGAATTTACATACATCAATGAAATTGATGTTGTTAATATCAACACATGGTTGATTTTCATGGGAGGGCTGCCTGGGACTCCCGTCCAAGTATTGACATGGCGTTTACAATGTCAATGATATCCACTATACAGTGGAACCTCGCATGAAGACCACCTCTCTATAGAGACCACCCCTCTATTAAATTTCTGTCAGTCCCGAATTGCTTTTCTCTTATTAGATTAGCCCCTCTACTGAGACCACCGCACTATGAGACCAGTTTCTCTCAGTCCCAAGGGTGGTCTCACTGTATGTGGAAATGTCCTGTTAAAGGGCCCTCTTGACGGGAGGTTTGTTTGTTTGTTTGTTTGTTTGTTTTTTATTCATAAGCTTATGTACTAAGTACAACAATTTCAGCCTATATAAACATAAATAAATAGTAGTAATACAAATTAATTCATGAAATCGTACAATCACTAGTCAAATTGATTACGCAATTAAATCATAGTCAAATAGTCAATCATTCAAATACGACACAAATATTATACATGTAAACTTTTTTCCATTTTGGGTATAAGGCAAAACATATTAATGAGTTGAAAAAGGTGATTGGATTTAGATGATCATTGACGCCGTGCATCCATACACAGAGTCCAAAAAAGTCACTATTTGTTTACATCCTTACACGAAAATCCCTATATTCACGTCACCAGAAAAACCATAGAAATACAGTTTAGATCAGTCAACCAAATCATAAACAATATACTCAATATACAAGACCACTTATGAACCACAATAAACAGGTCAATCAATGGCTAGATAAAACCAGCTGCGTTGAACTTAGCCCAGTAGAGTTTAACCACGGCTGCCTTAAATTGGTGTTTCCCCACCAACAGTCTAATATTTTCGTTTAAACCGTTCCACAGAGTGGGTAGTCGGCCGAGAGTTGTACGACTTAGAGAAGTCCTTTTCCATCTCTTTACCAGGATCTTATTCAAGGCCCCACCCCTTAAATTGTACCTTGCTCTATTATCCGTCACCTTTTCATCATACCCATGTGACAGGGTCAGCATTCTTACTTCCCTTCTCAGGGCTAATGGTAGCAGGCCATATTTTTTATGTGATTGGAACATGCTTAGATTCCTGAATTTGTTCAACTTATTGATTAATCTCAGGGCATGGTTTTGTATAGACTGTAGGCGGCCGTAATTACTCTTCGAACCAAAATCTACAAAGAGAGCAACATTTTCCAGAATAGGCAGCACAAAACTTTCATAGATCTGCAGGGCTATCTTCCCATCTATCAAGTGACCTAGACACATTATTTTTCTGAGATATTTTCCTGCTATACCACACACTATGTTAACATGGCTACAGAAATTCATCTGCTCGTCAATAGTAATACCAAGATACTTGAAAGTTGCAACACGATCTAGGGTGGATCCCCTCATTCTTATTTCAATGTCCCGGGTGAATTTTGCTTTGTTGGAAAGTAAAATTTGGACTTTTGTTTTCTTAATGTTAGCCATGAGGCCTTTTTTTTTGTCCAATCATCAAATTAAGTCATTTTCAAGTAGCTTGGCATATCTAGCATTATAAAGAGGTAGACACATTACACAGTCATCTGCATATAAAAGTATGTCACTGTTAAAGTTCTGATCAGATAAATCGTTAATATACAAACTAAACATGATCAGACCCAATATAGTTCCCTGGGGTATGCCGGTCTTCAGTATCATTGGGTCAGGGATTTCATTATTAAAAAGAGTATGTTGTATACGACCCTTACAAAAGGATTTGACCAGTTCAAGTAGTGTGCCCTTGATACCGTACATGGACAATTTCAACAGGAGCAGATCAATGTTAATACTGTTAAAGGCCTTGGATATGTCCAGGTATGCGACTATAGTGTTAATGGAGTTATCTTTATGATTAGATGTTATATCCATGAAAGATCTCCAGGCTGTTTCAACCCCTTTGCCCTGCCGAAAGCCATGTTGGTGAGGTGATAACAAGTTTGTTTCATCGAAATAAGAGTTCAATTTTTTCAGGAATAACCTTTCAAATATTTTTCCAACAACAGGGGTGATACAAATTGGTCTGAAATCTGATAGTCTCCTGGCATTTGGGACTTTGCATATAAGGGTACATACACCTTTCTTCCAAGATTTGGGGAAAATCCCGGAGGTACGAACTAAATTCAGGAGGGCACTGAAACGGTCCAAGTCACTTAACAGGAACAATTTCAGAGTTTTAGTCCTGATGTTTTTTAGGCCAGATGATTTATCACAGTCTAGGGCCTCCACCAATTTCCTTACCTCCTCCCCTGTTATGTCTTCATCCCATGAAAGGGTATGATCCCAAGGTATATTATCATAGACAATGGCCGAAAGAGAGTTTTCACTAACTATCTCCCCAAAAAACTGATTTGCCTGGTTTGCTGCATTTTTACCAGACAAGCGGTTCTCATCCCCGTCAAGAATAAAAGGGATTTCAGAGGTTTTGTCCTTATTAGAGTAGATAGTGGAGAGGTGGCACCAAAATTTCTTGGGATTTAAACAGTTCTCCTGCAAATTCCTCAGAATCTCCTCCCTTCTTGTCCTCATAGCAAGAGATTTTACCCTTCTTTTTAGTACTTTTAACTCATTCCACAGTGGAGGGCTATTTGTTCTTTTAGCTGCCCTTAAAACCTGGTTTTTTTGTCTAATAAGTACCTTAAGCTCTCGGGTGACCCTTAACTTGGAGTTTGTTTCAACTTTCCTAAGGAAACTGGGAGCAAGATGCTCCTGTACCTGTAGGTAGTTTACATATAGTGGCTACTGGCCTATAATATAAGGTAAGAGACAACATTCAAATACAGAATGCAAATTATCAGTTTGCCTAGAGCCAGGTTTACAGATAGGGACACATAGGGATTCATGCCATGTTTCTAAGCTAATAAACAACCAAAACGTATTATACTCAGGCATCCAACAGAAGAACTACTTAGGCAGCTGCCTATCTAGAATGTTGAACATCCTTATTGAAATACAACCAAAATACAATAAAGAATTCTTTAATTGAATAGGACTCGGAGTCCATACTTGTTCCGTGATCCAGATCCACACTCCATTCAAGTTTACACATTCTAATCAGTTACATGTATTGTATTGGGATCCTACTGAACAAAACTAGATACTTTCATGACATATGATAAGAAATCCCTATACAGCCATTTATGATCAACATATATGCTCCAACTGCTGACAAGCCAGACAAACAAACAACTCTACTGAAAGAATTCAACGAATCACAGAAGAGATAACATATGATAATTTAATAATTATGGGAGATTTTAACACTGACATTAGTGATGTTTTTCAGGAAAATGAGTCATAAATCGCACAAATTAATATTTTTCAGTGTTTTTTTCACAAGATCACATTTTTGGAATGTTCTAATTTTTGGAGAGTTTATCACTATATATCAATTGATGTATCAAATATCAGGACAATCTATGCATTATATCCTTTCGTTTTAAAGGTCCTCATATGGACCACATTTAGTTACTTTACTGTTTATTGACCCCAGAAATATTGGAAACTTTTTGTTTAAAAAACGAAAATATCAAACTAAAAATCTAGAAATACTTATGAGATTATTTGTAAAATTAAATGACATGATAGGAGAATTTGATTTGAATGACATTATCTCTTCGAAAAACTTAGGTATCCCAGAACACACCTGGATGAGGATGGAATAAAGATCAAGACTCGATTATATTCTTATTTTGTACAATCTAGCCAACAGAAAAACCCTCCAGGTATGTTTGCTCTTTAGAGAAATAAAAATCGGAGAAAAAGGTTTTAAATTTGTTGAGTATTAATGGTGACATCACAAATAAGCAGGATGAAAGCTTAAAAGAGGGTAACCACTTTTGCTCTGATCTTTATAGGAAAAGTGTCATGATTTTGTTAATTCTGATCACTATGTACAACTTGATGAGGGTGATAACAATCTCTTTTGCAGAGAAATAACATGTGATGAAGTGGGAAAAGTGATGGATTTGGCATAGAATTCTATCAGTTTTTCGGGTATACTATTGTCATACCGATATGTCCGCATAATAACCCAATGTTAGAGCCAGTAACCAATACAGAGTAATTAATACACAGACCGGCCACATGGTGGCCCGGTCCTCATTCACCATTGGTCCACGTGACCACATGTAATACCACCTGCTATTGGCAACAGACCATGTGACCTAATGTTACCCCAGCGGTCACTGGCTAACCATAAGGCACACCTGGACCCCTGCTGATATATAGCCCATGTCTTGGACAATAAGCTCTACCAACGTACAAGTAAGCATATCACTATCAAAGATGTATTCATGGCTATGTTGGACACATGCCTGGTGGAAGGCAAAATGACAGAAAACCAGAAAAGACGAATTATAAGTGTCATCCCCCCAAATGATAATCATTTAACATATTCGCAAAATTGGAGACCGATAACCCTGCTTAATGTGGATTACAAAATGATTTCGACAACTATAGCTAATAGTCTGGCATTTTGTATCCCTAATATTATTAACGAAGAGCAATTCAGATTCATGAAGGGAAGATTTATTGAATCTGGTATATAAAAAATTGACGATATACACTCCTTTTTAGAAAATATGAATCAATCTTGTATTATTACATCGGTAGACTTCCCCAAAGCTTATTATTCCATAGATTGGTTGTTAATAGCCTTATATGCACATAATATTATCCCAACATATGTAGCCTGGGAAGAAGCCTTGTGATACTACTTTCTCTTGTTTATAGTTGTGGTAGAGAGGTTATCTGAACAATTGAGGAGAAATGAAAATGTTTCTGGTATAACAATTATAGACCTTGAGTCTAAACTTGTTCAATTCGCAGATGATTTAACTTTAACAGTTAAAGACAAATTTTCTTTATAAAAGGCGTTCAGAATGAGCGAAAGGTTTTCTAAAACCCTCAAAATCAAAAGTTTTTTAAACTGGAAATCTATCTATGACCAACAGAAGATTGTTATGTATAGATTGGACAAATCATATGAAAATACTTGGTATTACGCTTCTAAATCCTAGGAATGAGGAACAAATGTATATAAGATTAATAACGGAGATTTGATAATCAATAAGTGGAGAAAAAGATTCTTGAAGTTGAAGGGAAGAACTATATGTAATGTATTCTTAATTCCAGTGTTTCAACATGATTTATCATGTATACATTTTAGTAAAACACTTCAGAAATCGATTGACGAGATTGCTGGCACATAAACCAGAGAATGGAGGTTTAACTCTTAGATTAATTCATGAAATATACGAGACTATTAGAATTATGTGGATTAAAAGAATCTAACAGGAGAAAGCGATGGTTCAAAGTAATCGAAGCCTTTTATGAAAGAGATCGTGATGATATATTCTTATACAGATACAAGTCAAATTCTTTCGTTACTTCTGAACAAAAAACCTTGTTGAAGTGTGGAATAAATATTATTACAAATTTAGGCCAAGTTTATCGACCAAATTCTCAAAGAGAAGATCTGGGCAAATAGATTAAGAGCAGATGTTGTATGGGCCAGGTTGGAAAAACAGGGAATCACAGTATTAGCTGATATTTTCAATGAAAATGGTATTATGATGACAACTAATGAGTTATCAAGACAAATATTAAAAATGCTATACCCCTAGAGTGGGTCAGATGTATAAAAAGAGAAAATGGATCTCAGGTTACTGAAACTGTTGATTTTACTATTAGAGAAACTGAAATAGATTTGTCAACATGTTCAGCAAACATTATATATTCACAGCTAATCCTTAAAAACGCCCCTAAGAGGGACAAATATGAAACGTGGCAAATCTGACTCGGTTTATCCCAACAACAATTTGATATGATTAATTGGGGAGAGATATTTACTTCCGTATAATTTCTCCACAGAGTCTAGGATTGATGGTTTTGTTAAAGTGTCATCTCTCATTAACACTATTTGATCAGGAATTAAAATGTGATGTGTTTCTGGAAATGAGTCATAAGTCACAGAAATAGATTTTGAGATTCCATTATATTTGTAAAGATGAGATCAAGCCGATTCTAATGATAGTAAACAGTCTAATAATCCAATAAATATTTCTAGATATTAAGTTTGATAGTTTTATTTGGGAAAAAGAACTTTCCAATATTTCTGGGGGTCAATAAACAGTAAAGTAACTAAATAATATTATGGTCCATATGAGGACCTTTAAAACGAAAGGATATATTACATATACATTGTCCTGACATTTGATACATCGATCCATATATATATAAGTGATAAGCTCCCCAGAAATCAGAACATTTAAATGAAGTGATCTTGTAAATTAAACACTTGAAAAATATTATTTTTGCGACATATGACTCATTTCCTGGAACACATCACAAATAGAGTTCAACATCCACTCATCTGTTAACCCTTTATTGAGAGTGTGGGCATCAATTGACATAACCATGTACAATTGCACGTCCTGTCACCGCCGATACACAATGTTAACATACATGTAGTTGTTAATATTAGCTGTTCATATTTACCTATGATTCATGTTGAGAGAATATCACCCAGGTGGTATGTTTTATCTGAGACAAGTGAGATTATATGAGATTAATGATCCTGGCTATTAATGTACATAAAGTATATAACTCTTCACTCACCAATCCTTTTACCCTTTATACACATTGTGTGTATCACTTAACATACAGTGAGTCCGGGCACCGGTGATTTACATCTCATATATATGGGTCAGATTTTCAGAAAATGTACAATTCAACTTTGCCAATCTTCTCAAATAACCCAAATTTCCGACAAAAATAAAGTTTAAAATACTGTTCAACCTAACCAAACATATTGCTATAATCAATGCAATGCTAAATATACACAAATTTACCTAGTATTGACCAAATTGCAGCCTAATTTAGTAGAATTTACTCAACGTGTAGAACAGCCAATTGTACATTTTGTGAAAGTCTGAGCCATGCATGTACACACTAGCAGCACACTTGTTAATCTCATACCTTATTCAAATCTAGTAACCCACCTGTATTCTGTATCAAGTGAAGGTATTGGTCAAGTTTCCGGCTGTGCTTGATGTCACCAGTGTCCAGAACTGACCACTCCCCCTGGTCAGCAAATAGAGCCCAAAATATACAGCATATATTTGGTGTGTTTTAGGATTAGAATTTCAAATTTGAGAGTTCCACAATGACTGGGTAACCAGTCGCCATTTTGTCAGTCACTGTCAAGTTTGAACTAATCTCTCTCTTCAAGTGCTGATATACCGTTGTCTTGGTGGGACGAGTAAATAGACTTATCTCATCAGCACATGTCAATGTATGATCTAGTTGCAAACATGACTAACTTTACACGTAAACATTAGGAGTTATATTATATAGGCCAGGTTTTATTGAATTATGATTTGACGCAGGACTCTCATCTTTTGTGCTAGAGGGTACCTAGAACACATAGAAGGCATTAGATGACAGTAGCGACAGGTGGAGAGAGGGCAAGGAGGGCAGTGGTCAACAGTAGAGCCAGGTGGAAGGAGGCCAAGGGGGGCAGTGGCCAACAGTAGAGAGGTGGACAGAGGGTAAGGAGGGCAGTGGTCAACAGTAGACAGGTGGACAGTGGGCAAGGAGGGCAGTGGTCAACAGTAGAGAGGTGGACAAAGGGCAAGGAGGGCAGTGATCAACAGTAGAGACAGGTGGACGGAGGGCAAGGGGGGCAGTGGTCAACAGTAGAGACAGGTGGACAGAGGGCAAGGAGGGCAGTGGTCAACAGTAGAGAGGTGGACAGTGGGCAAGGAGGGCAGTGGTCAACAGTAGACAGGTGGACAGAGGGCAAGGAGGGCAGTGGTCAACAGTAGACAGGTGGACAGAGGGCAAGGAGGGCAGTGGTCAACAGTAGAGAGGTGGACAAAGGGCAGGGAGGGCAGTGGTCAACAGTAGAGAGGTGGACAGAGGGCAAGGAGGGAAGTGGTCAACAGTAGAGAGGTGGACAAAGGGCAAGGAGGGCAGTGGTCAACAGTAGAGACAGGTGGACAGAGGGCAAGGAGGGCAGTGGTCAACAGTAGAGGCATATGGACAGTGGGCAAGGAGGGCAGTGGTCAACAGTAGAGACAGGTGGACAGTGGGCAAGGAGGGCAGTGGTCAACAGTAGAGAGGTGGACAGAGGGCAAGGAGGGCAGTGGTCAACAGTAGATGCATGTGGACAGAGGCCAAGGGGGCAGTGGTCAACAGTAGAGACAAGTGGACAGAGGGCAAGGAGGGCAGTGGTCAACAGTAGATGCATGTGAACAAAGGGCAAGGAGGGCAGTGGTTAGGAGTACTTGATTAACAGTAACAAATCAATTATTTCCATATCTATTAATCAGAACCCTTTCCACATGTAGAGATATGTTTAAAGCTGACATACAATATGTTCCATGCACACCTATTAAAGCTGACATACTAAAAACAAGTCAGAGGTACATTATATAAGGCAGAAGTACATTAAATAAGGCAGAAGTACATTATATAAGACAGAGGTACATTATATAAGGCACAGGTACACTATATAATGCACAGGTACATTATATAAGGCAGAGCTACACTATATAAGGCAGAGGTACATTATATAAGGCACAGGTACGTTATATAAGGCACAGGTACACTATATAATGCACAGGTACATTATATAAGGCAGAGCTACACTATATAATGCACAGGTACATTATATAAGGCACAGGGACAGTATACAAGGCACAGGTACATTATATAAGGCACAGGTACATTATGTAAGGCACAGGTACACTATATAATGCACAGGTACATTATATAAGGCACAGGTACAGTATACAAGGCACAGGTACATTATATAAGGCACAGGTACATTATATAAGGCACAGGTACATTATATAAGGCAGTGGTACATTATATAAGGCAGAGGTATATTATATATATATATATATATTGAATTTTTATTCATGGTTTGTCAACAGTTACATAATCATGAAACGGGCGTACAATTCTACAGAGTAGGTCTTCCACTGAGTCCAAAAATAAATAAAATAAAATATCTTACATGTCTCGAGATTTACATATACAATTATATCTGAGTTACGCTCTATTGATTCTAATTTACATACAGTGAGTACTTTGGCAATAGTTAAGTCTTAGTATACTCTAAGACCTTTCCATTTATGTTCATACATTTTTACAACAGGTATATCATAATTCATTTTTAACAACATATCCGAAGTAGTTACTGGGAGATATCCCTATAATGTGGCTACATATTATGTACTACAATCTATATGAACGGAATTTAGTCGTTGCCATTATTTACTAGGCATCGTCACAGTATTTTTAGAGCAATATAACATCATTAACATACAATTGATATTATTGATAAGATCTTTAAACAAAGATCACCCCGCCATCCAACCCTGATATGTCTACCCATCGATGTCTCGATCTTTAAAATTAGGTATTATGTACCTCAGTTCTATACCCGAAATCAGGTTTCAACTTGGTTGGTTTATGTCAATTCACTACTCTGTAAATTTAGCATGAATATAATACATACATCGGTCAACTCACTACTCTGTAAATTTAGCATGGATAAAATACATACATACTCGGTACAAACAACTGGTCACAAATGTTCAATCAATTATTTCAGTAATAGGTTCGCTAAGATATTGGTCGTATTCAGATGGATACATTTGCTTCAAATATCGGTTAAATTCCTTGTTTGATTGTAAAACCTGGGTTTTGTCCGGCAATTTATTCCATAGGACTGCCATATTGTAGAGGTAGGATTTTTTAAACATTTCATTTTTGGGATGAGGTACTACCATTTTTCTCCCTTTGGTAAGATTTCTAAGACCAATGCCTCTGTTGTCAATATTTTTCCCAGTTTTTACCCTGGAAAAAGCTCTCCCTAGCATATGCATTTCCCTTCTAGTTTTAAGGGACGGCATATTTAGAGTTACATGTATTTGTTTCGTACTCGTAAGTTTGGGTAGTCCCAATATGATCTTAAATGAGGCGTTCTGTAATGATTGTAACTTTTGTAGTTGTTTCTGGGGAGCTACATTGTAAAATACATCTCCATAATCAATATGGGGGAGTATGGTAGTTTTATACAGCAATAATAAGGTGTCTCTCTGACACACTCCAAATAACTTGGAGATGGCCTTAACTTTACGGTACGGTATAGAAAATCCCAGGCCTCATCAACACACCTTATTGAATAAAATTCGGTCCAGTCTAAGTCTACTAAAATTTCCTTTAGTATCTTTATATCCAAGGACTTTGTGTTTCTTGCTGTAAAAGTATCATATTCATATTTGGTTCGTACCTTTTTTAAAATGATGTATACTGGGAGATGGTCGCTGAGATTTATGTTAAGCGCTCCACTCTCACCAGCTATTTTACAGTTTGTATATATGTGGTCAATTGTTGAGGTCGTGGTCCTACCGACTCGCGTTTTAACATCAATCACCTGGTGAAGGTTGTGTCCTTGGATTACATTCCTGAATTTATCTGCTCCCCCCGATTTACTTTCGTTTACGTCTTTTGTATCATAGTTGAAATCCCCAACAATAATTATGTCTTTTTTTGCATCAAGTTTATCCAATATATTTTCTAAATCTTCTAAGGCTTCAGTTAAGTTCCCCTGGGGTACCCTATAGACGTTCAGTATTTTTTTATTCTTCATGAATTTCTTCGTTATTTCAAGTATTTGGATCTCAATATTCTTGTTAGATATATTTAGCTCTAGGTAATCCCCATCGTTTACATCAAATGATGAGTGTGTGGTGTTATTGGGTTTCACTAGAGTTTATCTCTAGGTGCTGTCTGCTGTGGGTTAGTTCGGCCAATCTACCCCAGTGGGCAGTACTGGTCCGCAGTGACTTTTTAGTCTATGTATTAACTTTTACCTGTTGCATTTTACATATAACAGCAGTCCAGCTGTTGTTGCCAGAGTAACGGCAACCTGGGTTAACCTTATTTTGCTAATGGTTATGAATGTTCTTGTTCTTGTAACTAGTATCTTGTTACTCTTATATTGGCTTGTACCATGTTTACTTAAACCTGCATGTTGCCTCAGACACCTGTGGTCAAGGGTCACCTAGCTGGCTAGGAGGCCGAGATCCTCGGACTGAGGTAGGATTGTGTAAACTGACGCTCAGCTTGCAATTCCTCACGAGAATAAAACCCTTTGCGAACAGGTAGTGACTGCCTTTTGTTCCATTTGTTTTATACATCGGTAAGGTTAAGGGATACGAACCTGCGAGATCACTACAATTGGTGCCGTGACCAAACTTAACCAACCGGTTTTGTTAGCACTGAAGTGCTGAGTTCACTTGATTGGACCTATTGCCATTCTTCATATATCCTTGAGATATAAGTATGCCAAACTTTGTGGTCCTGCAAGATTGCCTCTTCAGAGAAGAATCAAGATTTGTCTGGATTTTTCAATGCTGAAAAATCCTTGCATTGGCCCCTCTTGTGAATCTGGAATCTCGGATTTCAGATTCAGAATCTCTGATGGAATTTCTGATGGATTTCTGATGGATTTCTGGCGGAATTCCTGACGGATTTATGACGGAATTTCTGACGGAATTTCTGACGGATTTTCGGACGAATTTTCGGACGAATTTCGGACGGATTTTCGGACGAATTTCGGACGATTTTCGGACGAATTTCGGACGGATTTTCGGACGAATTTCGGACGAATTTCGGACAGAATTTCGGACGAATTTCGGACGGATTTTCGGACGAATTTCGGACGGAATTTCGGACGGATTTCGGACGGATTTCGGACGGATTTTCGGATTCATGGAATTTCGGATTTCGGAAAATCCTGTCCCAAGGGTGCAGGGCTTCAGGTATGAAGGAGCAATGGGATCAGAACTCACCTTTAGGTGTCAGTCACTGGCGTAGGAAGCTAATTTTGCCCCGAAGCTGGCAATAATTAGGAACTGGGATCCGAAGGATTCATGGAGTGGTTTTGAACAATACTCTACGTACTCTGTGCCTAAGAATTTTTCTTAGGGGCTTAATCGACCAGGAGAAAGCTGCTTGGGTGAAGCTAAAACAGCCGTTTGACCTTCTCCATGCTATTCTCTGGGCCGAAGTATGGGAAGTTTGGACTTAGTTCCTGCTGCTGCTCTACAAGCCGCCTTCATGGGTCCGAAGGCTGTAGTTATTCCATTGGAAATAGCTGCAGCCGAAGCTTCCCAGTTGAAGAGACGCAGAAATGCGAACGCCAAAGAAAAGGCCATGGTTCAGGTCAGCCAGGCGCTAGCTTTGCAAGATTCTGACGATGATGATCAGTCCGAAGAACTTGGCAATGCAGTAGTGCAAGCTGTCCAGGCCTGGCATGGAAAGAATGAAAAGACTGGTTCCTCTGCTCGGCAGGTGATGACAACTGCTGAAGTAAAGGGGTAAAGAACCTGGCAGGTTCAGAAGTGCTACTTCTGTAGTGAGGAGGGACATTTCGCCTCGACTTGTCCCAAGAAAGTAGCTCTCCTTGAACTCTTGAAGAAGGCAGACGCTTCTAATGAGAAGCCTGCTACTTCGGGAAACTAGGTTCGGCTCCTGAAGAAAGCGAGACGGGAGCCTCGGACAACACGCTTCTTAGTACCACAGTCTGCGAGGATCTTGGTAGTAGTCTAGAAACTGGGAAATCAGCCCAGGCACCGGTGTGTAAGATAGGGTTAAAGCTTAGCGACAAGAAGCTACCCGATCTGATAGCTGGAGGTCCTAGGCCGTTGCCGGACGGTGATTTTCTTCCTGAAAAGATTCAGGGATGCTCGGACAAGAGCCCTGGCGTGCGTTGGGGACAGGCCGAGTACCAAGCTGAGTCAGGTCAGGTTGTCTTGGTAGAAAAAGGCCAAGAGAAGTCTGCTCGGATTCAGAAAGTTTCTGTTCAACAGCTGGAAACTCTGGAGATTCCTTCCAAATTACTGGTGAGGGAGAGATGGTATGCCCCTGTAGGCATAGGTGGGAAGAGTGGTTATTTCTTGGTAGATCCAGGCGCAACGACAAGTTTGATTACCAAGGATTTCTATGAATCCCTTCCACATGCGCCGCCTATGATTTCGGTGCGTATGGCGTGCTCGATGGGTAATGGAACGCCTATAACTACATATGGGAGCGTGCTCTGTCCATATGAAGTGTCGGGTCGGACATACATGATGACATGTCTGGTAGTCAGCGGTCTGAAGGGCCCTGAAGACGGGATATTAGGTGCAGATTTTTACTATGTGCACCGTTGTTGTTTGGATTGGTCAGGAGTGTTTTATTTGGAAAACTTCGGACATTCTGTTGTATGTAAACAGTGGAAAAAGAAGTCCGAAGGTGAAGAATTTTCCTCTATAAAGACCATGACTGTGAGCGAAGTAGATACTGGAATAGCTGTGACACTTAGGAAAGCGGTGATCATGGAGCCCAAATCTATTACACTTGCAGAATTGGACTTTGATAGTGGCTCAGACGCATCGGATGCTTGGATGTTCGAGCCAGACCAAGGATTGCTAGAAGACTTCGCCTTAGGGAGCCTGAATACATATGTTTCAGGTGGAGGTTCAACCGCTTTGGTAGCCTTCAGCAATCCGTCCGATCAGCCAAAGAAAATTGGCAAACGGAGAATGGTGGGCAGATTAAGTAGGGTTACTCTTGTGGCAGAGGATTCCGCTTTTTCTGAAGATGACGGTAGCAATATTATCAGAGAGGCAATCATTAATTCTATACAGGTTACAGAATCGCCTGTGGCGGATGATGATCTGATAGCTCCCGACATCTTGGTACCACCGAGTGCAGAGTGCCCGCTGAAGAAGCTGGTCAATGATTCGGATTTGTCCGAGAAAAGCGAGAAGAACGTTGCTCTGTCTTTGCTGGAAGAATTCCGAGATTGTTTCTCTCTTCCAGGTGGCAAAGCCCTTGGTTGTACTGATAAAGTTCGCCATGTGATAGACACTGGAGATGCTTGTCCGATCAAACAAGCATACCGGCGTATTCCTGTGGCGAAGAGAGACAAGGCAGAGGCAGAGATTTGGAAAATGTACAGAGAGGGCCGAATTGAACATAGCAGTAGCCCCTGGGGTGCTCCTATTGTCATGGTGGCCAAGAAAGATGGCACACAGCGTTTTTGCGTTGACTATCGTCAGCTAAACTCTGTCACTATAAAGGATAGCTTTCCACTACCTCGGATCGATGAGTGCATAGAATCCCTTGGTGGTAACCAGTGGTTCTGTACTTTAGATCTTGAAAGTGGGTACTGGCAGGTGGCGATGGATGAAGATAGCAAGTCAAAGACTGCATTCTTATCCAGTGTAGGGTTATTTCAATTCAAGGTTATGGCCTTCGGATTGTGTAATGCCCCCGCTACCTTCCAACGCATGATGGATCAGATGTTGGATGGCCTTCGTTGGAAATCATGTCTGGTCTATCTGGATGATATCGTGGTTTTTGGGAAAACTCTTGAAGAGTGCCTAGATAATCTGAGACTCGTCCTTGAGCGTATACGGGATTATGGTCTTCGTTTGAAACCCAAGAAATGTGAATTTTTCCGCAAGAAAGTGGAATACTTGGGTCGGATTGTGTCAGGCCATGGCATTTCGGCGGATCCGAAGAAGATCCAGAAAGTCAAGGACTGGCCAATCCCCACGAATGCTAGGGAAGTAAGGCAATTCATTGGATTCGCCTCCTATTACCGAGATTTTATGAAAGATTTCGGTAAATTAGTGATTCCCTTGCAGGAAGTTGTAACCGCGGCAGGCAAGGATAAACGATATGCTAAACCCATAGAGTGGACTCCTCGTTGCCAAGATGCACTTGATACATGCAAAGACTTGCTGATCTCTGCACCTATTCTGTGATATCCCTGTCCGAAATACAAAACGTCTTCGGTGGCTACGGATTTCGGCGGGTGGGTTCATCATAGATACGGATGCAAGTAGCTTTGGCAAGGCTGGGATTATGTCCCAGGTTCAAGATGGAAAAGAAATGGTTCTAAGTTTTGCAAGCAATAGACTCTCGAAGCCACAGAGAAACTATTGTGCAACGAAACGTGAGCTACTCACTGTCTTAACCTTCCTACAGAGGTTTCAACATTACTTACTGGGTAATAAGAGCTTCTTTGTTTGGACAAATCACGCCTCTTTGCGTTGGTCACTCAATTTCAAGGATCCGACCAATATGTTAGCCCGCTGGCTACTCACCTTACAGGAATTTGGGCTGGATCAGAGCATGATATTGCATCGGGCAGGGAAGCAGCATGAAAATGCTGATGCGCTGTCGCGCTTGCCAACCAGAAAATGTGGAGGACCAGACTGCCTAGATTGCGGTGCGCATGATGCTATCATTGCCACTAATGCTGTTTCCCTAGGGACTCAGCAGAATGTGTTGCAAGAAGCTCAGCAAACCGATCCACTTGTAAAAAGATTGCTTGCAATGTTAGAGGGAACCGAGCCAATTCCTAGCAGGGAAGACCTTGCTGGTGAGTCGGCTGAGTTTTCGGACATTTGTGAAGCATCTTGGTAGTATGGAGTTGAGAGATGGTGTGCTATGTCTGGGGTGGACAAGACTAGCCACCGGAAAGAAATACTGGAGGAAAATTGTCCCTGTTTCCATGAGGAAAGAGATCTTCCAGGGCATACATGGTGCCAAAACTGCGGGTCATTTCGGAACCTTCAAAAATGTCTGGTCAGCAGAGATGAGATATTTTTGGCCTGGTATGAGTTATGATCTGAGGCGGTGGGTACGAGCTTGCCCGGAATGTAATATGAGGAAGACTAGAGGTGGTGGTGGAATTTCTTACCTTAAGAAAGAAAAACATGGTGATAGATGGAACCGAATATCGTTGGATATTCTAGGGCCTCTTCGGAGTACCCCTAGAGGCAACAGCTATATTATGGTTGTAGTAGACCATTTCTTTAAATGGGCCGAAGCCTACCCCATGGCCGATCACACCGCTGAAAGCTGTGCAGAAGTTCTTTTTCGAGAATGGATCTTGAGATTCGGATGTCCTGTGTCGTTGCAGACAGATGGAGCTCCTGAATTTCGGTCTCAACTCTTGAGATGTCTACTTGACATGCTGGGAATCGAGAAGCTAATTACCCTCCCATACAGGCCTATGAGTAATGGGCAGTCCGAGAGGCTTAATAGAGTTCTTGTGGAACAGCTATCTTGTATGACTGATTCGGACGAAGTAGATTGGGATATGCTGACCCCTTGCATTGCTCATGCATACAGAGGGACAGTACATGCTGCTACTTTATGCACACCTAACTCAGTAGTCTTCGGAGAAGAGTTGGTAACGCCCATGGACATAGTTCATGGAGTTGAAAGAGGAAGTCTTGATTTCCCTTGCAAGGTTGCTTTTGTTGAGAACCTGAAACAGTGGATGAGAAAGGGACACCAGTACATGCGGGATAATCTCGGAATATCTGCGGTTCACCAGATTAGGGATTATAACAAACGTTCTAGGCCCCCCAGTTTTGAGGCGGGGGAGGTGGTATACCGATTCTGTCCCCCCAAGGCAAATAAGAAGCTCGGACCCAAGTGGGACGGGCCTTATAAAATCAGAAGGTTCATAGGAGGTACCACCTGTGAACTGGAGACAGCCGAAGGTCTAATGCGATACCATATTGACTATCTGAAGCCGGCTTTTGATGAAAATGGGCCGATTCAAGCAGTTAACTTGGATCGGGCTCCAGAATTCCGAAAGCAGGAACAGGCTGGTATGGAAATCTTTAGACTAGAGGCTGGGAGAGTGGTGCCAGGGAAAGATTGTCCAAAGTTGGTGGAGAAAGAGAAAATTACTGTAGGCGTCAAGCCGAGAGGTAGACCTAGGAACATCCGAAAGGGTAGTTCCAAGGAAACCTCCAGTAAATCTCTGCCTCTAAAGAAAAGAGGGGGTAGACAAGGGAAATCTGTTGCCAAACCTGACAGTTCCTTAGCAGACTCGGGACTTACGGCTACCCCGCCTGGGCTTTTGGGTCCAGGAAAGGCTTTATCATATGAGAAGTCTAAGGTAGCTACGGTCTGTCCGAAGAAGCGCGGGAGGCCGAAGGTTCGCACAGATACGTCCGACCAGCCGGTGGCGCCCCCGGTCGTTTTGAATAGGAAGCGCGGAAGGCCTAGGAAACAGCTGGTCCAAGCTGCTCCTGTACCTCCAGTGCAGCCGAAGAAACGACCAGGTAGACCAAGGAAAGGAGCTGTGGTTAATGCAAAACCACCAGATCCTTCTTCTCCTGGCATAGCAAGGGCTAAACGTGTACGAAAGGGCCCGGTTCGGTTGCAAATGAGCTAATTATGGTACTGGTCCGAGGGTAGGAATCTCCGAACTGATTTCTACCCAAACTAAAAAATCACACAACGAGAAGTCAGACGGGTGGTGGACCGAACTAAGAGCCGCCCTGTCCCCTATTGATAAGCAGTAAAAATGGACTTTATTCAGTTAATTCCATTTGTGACTGGGAGACGAACATGAGTCTCGGAAAGTACTTAACTTTACCCTGGGTACCGCTTGTATGTTAAACTGGAAATCCAAAACGTCTTCAGTGGCCACGGACTTCAGTGTAAACATCGGAATCTATTTATAACGAATAGAGTGTTGCCTACGCCTGGGGTGGGTTTTGAGGAAATCAGAGAATGATTACACCTCTGCATCGTCTCAGCAGAGACCCAAATAGCTGAGTGGGAACACGCGCCCAAGGCTATTTTCAGGCTCAGAAGGTGAGCGCGGGAAGAAAATTGGCGCTGCAGTAGTGCGGCGACTGAATGCAACTCTGGTGTTGCAGTGGTTAAATACGCTGGTGTTTTACCGTTTCAGTCAGTCTACTTCCTGCTTCCGCGAAGCAAAGCACCGAGACTACCTCTTAGAAAGAGAACTGTGCAGTAAGTTTTATCAAGTGATGATCCTTGTGAAATATATTGCCCTGTGTTTGTAGTCCCTTTGCTCGAGTAGTCAAGTTGCATGAATGCTGTGGGTCGTATATTAACTGTGTTTGGGGCACGTTGATAATGTGCGGGCTGGCGTGGGACCTATAGCGGCCATGTTGTTTTCGCCATTGGTGTAGGAATGAATGAACGTTGCTATCCGAAGGTGTTAAACTAAACTTGAACAGCGTATCCACTGCCGATATACCAATAAACGTTCAGTCTTTGTGTTTTGGAAGTAATCAAACAACTCACTGTGCCTCAAGCGTGGGTATATTCGTGTAGTGAAGGTTTGGATTTCTCGATACCACTACGCTCTATGTGTGTAGTAGCTGTCAGCCACAGCCGAAGCGTGTCCGAGAGGAGTCCGAACGTCCATCTGCAGCAAATAACAGGTATTTTCTGTACTTATTTCTACCCATACCATCATTATACTTTCAGGTACCGATTGATTAGTGATGTCGACTTCAGGAGAATTCGAGAATATGACCGAGGACCAGTTGGCTGATTCCCTCAACGCCAAGCTGTCCGAGTCTGATCTAGAAATGGATCTGGACGGTTCGGACTGCGAGGTATTGTCGGACGAGGAGGCTAAGGTCTTGGAAGGGTCTCGGATCCTTGTAGGCATGGGTCAGGCTGACGCAGGTGGCTCTGGGACCGGCACCGTAACTTGCTGGGGCGCAATTATGGAGGCCGAGGATGCTAGGAAAGCAGCTGCCGAAGAGGAGGCGGCGATGGTAATAGATATGGCTGAGGTTGAGTCCGAGACTCCCGAAGCCAAGTCTGTACCTTCGGCTGGTACCTCTAAGCAGAAACCTAGATACCCCAGAAAGCAGGACAAGCTGAAGATGAAGGATGGAGAGATGAATGAGTCCCCGCGGACTCTATCTCCAGATCCTGCTGATTCTTCGGCGGCAGCGACTGTGGAGCTCATGGGTTCACCAGCCAAGAGCACCCGGTCTTCTGCCCGTCAAATTCGCAAGCCCCGGAGTTCGGACCCCAAGTCGAACTCGAAAGGCAAGGCACCTGCCCCAGCGACTGGAACTACTAAGTTGAAGTTCCGGAAGCTGAAAAAGGTCCATGTGTGAGCAGGTCGGAAAGTTCCCTGGGTGGAAAGCCGACCTCTCTCCCTGCCAAACCAGTTGAGGAAGCTCAAGCCTTGCCTTCTTCAGGCTCGGGCGAGACTCCTGGTTTGACCGTGGTGTCCAGTCGAGCTGGTGGGACGTTGGAGGTTAACGACCAACAAATCCATTTCCTCACCAATCTCCTGGACCAGATGAAGTCCCAACGTGAGCCACCCCAGCCTCAGAGAACTGTGGCTTCGGCTGCGTTGGGCCAGGCGCCTCCCGAGCAAGGTATGTTTGGCAGTATGTTTGATACTCCGGACAGACCTTCTGCAAAGGACTCGCCCGATGGAACGAAAGACGACGACGGCAAGGATGACTGAACGGAGGAAACGCATGGACGATGATGACTGGACCGCCCTTCGACCCGATTTAACCACCTCGGATACTCTTCGGATGCCCTGGATCCTTGGATACAGAACCTTGGTGTGAGGCGCCGAAATCTGAAACCAAGTCTACAATATGAATGTGAATTCCTTTTTCAAAATAATTAATTTCTGTTAAGCAGAAAATTGTTTGTTTGCAAGATAGTGAGGACACAATATGCTCCTGCTTGTTGAACACAAAGAGGTTTTCATAAAATTTTTCTTACTTCAAAGAATGTTCATTTTAATTAGGACACAGTATGCTCCTATATGTCGCAAGAAGTTTTCATAAGATTTATTTATTGTTCATAGTAGAGAGGACACCTTATGCTCCTACATGTAGATGTTTCAACTTTTTAAATACCCTGTCGAGTTTTAAAAACGTATTTTTCAAACTCTTAAAAGAAAAGAGGGGGTATTGTGGTGTTATTGGGTTTCACTAGAGTTTATCTCTAGGTGCTGTCTGCTGTGGGTTAGTTCGGCCAATCTACCCCAGTGGGCAGTACTGGTCCGCAGTGACTTTTTAGTCTATGTATTAACTTTTACCTGTTGCATTTTACATATAACAGCAGTCCAGCTGTTGTTGCCAGAGTAACGGCAACCTGGGTTAACCTTATTTTGCTAATGGTTATGAATGTTCTTGTTCTTGTAACTAGTATCTTGTTACTCTTATATTGGCTTGTACCATGTTAACTTAAACCTGCATGTTGCCTCAGACACCTGTGGTCAAGGGTCACCTAGCTGGCTAGGAGGCCCGAGATCCTCGGACTGAGGTAGGATTGTGTAAACTGACGCTCAGCTTGCAATTCCTCACGAGAATAAAACCCTTTGCTAACAGGTAGTGACTGCCTTTTGTTCCATTTGTTTTATACATCGGTAAGGTTAAGGGATACGAACCTGCGAGATCACTACAAGTGTATAAATGTCCACCAGAGTCCACCACCCCTCCTCTTAGCTTTTCTATCAAATCTCACAGTGTTATATCCCTCTACATTGATCTGATTATCTAAGGTATTGCAATTTAACCAAGTTTCTTGAAATGCTAGTATATGGGGGGACGATTTTACTATAAAGTGTTTTACTTGATCAATTTTTTGGAGGACACTTCTAATATTCCAGGACACAACCTTAACTCCCTTCATCTTATTGAAAACTTTGATATCATCCATTTTCTCTAAGAAGATTTTCTCCGAATTCCCATTTGTTCCCAATCCCTTCCCCCTTCCCCCCTCTTTCCCTAGTAAATATCCCTAGACCCATAAAGCAGATAATGAATTGTACGCGCCAATTAATTACATTTTCAATCTTGAATTCAGAACATTTCATGTTTGGAGAATTTAGTCTCCATACAACTTCTACCTTAACATTTTCAGTGTTACAGCGCATGACTGCGATAAGTGTATAACAATTCAGATATTGAATATTAGTGAGAGAGAGATAATCTCACGAGGAAAAACTCACAGGAAGGAATGTAGTTGATAATTATTATTTGTAGTCAATGACTATCTGATCACCTATTCTATATTTGAACAAGCTCAATAGAGCGTGAACACGGTGTCATTGTTTATAAGTCAATGTTTATAAGTCTTGCTTACTTGCTTCATATCCGGCTTGGCAGTCTTTATGGAATTGTTCATTCGACTATCATAGAACACTTAGAAGTTATTGATACTTGTAAGTAAGGTCTGTGGGGATGCTTTTCTAGAGTCGGGCTCGGAAGAAGCGCCTGTTATAGATCCCATCCCAACATTCCCCATATCAGCAAGTTCATACTATAATTATAATGTCATGATATTAGATGATTTGATACTCAATATTGTCTACTCGAGGTCTGTGAGGGTGCTTCCAATGTCGGGCTCGGAAGAAGCGCCTGTCTTGAAAACAACACCACATTCCAGTAAACTATTGAGGATGGTAAATTTGAATTTTGTTGTAGGTGGCAATAAATTGTTCGGCAACTTTCTTCTTAATTTGGGGGGATGGTGACACCCATCTGAGGACAGCAGCCCGTACATAGCAGTGTATGTGGCGGTCTTTGTGGTCTTGTGACGTCTACCTGAGCGGTTCATATGTATTATACTTCCTATGAATGGCGTTGGGACATCATGTTCCACGTTGAACTTTCTTACGGCTTTGTTATAAACTATAATCTGTCTTTTGAGGACTAGTTGGTCTTCGGCAATAGCTGTTACTTTGCCAGAAGTTAGTAGTTCCCGTAGTACTTTTGATTTTTCGGCAAGGTGTTGGTTGTACCGGACCAGGTCTACCCCGAACGTAGTGGAGAAAATGACCATCGGAGGGGTCATGTTCGGTGGTGAGAGACCTAAGATCTGTTCCCTGGCAGTAAACATACTACTCTCAGTGTCCTGTTCCAGAAGCGTGTCATTATTATAGCGAAGAGCTACTTCTTTAGTAAACTGGTCTTTATGGGTAATAGTGCATATACCAGACCCTACAATAATCACTTTTGGACGACTTCTCATAATAATACTTCTACTCTTTTCTATAAGCCTTTCTGTGCCCGCCCCTCTGACCACAAATACCAGTACATAAGGCAGAGGTACATTATATAAGGCACAGGTACATTATATAAGGCACAGGTACACTAAATAAGGCACAGGTACAGTATACAAGGCACAGGTACATTATATAAGGCACAGGTACATTATATAATGCACAGGTACATTATATAAGGCAGAGGTACATTATATAAGGCACAGGTACATTACATAATGCACAGGTACATTATATAAGGCACAGGTACATGTTATAAGGCACAGGTACACTATATAATGCACAGGTAAATTATATAAGGCAGAGGTACAGAATACAAGGCACAGGTACATTATATAAGGCACAGGTACACTATGTAAGACACAGGTACATTATATAAGGCAGAGCTACACTATATAATGCACAGGTACATTATATAAGGCAGAGGTACAGTATACAAGGCACAGGTACATTATATAAGGCACAGGTACACTATATAATGCACAGGTACATTATATAATGCACAGGTACATTATATAAGGCACAGGTACATTATATAAGGCAGGGGTACATTATATAAGGCAGAGGTACATTATATAAGGCAGGGGTACATTATATAAGGCACAGGTACATTATATATGGCACATGTACATTATATAAGGCACAGTTACATTATATAAGACAGAGGTACAACATATAAGGCACAGGTACATTATATAAGGCACAGGTACATTATATAAGGCACATGTACATTATATAAGGCACAGGTACATTATATAAGGCAGAGGTACATTATATAAGGCACAGGAACATTATATAAGACACAGGTACATTATATAATGCACAGGTACATTATATCAGACACATATACATTATATAAGGCACAGGTACATTATATAAGGCAGAGGTACATTATATAAGGCACAGGTACACTATATAAGGCACAGGTACATTATATAGGCACAGGTACATTATATAAGGTACAGGTACATTATATCAGGCAGAGGTACATTATATGAGGCACAGGTACATTATATCAGGCAGAGGTACATTATATAAGGCAGAGGTACATTATATAAGACACAGGTACATTATATAAGACAGAGGTACATTATATAAGGCAGAGGTACATTATATAAGGCAGAGGTACATTATATAGGGCAGAGGTACAGTATATAAGGCAGAGGTACATCATATAAGGCAGAGGTACATTATATAAGGCACAGGTACATTATATAAGGCACAGGTACATTATATAAGGCAGAGGCACATTATATAAGGCAGAGGTACATTATATAAGGCACAGGTACATTATATAAGATATAGGTACATTATATAAGGCAGAGGTACATTATATAAGGCAGAGGTACATTATATAAGGCAGAGGTACATTATATAAAGCACAGGTACATTATATAAAGCACATGTACATTATATGAGAGAGAGGTACATTATCTAAAGCAGCAATTACTCACAGCATACACACATTATATGGTGCAGAGTTATAAAATCAATACTAAAATTGCCCCCAGTCATTGTGCCAGTTCAATATAAAGGGAGTACATAGTGTGTTATCATGTGGTTGACTGATAAACACTCATACAGAGATAACCACACCTGCCCTCCGTCTGTTATTTACTACTCACCTATTGTACACTACTGCCACCTGGCAGACAATCTGTGCATCAATTCCTCTCACCTATTTCCGTTTTATCACCGGAAGTATTCGACGATGGCTGATTTCAATAGTTGATCATATTCTGTGGACACATACAGTAGAGACACCTAGAGGGAACGGTGTGCAGTGATTGTCAAGTCACTGATAAGCTTTCACCGACATACAACAGATAGATACACATGAATACATTGCATTCTTTGGCTTATACCTGTACACACTACATGACTAATGATAAGAGAGAAGTGCTTGTGGCCCTGGTTCTGTTTAGTGCACCTAAGTGTTAAAGCTGCATTCCCTGCTAATTCTACCTTTTCCTGATTCCCACATTACACCACCTGGTGGGAACTATGTGAGTTAAAGGTTTATTCCCTGCTAATTCTACCTTTTCCTGATTCCCACATTACACCACCTGGTGGGAACTATGTGAGTTAAAGGTTTATTCCCTGCTAATTCTACCTTTTCCTGATTCCCACATTACACCACCTGGTGGGAACTATGTGAGTTAAAGCTACATTCCCTGCTAATTCTACCTTTTCCTGATTCCCACATTACATCACCTAGTGGGAACTATGTGAGTTAAAGCTGCATTCCCTGCTAATTCTACCTTTTCCTGATTCCCACATTACATCACCTGGTGGGAACTCTGTGAGTCGCAAAAAATAGATTTTGAGATACCATTATATCTGAAAAGATGGGATCAAGCTGATTCCAATGATAGTAAACAGTCTAATAATCTAATGAGTATTTCTAGATTTTACGTTTGATATTTTCGTTTTTGAAAAAAAGTTTCCAATATTTCTGGGGGTCATTAAACAGTGAAGTCATTAAATGAAGTCCATATAAGGACCTTTAAAACCAAAGGATATATTACATAGATTGTCTTGAAATTTGATAAATTGATTGACATATCCATAAGTGACACACTCCCCAAATATCAGAACATTCCAATAATGAGATCTTGTGAAAAAAACGCTTTGAAAAATATCAATTTTGCGACTTATGACTCATTTTCCTGAAACACATCACATATACATTTCTTACATATTCATTACTTCATCAATGGTAAAATATAAACTTGATTCGGTTCTTGGTCTGTATTGTCTCAATATGGCTCCGTCATGCCGTCTGGTGTTTATATTCTGAATTTCTAGATTTTTTACATTCTGGCTTAGTTTTTTTCCCATTTTCATCAGTACCGGTCTATATCTTGTTTACCATCTATCCATTGCACCCGCTTTTGTAAACGACCGCTATTTCCAATATTTTTATACTGCCACTATAATGCTGTTTGCTCTTGGTACAGGCCACTCAACCCAGTGTCTCACACAAATTGACTCACTAGAGAATATGCCATCTACAGTCTATGTATTACTTACTGGTGTACCAAACGCTCCTTGTTTATACCTTGTTCATTACCTAACCATTGCACTTGTATTTGTTACTGACACATGCCGCCTCGTGCTCCGCGCACTTACTGTTGGAGTTTTGTTCATACTAGGGACATTTAGCAACCACAATGCTAACGCTAACACTAACGTAAACGCTAGTTTCTCACAATCGGGTGGGCCGAATGTAATGGGAGAGAATTCTATCAGTTTTAGTGGTGGAGAGGTGTTTTCAGAGGGGAAAAAAACACACAATTTCATGAATGTGAGTAGTGTTTTACACCTGTATACAAAGAAAAACACCTCCCGCTCATTTGTACATAAAAATGAAATGATAATTGTCCATTATTTTAGCGTGAAATAGACATACGTTGGGAACGTATTGACACACCTCTTAGCGTAATTGACGTCTGTATCTCAGGTTGCAAGCTAAGAATAGCACACCTAGTGGTGACATAGTCCTCACAAAAGATACGTTTACGTTAGCGTTAGCGTTAGCGTTAGCGTTAGCGTAGGGGTTGCTAAATGTCCCTAATAACTCCCTAATAGGACCCTACTGGGTAGGCTACCTGGCAATGCACAACATGTGCCCTTCTCACACCTGTTTGCTCTACTAACTAGTTGGATCGGCCACACCTCTATCCCCATAGCTGTGGTAACATGTATTCACAGACCGTTTCTACACGTTCACTCCCTTGTTGTTATTGTTTTTCTGAACATTACACCATCTGTTGTACAGTGGTATTCAGTACTCTGCTCTATCTCGCTTTACCCTGTTATATTTAATCTTTATTGGACAAGTCTAGGGTACATACCTAAACCTATATGTCTATTAAACAGACCACATTACTACAACTTGTCTCACTGATTGTCTGTAAGACTAGGGTACATAGCTACACCTATATGTCTATTAAACAGACCACATTATTACAACTTGTCTCACCGATTGTCTGTAAGACTAGGGTACATACCTACACCTATATGTCTATTAAACAGACCACATTATTACAACTTGTCTCACCGATTGTCTGTAAGACTAGGGTACATACCTAAACCTATATGTCTATTAAACAGACCACATTATTACAACGTGTCTCACCGATTGTCTGTAAGACTAGGGTACATAGCTACACCTATATGTCTATTAAACAGACCACATTACTACAACTTGTCTCACCGATGGTCTGTAAGACTAGGGTACATAGCTAAACCTATATGTCTATTAAACAGACCACATTACTACAACGTGTCTCACCGATTGTCTGTAAGACTAGGGTACATACCTAAACCTATATGTCTATTAAACAGACCACATTACTACAACTTGTCTCACCGATGGTCTGTAAGACTAGGGTACATACCTAAACCTATATGTCTATTAAACAGACCACATTACTACAACTTGTCTCACCGATTGTCTGTAAGACTAGGGTACATACCTAAACCTATCTGTCTATTAAACAGACCACATTACTACAACTTGTCTCACCGATTGTCTGTAAGACTAGGGTACATACCTAAACCTATCTGTCTATTAAACAGACCACATTACTACAACTTGTCTCACCGATGGTCTGTTTATATCCATGTTTTGTGCTTAAACAATTACACTCCTTTGTACCCAGGAATATGCTGACTTTACATTATGCCATGCACCTGTGGTACTTATCACTGACTATGTTCCACCTTATCTCATGTATGACCCACCAATCCTACCCTGTAAACAAAGGCATCTGCTGACTAATACTAACGATCTGAAAGGGTTCAAAATTTTTCATCTAAACATAAGGTCAATTCTGCATAAATGGCAGCAACTTCTCCTTGACCTTGACAACTACAGTTTGATCTTTTTCTCTTTAGCTAAACCTGGCTCAAACCCAATGTTTCGAGTAATAATATTACCCTCCAGGGGTACATGCTTGAAAGGTCCGATCGATCAATTTCAGTGGGTGGCGGGTTATGTGCGTATATTAAGTCCAGCATTGAATATTCAATCATAGATGATTTAAATCAAGTTAATCAATTTATTAAGATGCAAGTTCTAGAGGTGAAATTCCCCTACTCGAAGAACCTTATCTTATTTAACTTATACAGACCTCAGGCGGGACGAATCTCTTCCTTCTGCGAGACCCTCGCTGATACTATTGATTCACTTAGAGACAAATTCCCTGGCTCCGAACTCACTATTATAGGCGACTTCAACATTGATATCCTTCCTAATACCACAACACCCAATCTTCCCAAACAAGAACTCCTCAAACTTTCTAACGACAAATATTTAAAACTACTTATTAACAAACCAACACGTTTGGGCATTAATGGCCGATCGACTGCTATTGATCAAATTCTTACCGATGTTAAACATGTCTCCGAGTGTGGAGTTATTGAATACAATCTTAGTGATCACTATATCGTCTACTATGTTAAGAAAAAAAAGAGAGAATCCCATACCAAAACAAACTTTACAGCCAGATCGTATATTCACCTGTCACAACTTAAGGTTGAACAAGAACTAGCTCGAATCGACAGCTGGCCCTATTATTACAACTTAACTGATCCTGACCGCGCCTGGAACCATCTGCACTCTAAATTGCTAAGGGTAACTAACCGCCTATGTCCTAAAAAGAGATTTTGTGCTAAAAAAAACAAACCCCCTGGTATACTAATGACTTAATCAATCTAGCTCATAACAGAGACTTCTATTTTAGGAAGTATAGAAAATCACGCAATGGACTACACCGAACCAGAGCTGTGTATTACAGGAACTTAGCTAATTTACAAACACGGCAAGCTAGAAGCAATTTTTTCAAAGAACAACTTGATCGATACCAGTACGACTATAAAAAATTCTGGCACATTCTTAATAATTACTTGCCCTTTAAGAAAAACACGACTAGCATTAATAAGATTTTTAATCCCGATACACAATCTAGGGCACATGCCGATGATGTACCCACCATTATTAACAAATTTTTCGCAAATATTGGTTCCAACATTGCCAATCATTTACCCCCAAGCAATAATCAATGTCTAGCAACAACAAGGAACAATAAGTAATGAAATGTATTTTATTTGGCTCGGTTGATTTATAATTTCACGTCTCTGCAAACTCCGAAGAGAGAAATAAAATTTAAAAAAAATTCTGGTCTTCACCAACCGACTGCAGGGCAGCTTGTGTTTGAAAGTCTGTTGTTTGACCTTGGTCACTAGGGAGATAGTTCTGGTTCCGGTTCCGGGGTCTGCATAAGATTGCCGCCCAACATAGCAGCATATGTCCCAACACATATCCTAACCATATTGACTTGATGACGTGCCCCCTTTCCCGCAACCCCAAGTGGCCAGCGACTACACTCCTCTTACCATTGACTTGATTACAATTATAATTGATAAACTATCACCCCACAAATCTTCTGGATGCAATGAAATCCCAATACACATCTACAATTACTTTCTGAAAACGATTAAACCCCAACTTGTCCATTTAATTAACTTATCCATCATCAAAGGCATAATGCCGCAAAGATGGAAGGCCGCAACAGTAATCCCCATCCCGAAAAAAGGCAATGCCAAATACCTAACTAACCTTAGACCCATATCGTTAACACATATCGTTAGTAAAATTATGGAAAAACATATTAACAACTTAATCCAAACCTATATTGACGACCATGGCATTCTGACCAACTACCAGGGCGGCTTCAGGAAAAACGCCTCCGCAATAGAAACCTTCTACCTATATTATATAAACTACTTACTAACCATAATGCTAAACAAACCAGCTCCCTTGTCTTCTTTGATTTTCAAAAAGCGTTCAACTCGATCAACCACAATATCCTCCTAAAAAAATTAAATCACTATCACTTACCTAAATGGTTCTGTACCTGGGTTAATAACTATCTCAGTAACCATCAACAACGCACTCATGCAAATAACCATAGCTCCAGCTACCTTCCCATTTCCCATGGAGTGCCACAAGGGTCCATATTAGGGCCACTCCTATTTAATTTATTTGTGAATGATTTGTGCAAATTCGACATCTACGGGCATATGCTTCTGTTTGCTGACAATATTGTTCTTGTGAATATTGTGCGCGCACCATAATATAAGTACCCAGTTTAGAACAGTTTCATCGAGCAATATAAATCCTGTCCTATAATCATCTAATGTTTTGTTTTAACCAGACATCTAAATACCCATGTGCAGTCAGATCATCAAAATAAAGAATACTTGCATTGAATTAAATACACTAGTACATGTACATATAGTTGTATTATAAAGACTTTGTACAAGGCTGGCGTGGCTTATTGTAAGCACTGTCCATGGTAATACTATACAGTCATAATATGAGTGAAGGAACAGAATGAATATATAAAGGCAGTTTCAATCGAGAGTGTGGGTCGACAGTTTATTGAAAGCGCTGTCTGTGTTAATAATATACAATCCATAATAAGAAGGAAGTAACAGAAGGTAGTGAAAACATAAAGGCAGTTTCAATCGAGAGCAGAGGTCGACGGCTTATTGTAAGCGCTGTGTCACCCGTTCTAAGTCACCTTTCATAATTACATGTCATTCTTCGACATAGTCCAGTATAATCGATCTACTCTAGTCCATAGTTTCATGATGTTTCTATTGACGGGAGCGTTTGACATAGCAGTCTCAGTGAAGGCTATCCCATGTATCATGTAATCAAATTACTACTTCACTTCACAGTAGCGGCTCATTGGCTCATTGCGTGGGTTATATAATCGTTATTGTTGTTTGTTCCATGTTTCTTTCTGATCTCCGTAGTCGTCCTGCCGACTGGCAGCGAGGACACCATAGGGACAGTCATAATAAGTTGCCTATAAGTTGTCTATAGGACACCATAGGGACAGTCATAATAAGTTGCCTATAAGTTGTCTATAGGACACCATAGGGACAGTCATAATAAGTTGCCTATAAGTTGTCTATAGGACACCATAGGGACAGTCATAATAAGTTGCCTATAAGTTGTCTATAGGACACCATAGGGACAGTCATAATAAGTTGCCTATAAGTTGTCTATAGGACACCATAGGGACAGTCATAATAAGTTGCCTATAAGTTGTCTATAGGACACCATAGGGACAGTCATGATAAGTTGCCTATAAGTTGTCTATAGGACACCATAGGGACAGTCATAATAAGTTGCCTATAAGTTGTCTATAGGACACCATAGGGACAGTCATAATAAGTTGTCTATTGAAACTTTGTAATAGGATCTTCATGGAAGTTCAAAATCTGTTTTCCCCATTCCTTAACGATAGTTTCGTCGACATGAATGCCATTTGGGATCTTGTTTAGATAATGATGTGGTTTACCTCTTTGGTATCGGTGGACTTTCATTTAACATCCTAATATCCTCATTCATGGTCATTATTGCGTCATTAATCATATTATGTTTGGGTGAAATGCCTTCTAGATGATTTGCCCGGTTAAATTCCATCCCTATTAAACCAACTATTGTAATGTATCCTTTATTTTGCTCACGTTCTAGAATGCTTAATGTGTTGGTGTATTTAGAGATTTGACATATAGCCTCCCCACACACCCCCCCATTGAGGTGTAGGGTTACCCACGCTCATTGATATGAAGGTATTCTACCAGGAGCGCCCAAGTCTCAGTTCTATTAAACACTCATACAAATACTACCATCTTGTGAGGGTCATTATTCCTTGTTCTCTTCATATTCATATACAATAGCTATTTAGGTCTACATAACAGTTGGTCACCAAAATATGTGATAAGGACAAATTCTTGTAGCAAAGTGAAAATGGAGAAAATTTTTCAAAATTTGATATTTTGATAGGTAGATGGATAGGAAATAATGGAATAAAATATAGAAAATGGTTTGTAGTGCCTGACACTATTCCTAATTTTCCTATACTACTTACATATTTTGTATAGTTATCAAAGCTGTAAGTGGCCAACGCCAGCGAATGGACTACAATAAAGTGACTTCTATTAGTCACGCTATATCTCCAGAATGACAAATCCTACCTATTTCTCTCTTATACCCACTTCTTCCAGACATATTGTTCTATGTTTAAACATGACTTCAAACATTTGGTGCAATTCCTTATATTGAAAATTGACTGATATTCATTTTAGTCATTTTTTTGGTCTCTACGACGCTTTTTTTCTCTAAAATGAAATCTCATTAAAAAATATTAAATATAGAATTTTCAAAAGCTGGGACATATCCTCAATATAGACCCTACAATACCATCTCAACAAAATACATATGTTCCCACACCAAAACATACGGCTGTCCTTTCATCTTATCAAGGAAGCAAAAATATGACTTTAGCTAATCCTGTCATGTCCCTACAACCCTTTAAAAAACGTGCGCATTTTGAGGCAAATAAGCAAAAATTTCAGAAAATGACATTTTTGCAATTTATAAATGCATGATTCTCCTACCAAAAAATATCAGAATTTTTGATACATTTTTTTGTCTTTGAATCAAAATTGTCTCTACAATGCAACTTTACTGCCTTCTTCCATTGGCATGTAATACCATTACTTCTGCTTCCCAAGTTATGCTATTCAATATAAATAGATTCAAGCCTTTTCTTGATAAAAGATTAAATATAAACACTTAAAAATTGGCAACGTTGATATTAAGTTTGTTTGCTATTTGTCTCTATGATGGGGGAGTCGTAGAGACATTTGCCTTTACAATGGGGGCGTTGTAGAGACACAAATGAGACAAAAGTATTAGACAGTTATATGACAGTTATATGATTTAATCTTGTTAATTTTGATGTATTGAATGTCTTAGATAGGTTTTATGGCTAGATGGATATGAAATAATGGAAGAAAATATTATAGAAAACGGTGTGTAGTGCCTGACACTAGTCTTAATTTTCCTATACTACTTACATATTTTGTATAGTTATCCAAGCTGTAGGTATATATTGTTGCCGTCAATATTTTGGGACAATTGTTGTGTAGATATCCCTATTCTTGGTCATCAGTGTCCTTTGAGAGGTTGTAGAGTGGAGAAACCTGGCTACGGGAAGCCATCTTTTATGCCAATTTATGTTATTTGGTAGAAAAGGGAGCAGGCATGAATGACTTATGTGTAGTATATGTAGTATAGATATAGAGCTAGGAAAAAAGTTATTGAATGGAATCCATATTATTAAATGGAAGTAAATACAAAGTTACTTAATATCAAATCGATGTGTATAAGGAGTACAGATGTTGTATTAATGGACAAATGATATTAACGTTAGATATTAAACATGTTGGGGTTGGAATGTACCATGGTACTTTACTTTTTTGAAATTGATATTGAAAACTTTTTATTGCTAATAAGTAGCCATATGAAGGGGGGTATTCTCCGGCATTTGGGAGGTGTTCCGGCCCCATATATGATGTTACATTTGTTTTAGCAGAGTAACAATACCGTCTCAGTCATAGACTGGCGATGGTTCTCCACAAAATTCAGTTTCAGTTTCCAATTACAGTTTTTAAGGTAATGATGTGCCGTAAATTTAACATAAGAATTTGCTCGATGATAATATCAATGATGGTACAGGGTTTTAACATATGACTACTACATTCGTATAAGTGAGGTAATACAGTTGTTTACATTTCAGACCTTAATTTACATAACGCGTATTCAGGAGGGCTTCACATACTAGGTTCATTATATAAAATAATCGTCGTGCCAAATATAGGTCGACATGGCTTGAGACTTAAATAGTTTTGGTTCAAGAATTCGGTGGGCCACCGTAGGTAATCTATTCCAAGATGTTGTGATTCTATTAAAAACTGATTTTCTGATTTGTTCGGATTTCGGAATGATTTGTTTTAATAATTTTCTTCCATTTTCAAAATTTCTTGTGTTTATTTGCCTTAGATCTATGTTTATTGGGTTTTGGGCGCTACGGTGGCCGGCCTGAAGTAGATGAAGCCTTCTACGGTACTTCAAGGGCAGGAGTCTTTTGTTTACATGTAATTCATCAACATTTGTGCGTGGTGGTAACCTATATACAGTTCTCAATATTCGATTCTGAAGGATTTGAAGTTCATGGACATTAGTGGTGCTATGGGAATCTAATAATATGTCCGCCTGATCAATAATGGGCAGAATCATTACTTTGTAGATTAGTAGTAAAACATATTGGGGTATTTTTTCTTTCAGTTTAGAGATCTGCCAACTTTTATAGTTTAAGAATTTGGTTGTTTTGGCTACTTGTTCTGTAAATTTCAAAGCACTATCTATTTCCGTTCCCAAGTACTTATAACTAGCTACATCTTCAAGGGCTTTTCCATTCAAGGTTAATACATGTTCGGTAGTGTGTGCTTGGTTGTGGGCTACCCACCTTGACCTAAGCGAAGGACGGGGAAAGATGGTTTGAATTTTGGACTTGTCTAGATTTAAAGAAATTCTGTTCAATTCGCACCACGTACTCAAGCTATTCAGATCTATTTGTAGTTGTGAAGTTATATTGGTAAGATTATGGCCGGAGGTGTAAATAATGGTATCGTCAGCGAACATTTGAATAGTGGAATTATTGATTATTTGGGGGAGGTCATTAATATAGAGGTTAAATAATACGGGTCCCAAGGTTGTCCCTTGAGGTACCCCGCATTCTATTAGTTTTTGGGATGATAGCTTGCTATTAGCGAATACTTGTTGGTTGCGATCAGTTAAGTAATTTTTAAACCATTCGAGTTCTTTCCCTTCAATGCCGTATTTCCTTAGTTTTAGGATTAGTCGGGTGTGATTGACTGTGTCAAAAGCTTTTCTTAGGTCAAGATAGGCAGCCCTTACAATATCGCCTACATTGAGGGTACGATAGACATTTGAGAGATAGGTGACTAGTGCGTCTTGGGTTGACCTGCCTGCCCTGAAGCCGTACTGGTGATTATAAAGTAGGTTGTAATCTTCAAGGTATAATGTCAATTGCTTATGCATAACCTTCTCCAGTATTTTGGCTGGTAATTGTATTATTATTATATATATAAGCTACCAATACTTTAATTGAGTAAATAATTTTTTTGATAATAGTAATAGTTTTTAGTAATAGTTTTTTTTAAAAGAAATAACAAGAAGAGATCTCAATGATAAATAAAAATCAGATTAGATATTAAAGATGCTGCTGTTAGGGTGAGAATGTACCATCATACTTCAATAATTGATTAAATAAGTGCAGAGTTTTTAAAAACACAAGAAAAAATCTGAATGTTAAAATAAAAATCATTCAGATAATCATCTAAAAATATTTGTCTTAAGGGTATTAAAAAGAACATGTCAAGGCACTCTAGGAAGAACTATGTTTGCAAAGAAAGAGAGAACCATTTTTTCTATATTATGTAACTGTAATACAAATCGGAAATAAATCTACTTTGTAGAGTTTACTGGCCATCAGGAAAGTGTCTCTTCATAATTCATAATGAGCTTCACTGATCAATTAATGATCTTATACATTCTCTGACCTGTATAGAGGAGGGAGGGGACTCACTAGACGTAATAGCAGCAATTCATAGACTCATATCTAGGAAAAATATATGAATCGATTCTCAAGTTTTAGATCTTTTAGCCTACAAATAACACAACAAGGGTTAACAAATCAATTTATTTATTGACAAAATTAACATAATCTTTCCTTTACTTTCTGATGCAAGAATGTATGAACGTATATATTCGCACCACAATGGGGCTTTATGATAGAATAATACTTTCAGGTAAGAAAATATGTTTTAATCCAGAAACTTTGTCAGACTATTCATTATGCATGTGGTTCTGACAGTTTGATGAAAGTATATCTCAAGTAGAAAGCTACCAATGCTGAAATATTGACCAGAGCAGCATATGAATAAGCTACCAATGCTGAAATATTGACCAGAGCAGCATATGAATAAGCTACAGATGGGACGGCAAGCCTCACCACGCTCAACACGCTTAAAACAGTCACTTTTATTCTCCTCAAAATGTTCACTGATGTGAATTAGCAACTTCCTGTACAATATCTTGTTTTATTCTGCCACATCAGTCCAGTATTTCTAAAGACTTGTGTATATAAATGTACAATATTAAGGTTTGCAGCAAACTGATATTTGTACAAATACCATGAAGCATGAGGATTTCATGTTTCTTGATAGGTTTAACTATTATCCCTTCAACATCTCATAGTAGAGTATATGTAAAACAATGATTAAATAGTGTCCCCGATCCACCCCGTTTGTCAGGGAACAGCGCTATATACATACACAAAGCATGGGATGAACGGTGAAATATAATCTTCACCGATAGAAGTGTCATGTAAAGTCTAAGCTAGAACTGTAGACTATTGTTAAGAATAAATACTGTACCATTTGTCAGTGGGCTAAATAAGCGTATACTTATATCAAAATTAAAACAAGATCCACAGCTATGCCTAACATCAAATACATGGCCATGACAGACGTAGACACATAGATATAATATTATATGAATGAAGTATATTGATGTTTGAGGATGATCGAGGGTATTTCCCAAAGTAAATGTATCAGTCTGATTTGTTCACACTTTGTACTCCAAATCATGCTGATTTCAACTATATATTTGTAAGGGGTTCCTGAGCTAGATTTTTGTTTGCAATATCCATTTGAAAATAAAAAGTTATTTAATTAATTCAATATGGCTGTCTATGGAGAAAAGGGCGTTTTTGAAACATTTATCCATTTTAAACCATTAGTTGTAAATACAGTTGGCTGATTCTTTACTATATCAAAGTTTAAGGAATATATTTTCTGAAAAAAACAAGAAAATTGGTGGTTTCAGGATGACTTTAGGAGCTGCAGGCCTCCAAAGTTTCACATTTCTATTGTGTATAGTAGTAAATTTCCTTCATTGAGATCTATTTAGCCTAAACTAGAAAAGTGGTTACTCTTTGTACACTGTGGTACCATGGGGTATTCTGTACTACACTAGGTACCTCAGTGTGTGGTACCATGGGGTACTCTGTACTACACAAGGTACGTCAGTGTGTGGTACTCTGTACGATACGAGGTACCTCAGTGTGTGGTACCATGGGGTACTCTGTACTATACAAGGTACCTCAGTGTGTGGTACCATGGGGTACTCTGTATTACACAAGGTACCTCAGTGTGTGGTACCATGGGGTACTCTGTACTACACTAGGTACCTCAGTGTGTGGTACCATGGGGTACTCGGTACTACACAAGGTACCTCAGTGTGTGGTACCATGGGGTACTCTGTACTATACAAGGTACCTGAGTGTGTGGTACCATGGGGTACTCTGTACTACACAAGGTACCTCAGTGTGTGGTACCATGGGGTACTCTGTACTACACAAGGTACCTCAGTGTGTGGTACCATGGGGTACTCTGTACTACACTAGGTACCTCAGTGTGTGGTACCATGGGGTACTCTGTACTACACAAGGTACCTCAGTGTGTGGTACCATGGGGTACTCAGTACTACACAAGGTACCTCAGTGTTAGAGTACTATCGGTACTTTGGATACCCGGGAGTACTTGAGGCAGTATTGTGTACTTTAGGGTACACATCAATACATTGGGTACTTAAGGGTGCACATCAATACACAGGGTACACATCAGTACATTATGTATTTAAGGGTAAACATCAGTACATAGGGTACTTAAGGGTACACATCAGTACACTGGGTACTTAAGGGAACACATCAGTACACTGGGTACTTAGGGGTACACATCAGTACACTTGGTACTTAAGGGTAAACATCAGTACACAGGGTACTTAAGGGTACACATCAGTACACAAGGTACTTAAGGGTACACATCAGTACACAGGGTACATAAGGGTACACATCAATACACAGGGTGTTTAAGGGTACACATCAATAAATGGCGTACTAAAGGGTACACATCAGTACATTATGTATTTAAGGGTAAACATCAGTACACAGGGTACTTAAGGGAACACATCAGTGCACAGAGTACTTAAGGATACACATTAATACATTATGTACTTAAGGGTACACATCAGTATACCCAGGATACCCAGGAGCACTTGAAGCAGTACACTTGGTACTTAAGGGTACACATCAGTACACTTGGTACTTAAGGGTACACATCAGTACACAGGGTACTTAAGGGTACACATCAGTGCATGGGGTACTGGGTCACTCAAAAATGATGTGCAGTTGATAATTGTCATGAATCTGTTAGTTTCTGGTGGATCTTGTACTGAGGTTCATGTAGTTGATGTTGATGTCCAGTTAGGTGCATACAGCAGTTGCTGTGGTATTTGTTCTTCCAGGTGGTGCTGGGCACACCGGCCACCAGGGGGCCACATGGGTTTGTTTGCAATGGTAGTTAAAACTCTAATGCCAATACCTGGCACTATGCCAAATTGCACAAAGCTGTCACAAAGTGCACAATTTTCTCAAATTTACCTATAACACACAAAGATAAAAATAAATTCCATTAATAGCATTCATGATGGTCTTGTCATAATTATTTCTCTATACTTGAGGCATTTAAAAAATAAACACTCAGAAATTATGTGCAGTTGCTAAATCATATATATTGGTTTCTTCTGGTGGATCTTTTACTTAGTCTATGTATCTGAGGTTGATGTCCAGTTAGGGTAATGCAGCAGTCCCTCTGGTATTTGTAGTTCCAGGTGGCCCTGGTGCTGGGTACAGCTGATGTTGGTGTCTTCCAGCCATATAACCAGTGTCTGCTGCTGACCTACCCCTCCCTACGCCCCACAGTGTACCGCTGGCTGAGCCGTGTGCACCATGAGTGCAGGGCTGCCAGCTGTACACTACCAGAGCCTATAACTACCTGCTCCACTCCTCCTGTACACAGGGCAGAGAACCAGGTAGCTATAGCCTCCAGTAGAGGCAGGATGGGGTATGATGATGTGGACAGGTGCACATACAGCTGCCTGACTGTATGAGGGCAGGCTGCCACCTGGTGCAGCAGCTCCTCCTCCTCCATGGGGGCAGCTGGTGTAGGTGGAGGGCAGGGGGCAGCACCATACACCAAGGTGAACCTGTTCAGGTGCAGCTCCAGCTCCTCACCTCCCCACGCCACCTGGTGGTAGTAAACACAACAACATGTTACATCCCCTGGTAATAATGAGTGATAATAGGGGAAAACTTTCTTATTCTTGTTCAGATTACATTGTTTTTTGGTTTGTAGCTATTTCACACAATATTGAAACAAATGAGAACAAACAATTTTGAGTCAAGAAAAAAAAAGTTCCATGGGAAATGTGACTTTCAAGGGGTTCAGTGGAAAAATCTATAAATAGCGACAGTGTTGTGAAAAGGTGTAACATGGCTAATTATGATCAAACACATTTCATTTCTGGTTTGTAGCCAAATCCAACCATGTAGAATGGGATGAGAACAAAAAATTTGAATCAAGAAAAAAAAGATTTCCATCACAAATGCCGCAAAATAGAAAAAAATTCTGAGAGGTCGGGGGGGAAAAATATTTTTTTTTTATTTCTGTCTGTTTCCACCTTTTATGTGTAGGATCAACAACAAAAATAGAGGGTAGTGAAGGAAGAATATTTTTATCTTCATAGAGAAGCTGGGAATCAGTAATTTACTGAACACTGTCCTGTCCTGGTTACTGGACACCAGCACAGGCTCACCCCAGCCGAACACTGGAACTTCTGTATCTCAGAGGAAAATAAATGTTTTCAAACCGTTTTTTCACTGGCGGCATTCAGTTCAGTGAGGCGAGAAATGTGGATGGGCTAACTATTGAAAATGAATTATTTTTATTAGAGATGTGAGAAACGATTTTACTTTTGGCCCTCACCTGCTCTAGTAAATATGTTTGACCCTAGATCTTGGGGAAATATTTATTTTTCCGGATCGTTTTTTTGATGAGGGAATCAGATAGAGCATGAGCCAAAATAGCATTAGAACAAATCTCTACAAAAATCCATTATTATAAAAGATGTGAGAAGAGATTTAGGTTTGTGCTCCTGAGGCCTTTAACATAGGATCCTATGGGGATTGTGTAGTGCAGCAGGTGCTCCTCCCTGGATGCAGGCCGAGGAGGAGGGAGGGGGTGGGGGGAGGTGGGGGGGAGTGGTAATGCATCTCCTGTTGCCATTTCTCTCTCTACATGCAGGTGGTGGCTTGGTGGATGCAGAGCAAGAAATTAAAACATTTACCATTAAATATCTCACAAAAAGATGGCGTCCTCGCACCCACCCAGTGCATTGTCTATGGGGGCCAACTTTCAGAAAATGTACAATTAGGTTGCAATTTGGTTAATACTAGGTAAATTTGGCATTGCATTGATTGTAGCAATCTGTTTTGTCATGTTGAATATTATTTTTTATTTTTCTCTGAAATATTGGTTATTTAAGATTAGCAAAGTTGAATTGTACATTTTCTAAAAATCTGACCCTGCACAGTAGTTGCACAGATCTGTCTATATCTCAGTGAGTTTTAGAAATACAGCCTATTTAAATAGACCCACCCCCACTAAATCTACCCCAAGGAATTCAATGGTGTCAGTGAATATGTTGTACATGAATTGGTTGCTTAGGAACGAGCTGTTATTGACTATGGGCGCTAGATAAATCACAGACAAATGAGTCACAAGTCTCAGTAAGGTAGACATACAGCCAATTTAAGGGTCCCTAGTAAAGTGGAGTCAAACATGAAAATAAGATATAGTTAGTACTTGAAAAAGAACTCTACCAACAGAACATGGCAGGTAGTAACCATGGTTTTTCACTTGAATTTGTTTTACTTATACTTCCTCCATACTCCCTCCATACGCCCTCTATACTCACTCTATACTCCTTCTATACTCACTCAATACACCCTCTATACACCCACTATAATGCCTATATACTCACTGTATACTCCCTCATATTCACTCTACACTCCCTCTATACTCACTCTATAGTCCCTCTATACTCACTCTATACTCACTCTATACTCCCTCTACACTCACTCTATACTCCCTCTATACTCCCTCTATACTCACTCTTTACTCCGTCTATACTCCCTCTATACTCCCTCAATACTCCCTCTATACTCCCTCTATACTCCCTCTATACTCCCTCTATACTCCCTCTATACCCCCTCAATACTCCCTCTATACTCCCTCTATACTCCCTCTATACTCCCTCTATACTCCCTCTTTACTCCCTCTATACTTCCTCTATACTTCCTCTGTACTCACTCTATACTCACTCTACACTCACTCTATACTCCCTCTATACTTCCTCTATACTCCCTCTATACTCCCTCTATACTCCCTCTATACTCCCTCTATACTCCCTCTATACTCCCTCTATACTCCCTCTATACTCACTCTATACTCACTCTATACTCCCTCTATACTCCCTCTATCCTCCCTCTATACTCCCTCTATACTCCCTCTATACTCCCTCTATACTCACTCTATACTCCCTCTATACTCACTCTATACTCACTCTATACTCCCTCTATACTCCCTCTATACTCCCTCTATACTCCCTCTATACTCCCTCTATACTCCCTCTATACTCCCTCTATACTCCCTCTATACTCACTCTATACTCACTCTATACTCACTCTATACTCCCTCTATACTCCCTCTATCCTCCCTCTATACTCCCTCTATACTCCCTCTATACTCCCTCTATACTCCCTCTATACTCACTCTATACTCACTCTATACTCACTCTATACTCCCTCTATACTCCCTCTATACTCCCTCTATACTCCCTCTATACTCCCTCTATATACCCTCTATACTCCCTCTATACTCCCTCTATACTCCCTCTATACTCACTCTTTACTCCCTCTATACTTCCTCTATACTCCCTCTGTACTCACTCTATACTCACTCTACACTCACTCTATACTGCCTCTATACTCCCTCTATACTCCCTCTATACTTCCTCTATATACCCTCTATACTCCCTCTATACTCCCTCTATACTCCCTCTATACTCCCTCTATACTCCCTCTATACTCCCTCTATACTCCCTCTATACTCCCTCTATACACCCTCTATACTCCCTCTATACTCCCTCTATACTCCCTCTATACTCCCTCTATACACCCTCTATACTCCCTCTATACTCCCTCTATACTCCCTCTATACTCCCTTTATACTCCCTCTATACCCCCTCTATACTCCCTCTATACTCCCTGTATACTCCCTGTATACTCACTCTATACTCACTCTATACTCACTCTATACTCACTCTATACTCACTCCATACTCACTCTATACCCCCTCTATACTCCCTCTATACTCCCTCTGTACTCACTCTTAACTCACTCTATATACCCTCTATACTCACTCTATACTCCCTCTATACTCACTCTATACTCACTCTATACTCCCTCTATACACCCTCTATACTCATTCTATACTCCCTCTATACTCCCTCTATACTCACTCTATACTCCCTCTATACTCCCTCTATACTCACTCTATACTCACTCTATACTCACTCTATACTCACTCTATACCCCCTCTATACTCCCTCTATACTCACTCTATACTCCCTCTATACTCCCTCTATACTCCCTCTATACTCACTCTATACTCACTCTATACCCCCTCTATACTCACTCTATACACCCTCTATACTCACTCTATACTCCCTCTATACTCCCTGTATACTCCCTGTATACTCACTCTATACTCACTCTATACTCACTCTATACTCACTCTATACTCACTCCATACTCACTCTATACCCCCTCTATACTCACTCTATACTCACTCTATACTCACTCTATACTCTCTCTATACTCCCTCTATACTCCCTCTATACTCCCTATATACTCTCACTCTATACTCACTCTATACTCACTCTATACTCCCTCTATACTCATTCTATACTCCCTCTATACTCCCTCTATACTCACTCTATACTCCCTCTATACTCCCTCTATACTCACTCTATACTCCCTCTATACTCACTCTATAGTCCTTCTATATGATGATGAGAAATTAGCCTTACATGAGTTCCTATGGGAGGAGAGACAACAAAGGGAAAGGAAATTAATGTTTAAAAATAAAAATAAGAGTATAGTTAATACTTGAAAAAGAACTTGCCAACTATACATGACAAGTAGTTACCATGATTTTTCACTTGATTACAGTTCAACCTAACCAAACAGATTGCTAGAGTGAATGCAATGCCAAATGTTCTTGAATTTACCTACTATTGACCAAATTGCAGCTGCCAATTGTACATTTTCTGAAAATCTGACCGAGCAGGTGCACCCTGGCAGGTCCACCCAACAGGCAGGGGAAGGGGGAGTATTAGATTTTTCTCCACTTATTTCTCACTCTTTCCACCATTAAATATCTTAAATATCTTGACATACCCCCCCCCCCCCCAGTGTATTGTTTGGCAGACACCAAAGAACAAGTCAAAAGTAGCACAGGTTGTATATGCATATATCTTGGTAGCTTTTAGAGATACAGCCAATTTGAAAAGACCTGGCCACCTAACTTGACTCCAAGGAACTCAAAGGTGTCACAAAATATGGTTTATATGAAGCAGTTGGTTCCCCACAGACTGTGTGTATCTTATGTGTGCATGTTATGTGTGCATGTTGTGTGTGTGCATGTGTACATATTCAGTGTGCATCTTGAGAATTTTCCCCCCTCCAGCCCCTCCACTCCCTCCACCCCCTCCACTCCCTCCACCCCCTCCACCCCCTCCACTCCCTCCACCCCCTCCACTCCCTCCACCCCCTCCACTCCCTCCACCCCCTCCACCCCCTCCACTCCCTCTACCCCCTCCACCCCCTCCACCCCCTCCACTCCCTCCACCCCCTCCACTCCCTCCACCCCCTCCACCCCCTCCACCCCCTCCACTCTCTCCAGCTGCTCTACAGACCCTGGACCCACCCTATCTCAGGGACAAAAGTTTATTAAAGTTACATTTAGGCCAAATTATCCCTAATGCTTTATGTTTTAACATTATCATATACAGAGTATTTGTGGTTACTTACCTGTGGGCAGGAGAGCACCTGGGATGTAAGCAAGTCTTGTAGACACCAGGTGTAGATCCTGGTGGAGAATGAGCCAGCCTGCACCCTCAGCCTGCGGGTGGTGCCTGGCACCAGCACAAGTGTGTTATCAGTCCACCTGTAGTAATGTAGAGTGTAGAGACTCAGGTCAGGGACAACATAAGGTGTAACAAGTACAGACAGGTACAGTAGCATCAATGAGCAGACTTCCACAGTACTGGGTAGCTAAACATGAATAGCAAATTTAGTGATATGATCATAACAAATAAATGTTAGTGAATAATTGACATACATGAAATAAGGTTACACAATGTGAACCTGTAGTAATGTAGAGTGTAGAGACTCAGGTCAAGGACAACATACATGTCTGGGCTACCATATAGGTCAGGGCTACCATACAGGTCAGGGACACCATACAGGTCAGGGACACCATACATGTCAGGGCTACCATACAGGTCAGGGCTACCATACAGGTCAGGGCTGCCATACAGGTCAGGGCTACCATACAGGTCAGGGCTACCATACAAGCCAAGGCTACCATACAGGTCAGGGCTACCATACAAGCCAAGGCTACCATACAGGTCAGGGACACCATACAGGTCAGGGCTACCATACAGGTCAGGGCTACCATACAGGTCAGTGCTACCATACAAGCCAAGGCTACCATACAGGTCAGGGCTACAATACAGGTCAGGGCTACCATAAAGGTCAGGGCTACCACACAAACCAAGGCTACCATACAGGTCAGGGCTACCATACAAGCTAAGGCTACCATACAGGTCAGGGCTACCATACAGGTCAGGGCTACCATACAGGTCAGGGCTACCATACAGGTCAGGGCTACCATACAGGTCAGGGCTACCATACAGGTCAGGTACACCATACAGGTCAGGGCTACCATACATGTCAGGGCTACCATACAGGTCAGGGACACCATACAGGTCAGGGCTACCATACAGGTCAGGGACACCATACAGGTCAGGGCTACCATACAGGTCAGGGCTACCATACGTGTCAGGGTTACCATACAGGTCAGGGCTACCATACATGTCAGGGCTAGCATACAGGTCAGGGCCACCATACAGGTCAGGGCTACTATACAGGTCAGGGCTACCATACAGGTCAGGGACACCATACAGGTCAGGGACACCATACATGTCAGGGCTAGCATACAGGTCAGGGCCACCATACAGGTCAGGGCTACCATACAGGTCAGGGATATTATACAGGTCAGGGCTAACTTACAGGTCAGGTACACCATACACGTCAGGGACACTATACAGGTCAGGGCTACCATACAGGTCAGGGCTACCATACAGGTCAGGGCTACCATACAGGTCAGGGCTACCATACAGGTCAGGGCTACCATACAGGTCAGGGCTACCATACAGGTCAGGTACACCATACAGGTCAGGGCTACCATACATGTCAGGGCTACCATACAGGTCAGGTACACCATACAGGTCAGGGCTACCATACAGGCCAGGGCTACCATACAGGTCAGGGCTACCATACATGTCAGGGCTACCATACAGGTTAGGGCTACCATAAAGGTCAGGGCTACCATACAGGTCAGGTACACCATACAGGTCAGGGCTACCATACAGGCCAGGGCTACCATACAGGTCAGGGCTACCATACAGGTTAGGGCTACCATATAGGTCAGGGCTACCATACAGGTCAGGGACACCATACATGTCAGGGACACCATACAGGTCAGGGCTACCATACAGGTCAGGGCTACCATACATGTCAGGGCTACCATACAGGTCAGGGCTACCATACATGTCAGGGACACCATACAGGTCAGGGCTACCATACATGTCAGGGCTACCATACAAGCTAAGGCTACCATACAGGTCAGGGCTACCATACAGGTCAGGGCTACCATACATGTCAGGGACACCATACAGGTCAGGGACATCATACAGGTCAGGGCTACCATACAGGTCAGGGCTACCATACAGGTCAGGGCTACCATACAGGTCAGGGCTACTATACAGGCAACGGCTACCATACAGGTCAGGGCTACCATACAGGTCAGGGACAACATACAGGTCAGGGACAACATACAGGTCAGGGACACCATACATGTCAGGGCTACCATACAGGTCAGGGCTACAATACAAACCAAGGCTACCATACAGGTCACTGCTACCATACAGGTCAGTGCTACCATACAGGTCAGGGCTACCATACAGGTCAGGGCTACCATACAGGTCAGGGCTACCATACAGGTCAGTGCTACCATGCAAGCCAAGGCTACCATACAAGTCAGGGCTACCATACAGGTCAGGGCTACCATACAAACCAAGGCTACCATACAGGTCAGTGCTACCATACAGGTCAGGGCTACCATACAGGTCAGGGCTACCATACATGTCAGGGCTACCATACAAGCCAAGGCTACCATACAGGTCAGGGCTATCATACAGGTCAGGGCTACCATACAAGCCAAGGCTACCATACAGGACAGGGACATCATAGAAGCCAAGGCTACCATACAGGTCAGGGCTACCATACAGGTTAGGGCTACCATACAGGTCAGGGCTACCATACAGGTTAGGGCTACCATACAGGTTAGGGCTACCATACAGGTCAGGGCTACCTTACAGGTCAGGGCTACCATACAGGTCAGGGCTATCATACAGGTCAGGGCTACCATACAAGCCAAGGCCACCATACAGGTTAGGGCTACCATACAAGCCATGGCTACCATACAGGACAGGGACATCATACAAGCCATGGCTAACATACAGGTCAGCGACACTATATAGATCAGGGCTCCTACACAGCTCAGGTTCACCATACAGGTCAGGGATATCACAACTCAGGGATCCCATCAAGTTTCGGGATGCTACTACAACATCATTGCCTTACTCGACTTAGTCTTGATGATCAAATATGTGAGACAATGGATTGTCTGCAAACACTTACTTGACAAATTTAAGCATATCGTTTCCTGCCAGTGGCTTCAGCAGTGCTTCCTCATCATCCATTCTCCCTCCATGTAACCTAATTAGCAAACAAACAACATATATATTGTAGAAACCATCCATTATTAGTTTTTACACATATGCTTGTGAGAAAGTAAAAGTGACATAGATGGAACGCACTGTAATGCTATGAAGCCTGTAGTACAGGAATCAACCCATCACCAAACACAACAACTCATCATCAGGTGAGTTACTCACAGTTACACAAGTGTGTAATGCTATGAAGCCTGTAGTACAGGAATCAACCCATCACCAAACAACAACTCATCAGGTGAGTTACTCACAGTTACACAAGTGTGTAATGCTATGAAGCCTGTAGTACAGGAATCAACCCATCACCAAACACAACAACTCATCATCAGGTGAGTTACTCACAGTTACACAAGTGCGTAATGCTATGAAGCCTGTAGTACAGGAATCAACACATCACCAAACAACAACTCATCAGGTGAGTTACTCACCCGAGTAATTCCAGGTTTGGGATCAGGCCGAGCTTAGGGATGACTTTCCTCCAGCTCTGTTCGTCAATGCTGGAAGTGGAATTGAAGAATTTGTACATTATAAATATAAGTATTCATGAAAACGTTTTGCAGGATACTATAATTGTGTCCTTGAATGTACTATGATATTATTCTATCTGAGAAGGGACACAATCACATGCCACTTTGATTATGTTCCCCGCAAGAGCCACAAGGACTCAACAGATTGTCATGCTTGGGCTCTAGACCTGACAGAATCTTACGACTCAGTCCATCCACTAGCCCCACACAAGTGTGCCAGACCTCAAACACCTCTTAAGGATGGCATTCATGTTTAGCTTATTAGTAATTGGCATTATTAGTTCCACCCTTGTAAGAGCACCTAAGGGATAAAGAAGTCTGTTTAACAATGGAACAGTGAAGAAAACATTTCAAGTGATGTATGTGTTTGGCTGTATCTCACTTATCCTCATCATTGCTACCACTGACTTACACAGGAAGGAAGAGTAAGGCTAAGATATAAAGGCACAGTTTATTGCACTTGTATTTAACACACACCAATTTATAATATCAATGCGTTGTGAGAGTGCTTGCTACAAAGGTGGACACATTTTAATGTCTTTTGAAAATGCTTGAAAGTTAATGTGCAGTGTTAGAAGCTTGAGTGAACTATACTCATTTCACTACATCATTGATACATTGATTACCAAAAATTTGGTTTCCACAACAGTCTTACACAATATTCTTGTAATATTAATCATGTCTCCACCTTTACTTGTATGTATAGAGAGAGACTCTGAAATTATCTTCCATCTGAAGCTCACATTATAACATTAACAATGCTACTGGTCTAGATGGTCAATGCCATTTAAGTAAATGTTTGATGAACAATTCAGTAATGGATCTTTTATTGTGTGCCACTATATGGTAGTTTTGAATAATTCATACAGGAATATGATTTTATATTCCAGTGCGTAGTGTCCCAATTAATCATCTACAAGACAGACTAACAACATATGTATAATTATTCTAGAGGTTAGTACCTTAGCTGAGTAAGTCCTAATGTGTGTAGCCCTTGCAGCAGCTTGGTCAGACATCCTGCACTGAGTCTGTCCATGTTTATTCTAGAAAGTACAAACACATGAAATAAACTTAAATGATCGATAATCAATGATAACACCAAATATTCTGGCAAACATATGACCATGTCTTCTGTAACACTTCGGACATCCAACCTAAGATGAATTGAAAACATGAATCACAAAGAGTTCAGGAGTTAAACAGAATGTATCTGAGAAATATTTGTAGTTTGCAGTACAGGAATCAGTATAGAACTAATATACCATAGATAGAAGGGACAAAGTAATAATGTTGAGAGGTGGTTCTTAGTGCATGGATGTTTATCTAGTTGTACCAACGTTTTTGCACTTGTTGTGCCTTCATCAGGATTTGTTATTTAATGTAATAATTGGAATGGTATATGGTCAATATGGTGCCGCCCATCGCTGACATGTGTAAATAGGTGTGCACAAATACTGCCCAGGGGTGATATACAGATTGTATAAAGAACCAAGAAGTACTTTATTATCAAAGTAACACAACCAGGGACATAACGGATCTATTGAAGTGTTAACAAACAGGACTAAAGGGACAATGATTACAATATTAGTCAATGAATGCACAGCAACCTCCATTATCAACCGGGGCCACCGCCAAAATGCCGGTGAACAAAATGAATTAAAGTGGACTCTGTGCAAATCCAATAATAACAGTATTGGAAGTATTCCCCACAGGAGAACCTCTCAGATTAAAACTGACTCTCCTTATATGAAGGACAATAACATTAAACAGGAAAAATTGCTAATTCTGAGGCCCCAATGTCAAGGTCAGTGAGTGATGAATCAGCTCACTGTGATGAACAAAGCAACGCAGCCATGTCAGTCCCTACACATGGCCAAGAAAATGCGGCCGCGATTGTACCTGACCCGTCCAAAACTCAAGGCCAAGACAAAAATCCCTTGGTTGAAATAAATAGTAAAAAAGATGAGAATGGCCAGGTATCTAATATGGTTAGCCTCCAAGCAATGTTAGATAGGCATCTTGCTTCGATGAAGGTACAAAACTCTGCAACCCTTTCAAAATTTTTGGATGATTTGAAGCTTCATAATGAAACTGCAATGGTGCAACAGACTGCAACAATCAAAGCCAAAATTAAAACAATAGCAGACGGATTTGTCACCTATAAGAAAGCAAATGATTAAGAGGTGATTAAGAAAAGAATCACTGATGCTGAAGAGAAAATAGATGAGAAAAGCTTGATAGATTTATTTAAGCATAAGGTACAAAGGTTAAAAGATGACATAATTGCCCAGATCCCCAAACCACCAACTGCACAAGTTGCCCTGCCCACTGGACAAGTTAACAACGCTGAAATGGATGTAATGTCTGATAAACAGAGCGAGTTGGAAAAAGAGCTGATTAAGTCAAAACACAAGCGGCAAAGAATGAAGGAACAACTTAAAGTAACAAGCGCTGTGAAATTCTTGATATGAAAACCAGGAAATTAGATTTAACTATAGAAGGAATCCCAGAGAACCAGAACAAACAACTAAGTCAGAGGTTGGTTGATTAAATTGTGCCATCAATTAACAGCTTTGAAATCGAAGATATCGATGTAGCATACCGACTAGGCAAAGAAAATCCAAAGAAGCCAAGCCCAGTTCTGGTATCGTTCCTGTCTATTTCAATGAAAGATAAGGTACTCATGAGAGCGCCGGATATTAAAAGAAATGCCATAAATCCAAATCTCTGGAAAAATTGTGATGTACTAGAAAAACTGAAAAAACAGAGCAGTGCAATCAGGAAAGCTGCAAAAAAGCTCATAGCTCTGATTGGGACAACCCCTGGTTCACAGGTGAGCGAAATCTCCTTAAAGATATTACTTGTATAAATTCCAACAACATGACGATATGCGGAAAAGACTGGTAGACTTGACGTATGAACATTCCTATGAAATTACCGCCAACAAAAAATGGGGAACAGGACATAGACTGAACGACCCAGCTTTTGAGCCGGCGCTCCACACTCCCGGCAAGAATCAGTTTGGTGAAATATTGCCCGAGTTAAAACAACACTTCTCGAACTAAGACACTATATTATGTTGCAGTTATATATTTGCAGGTTTGACACTATATCCATTCAAAGTGACACTACACATTAGCCACTACATTAAGCGCCACAATGCCGCCGAGACCGGTCATGATCATTGCTGACTCTAGAGTCAAGTTTCTCACACCGTATCGGCAGCTATACTTAACACACTATAAGTACTGTAACACAGTTGTACGTTCATACTCAGGGGCCTCCCTCAAGATATCCACTCATATGGCAGCCAATGACATTTCTCCAAGTCTCCAAGCCAAGTAATTTCTTTCCCGCTCTCTCCAAACCCTGTCCTGAGTGCTGCCATATTGCCCTGTGTATGACACTAATTTGGGCCTGTTCATTACCAGTATGTGGTCAGTGCATGGTCACGGTCTAATGAGTGTGAGAGTAAATAATAAAGAGTATGGCAAGCACGGTGGAACAGATAAAATATTGGATCTTATGATCTGAGCTGTCCATTTGATATACAAATGTAAAACTGATTCAGCAATAGACATATATAACAACAAGATTCTGTATGTGACAACTCATTATTTGCCCAATAAAACTTTCAAAATGTAACAGAATTGCTATAGTTATTTGCGGCGGGGAGGGGCAGGTACCCCCCTTGCCCCCCCCCCCTCCCCACGTTCTGCCGTGTCTGTACAGTACATGTGGCTGTGCAGCCCAGTCAGCATGACTAGTCAACAAGTCAAATGTATTCCAATCCTCTCTTAGGGGTTGAAGGCTACCAATTCGAGCAAAGAATGAGATCCATAGAGTCTTTCCTTTGCCAGAAGTTCAGGTGTAACACCCATATGCCTCATAGATAGGCATCAATCAAAAAAAGGGTTTGGCCAAACACCTTAGGCCAACAGAAGACGGAAGTGTGCTAGCGCTCTGCTGACATCATGTTCCCATAGCATTCTGGGAATATTGTTCCCGCCAACATACTGGATAATAGCCAGTTAGAACAAGACAAAATCATTCCCCAATTACTTATAAATGATTGAATTACATAGTACAATGTACAGAACATCAAATTGTAGTTTTTTCCAACGTCTGAAATGCTATTATACGCAGTCCAGGGTTTCCCTTTAAGCCGACCACAGTGTACTTTGCCTCTGGCCTATGCACCATTACTAAGAAGCAAGATGGGATTGTTAGGCTCGCCCACCAAACAGTAAACAATGCAACTGCAGGTTTCATTGAAGACATGGATTGGGCCCAAAACCTAGTCCAGCATATTACTTATTCATGTACCACCAACGTTGTGTTCAGCACAGTCACTGGGATGGACCTCTCTTGGTACAACTCCGGGAACCCAGCAGCACGTGAGGCTCCCCAACCCCAGTTAGACAATACTATCATACAAGTCAACTGTCAGATAGTCGCAAAAAACGACTCCAATGGCCTAGCAACCCCACCGACCCATGAGTTCATACATCACAACAATAAGGGCAACAAAACTAATCACTACTGGAAGTTGTCAGATGATTGCTGCCACCTCTCCGAAACAGAATTAGACAAGTGGGCTCGACAAATCTCAAAACATATCAACCGCCTAGGCAACTAAACCAAATAGACTGCCTATGTGAAACAACAGACTGATAAGTACCACCTTTTATTATTAGGTAGCCTTCATCGAAGACGCCTATTTATATTAACCCAACTCACATACTTATTGGTTATCTACTGACATTTGGTAAAACCACAGTTCACATAGTCTATATTACCCAGTACGAAAACTGAAATGACCCAAAAGACCTACACTGTATCATTGATCCATGTTGTGGATTGCTGTAGTATTATTTTGATACTGTTTTATGTGATACATGTAGAAACCTTGCAATTCTCCTCAGAAGATATAACTCATGAGAAGTATTCTTTATTGTGTATAGTATATGTTTATCTCTGCATTGTTGCCAAAGAATAACATTGATTTAGTTTTGCCTACATTAAGGGATAGTTTGTTTTTTGGGCACCAGGACTGGAAGTTTGTACAATCTTGTAGTTTTTCATTGATGGTTTCAATTTCCTTCCCCGACACATAAATGACAGTGTCATCTGCAAATAGTTTGACCTTACAGTGCTTGATACAGGAAGTTACATCATTAACATATATAAGAAAGAGCAAAGGACCCAATATGGATCCTTGCGGGACTCCACAAGCTATATCATGTGGTGATGAAATTACATCATTACAAATACTAATCTGTTTTCTGTCAGTTAGGTAGTTTTTCATTAAAGACAGTAGGGAGCCATTTACACCATAAATATTTAACTTATCTCCCATAATATTGTGGTTAACCATATCAAAAGCTTTCTTTAAGTCTGAAACTGATGAAGAAAACTGATGCAGTTGAACAGCCACTATTTCTTCCAATTCTAATATCGTCCGTTAGATCAGACACAGTATCCATGGTGGATCTGTTGGTTCTGTAACCATTTTGGTTTGGTGACAATAAATCATTTTCCTCAAAATAATTCATCAATCTATTGTGGATAATTTTTTCAAGGAGTTTAGCTTGAATTGGTAATTGAGTAATGTGTCTATAGTTTGTAATCTGAGAGGGGTCTCCTCCTTTAAAGAGAGGTGTGACACTGCCTATCTTCCAGTTTGCTGGGATCCCACTACTTGTGAATATGCAATTAAAGATGTGAGCTAGCAACTCAGGCAGCACCAGGAGTGCTTTCTTAATCACTGCTGTTTTTAGATCTTTTATGTTGCTGCTTTTGTTACAATCAATAAGTTTAACAAATTTCAGAACCTCTTCAGTGGTTGTGGAAATTACTTCAATGGAGCAATTTGGCTTGTCGCCATAAAACTGCCAATTATCATGCAATGTTGATGCCCATTTTTCTCCAATGCTAGAGAAGTAACAATTAAAATAATCAGCGGTCATTTCTTTTTTAACTGGACGGGTTGTGGTGCTGTCAACTATGTTTATTTCATTCTCAGTATTTTTCGATTTTTTTGGTAACAGTTCTTGAACTTGTTGCCAGAATATTTTGTTGTCACTAAACTTTGTAATGTTATGTCTGTATAATAGGTTTTCTAAGATTTCTGGTGTAAATTAGGTCCTCTCTTAGCTTTGATTTCTTTGCTTTTTTTATTGCCGTATCTTTTTGGTCGATTAATTTCAGTAGGTCTGGAGTCATCCACTTTTCTTTGGGTACACTAATCCTTCTAGTTAATATTGGACATTGTTTATCTAGTTCATTTGTGATACCAGATAGCAAATGATTCCATCCAACACTAGGGTTTGCTTCCCCAGTTACAAGTGCCCAGTCCTTATTTAGAAGGTCGTTAGTAAAAATATCTTTATTATAATTTTTATATGACCTGTATGTAATGACACGTTTTTTTGCCACTGGTATTTTTAGTATTTTAATTACACAGTAAATCATCAGGTGATCAGCTATCCATAGGTCAGCTACTCCTGATTCAGTGCTAAGGTTGCAGCGACTGAGAATTAGATCGATACAAGTCTCTTGCACTATGTTTCTGTCCGCTCTTATGTCATATCTAGTTGTCTCTTTAATAAGTTGTTCTAGACCAAATGAGTGACATGTTGTTGTTAGATCGTTATTATGTGCGTCGTCTGTATCTAGCATGTTCATATTAAAGTCACCTAATAACTGAATATTTTCACTGTTTTTGATCGATTGATCTCCTATGATATTATTTAAGGTCTCAATAAATATTGATCTCCCTGGGGGGGGTCTGTAGATTACCCCCACATGAAGATCCTTTTGATTTGCAAGTATAATTTTTAGCACCAGAATCTCAATGTTTTCATTTGAGACTGAGAGGGTTTTATTAACCATGTATGTAAGACCATTTTTCACATAGCAACAGACACCACCATCCCCTTTCTTTTTCCCAGTAGTCGCATCCATAACATTTCTATCATTTCTGACAATATTATTGTAACCTGGGAGTTCAAAATCAATGTCTCTGTCTTTTTTGTGTAAAAAAGTTTCGGAGCAAGTCAGAATCTCAGGTTTAAGTTTGCTGAAAGTATTTTTAAAATTACACCAGTTTGCCTTTATGCTTCTTACGTTACAGTGTACCGCGCTGAATCCTCTGGCTATAATCTTTTTAATTTCACTAGACATAGTGATTCATGGTATCTACAATTATCATTAAATTAACGGGCCGTCCCATTCTACATAACAGCATTTTGTAGCCAATAGGCCCTGCCAGGTTTGATGAAACATGATAATGATGATGAAGATGGGGGCGAAAAAATACCAAGCTTCGAGCTATCACTGACAATGAAGATGTATAAGTAGGAGTAAAAGGGAATGTCTTTTATGTTTGACACTTCCACAACTATATGTGATAAGGAGATAAGTTTGATTGAAGTTAAACTTAAGCTTCAATTTAAACTTAGACTAGGGAGCCTTGTGGCTTCTATAAAATAGTATAGACTAGACTATTGTAAAGAACTGAATTCTTTGGGTCACAGCTCCGACCTATTTAGCCCTGATCATGGTCAGGGCATGCACGCCACTCATGGCCTGGCCAGGAGGGGAGGGGGAGATGAGCTACTCAGAGCTCACCCCACCCCCCCAGCTCGACCTAATTAATAATAATAATAATAATAATAATAATAGATTTTTATTTCCATATTACATTTACAACAATTGTTATACAATGTAGAATTAAAAGAGAGAAACCTATGGAAAGAGGAATAATCTCTGTGACAGTCACAGCTCTTCCGAATATCCCTTAAATTTTGTTTTATTTTGCTATCCCTATTGTTTGTACATCTATTTCTAGTTAAAATATAGACAGTGTCTAATATTGGACCTGCCTGCTACACAACAGTATAATGTAATTACAAAATAAAGTAAAAGCAAGGCTAACTAAGTGAATAAAATAAAGTGAAAGTAAGAATCAAGGGTAAACTTGTTCATCGCTGTCCCTTTCTGGTGCATTAGCTTTACAGGCTAGATATGTGTACAGAGGTGGTTCTATATCGTTAGTCAGATAATATTGACTAATGAATGACAACAACAACAACATTAATAATAATAGTAATAATAACAACCTGAGTGAGGTACCTCTTACAACCTCTTAAAACCAGACCACAAAACAGACCAACAGTATCCACTGCTCTGGGTTGATCAAGAGGGGGGAAGGGCTAAGAGGGAGGGGGGCAGGCACAAGCCTTAGGGTCCATGAGTAAGGGGTGGGAGGGGGGAAGGTTGAGGAGAGGGATCCAACTCGCATGCACTCAGCTCATGGCCTCGGCATGGGGAGCAGAGGTCAGTGTGTGGGCAAGGAAGATCCTCTCTCTCCCTCAACCAATTAGAGAGAGGGGGAAGAGCCAGTGGAATAATTCTTGGGTTTGATTCTATGAATAATTCATGTTTCTGGAGTATAAATAAATGGATGGGTGAGGTCTTGGACACTCGCTGAGTCACTCCTGCCTAGGCCGAATCCGGACGAACTGCTGCTACATAGGACTCTTGTCTCATTTCTTCTCAACACTGAACCTATGGGCTAAAACCCTTTGACTTTACACTATAATAGGATAAGATAAAGCAAGGTAAGGTCAGATCAATGGACTATGACTAGTTACATGGTTTAACGCTTGCTAATGGCGTATCTAACTACTCTGCATTGTATCCAGAGTAAGGTCATATAAATCATCCTGTATAAAAACTTCTCTGATTGATTCATATATAATTTAAACAGTTCACCACAATGTTGTTACCCGGTATAAGAACTTCACAGGTAGACAAATGTGGAGCTTTGAGACAATAGCATGTTAAGTAATCGTAATATCATCCGGTATAATAACTCACAGATTGACATTTTACAAGATATAACCTGATAGGCACTTATTGGGACAGTATATGGACAGCGAATGTCATCCGGTTTAAAAACTCACAGACATTTTACAACAATACTGAAGTAACTTGTATGTATACCCGACTGAAAAATTATACAGTAGTAAAACGTACAGTACTTAGCTTCGACTCTGGGTTCTTAAGTTTTGAGTCACAGAGTTACTTATTCTTTAATCTATATTGTTTCTTAACTGCATTTGTGTAGTTCTGATCTTGGAGCAACTGTAAATAGTTCATTTCATCATGTGAAATAGAGAAGATGTTTAGGTGTTTAACTTTTCTACCTGTGGTTAGATGGATTGTCTTAGATATCCATGGTGTCAGTATTTGGTTATTCCTATTTAATTCGTTGATATGTCTGTTGATTTTAACGCTAGCAGAATCAAGCATTTCTTGTTCATGTAGTGATGAGTTGACACAGAATTTAGATAAATCCGCACCGAATATAGGACATACTATTATAGGTTTACCTGGGTGAGATTCACATAAACAGTCCATATTAGTTGTCACAAGATTACACATGCTGTCGACTAGACTACTTTCAGTTGTCCAGGCAAAGGCAAAGAATCGACGACCTTTCTCGTCAATACATTTTGATGTAATGTCACAAATGCCAGCTGATATGTATAGTACCGAATGTATATGTAGAAACTTGTTAGCTAGTTTAGCTATAGATGAGAACGTGGCTCCAGGTCTGTATTCTACATTGAACATGAAATCCAAGGTCAGATTGGAGTATGTCTCTTGACAGTTCAGGTCTAGGTTGAATTTCCAGCCTCTAGAATCTGCAAACATCACTGAGTGTATCCGAGAACCGAAGTAATAGTCCATGTTGTGCGAGTCTGCCATTGTTGTTATCCCTCTTGCATCATCCTCTCCCGAACTCCCCGAGGATGACTCCGAACTCGTTTTGGTAATCATCGGAGATTCCTTCAAAAGCGGCCGCTTTTCTACTATTAAGGCCAGCACCCCAATTTGTACTGAATGTAGCCTCGTACAGGGTTTTGTTTCCAGTTGACAATAGGTAATCCCTGTGCTTAGTGTTTTGACAAAACTTGGCAAGGTTGATCGTGGTTAGCAGATCGGTTTCCCCCGCCTCCCATTCGGGTGAAGGCGTCTTCTTCGATCAAAATTTTTACCGCTAGTTCTGGCATGTTATGTTCACGTGCCATTTCTGATGAGAACCATGCCTATGCAGAATGATATGTGATCCCTGTTGTGTCATCATGGATAGGGCATTGATTCATATTTGATAGCAACGAGTTGCTTCCTCTGAAGGCAACTCTGCCATTCTTGGTTGGTACAGATGCTTTAGGGACACGTCCACAGGTAGTTGTGCCCAATCCCCCCAGTTGAGTTTTCTATCGCCGATCGTTAATGATAAAGATGTAACCTTCGATTGGTATCCCTTCTTCTTAGCAAGATACCTTAGACTACGAAGGTCTGACTGCTTTCTGCTGTCAACAATTGGTAGATCATCGTTGATATACACTTTACCTAGGCCGTTCTTGAGTTTATGGGCATTTTTGAAGATAGCCGCTTTGTGATCCCTCTCCCGAAGCTTGATTAGAATGTTTCTAGGGCCTTTGTTATTCTTTTTCCTGATGCGGAAAATCTGGTGACAAACAGAGTGGTCAAAACCATCTCCTAGGTGGCGAAAGAGTTTATTTATAGCCTCTCCCACATCCTCATGATCATGTTCCTCCAGGCCTTGAATAACTAGGTTTAGTGACCGTTTTAGTCTCTCAGCCTCGGCATTATCTGCCTCGACTGACCCCAATACCTTTGTTTGTTTATCCAATCTTGCTTCGAGGAGTTGGACCTTCGTAACTAACCTCAAGTTGCTGTCCTGTTCCTCCTTGATTTGCGATCTTAGTCCCTTAATCTCCCTGTCATTGTTGCGGACGTATTCGTTGATAGATTCAAACGTCTTCTTTAGGAAGTCCAGTCTCTGCTTTTCATTTTTTAGTGCTACCCACTTCGCAATGTCCATCATGGGTTCCGTGTTAGTGGCCATCTTGGTTTTGCATACGTTCCGATATGGCGTACCTATATTTCCGCTAATTGTTGCTTGTACAGCTGTTTAATCCTTAAATAAGTTGATGATTCCTGGACAGTTTATAGTGAGTTGTAATCCACTTTTAAGTTCTCAGTGTTCCTGGATCCTATACAATTCCCTTTAGTACTCCTCCTACTCATACTCACATGCTAGCTCATTGAAAGTTGCATGGCCATGCTGGGTCACCCCCACCTTCACCGTCACCATCCACACCTCCAACAATGTCCTCTTCTGTTCTCACAGGGAGAGTTGAGGTCCAGGTACTTAGACCAATTTTCCTCTGTTTTATCAATCTCAAATGGTTTTGCCTTTGCCTCTAACATGTAACGGCAACACTGTCCCCAACGGCCTGGATGCAGGTTGGAACATGCTGAACAAAGTCCCCAGCGAACCATTGTATCTAGCAAATAGTGTCTCGAAAAATAGTGTCTGTCTCTGTTGGTGCAGGTAGGAGAACTGGTTAGCTAGCGGGAGTTCCAAGTCAACCACCCAGGGGGCAGCACTAGTTGACTTTATAGTAGCATAAGCCAGGGAGAACTGGTTAGCTAGCGGGAGTTCCAGGTCAACCACTCAGGGGGCAGCACTAGTTGACTATATAGTAGCATAAGCCAGGGAGAACTGGTTAGCTAGCGGGAGTTCCAAGTCAACCACCCAGGGGGCAGCACTAGTTGACTATATAGTAGCATAAGCCAGGGAGAACTGGTTAGCTAGCGGGAGTTCCAAGTCAACCAGCCAGGGGGCAGCACTAGTTAACTATATAGTAGCATAAGCCACGGAGAACTGGTTAGCTAGCGGGAGTTCCAAGTCAACCACCCAGGGGGCAGCACTAGTTGACTATATAGTAGCATAAGCCACGGAGAACTGGTTAGCTAGTGGGAGTTCCAAGTCAACCAGCCAGGGGGCAGCACTAGTTGACTATATAGTAGCATAAGCCAGGGGATTATACTATGTCATATTAATTCAATCAGAAGATTCATCGTACAAATACAAATTATTCAGTGACTCAGAGAAGCAGTAATACGTCATAGCTCAGTATATCAACATTTAGAGACTGAGTCAAAGATAGTAGTCTTATATACAAACAGTAGACTCAATGTGGTCTAAGGACGGTATATCTGCATTGATATACCCCCTCTAGTGGTTATATCAGGCTTATTCATCACCTGCAACCACCACCATGCCATGCCCCCTAGCGTCAGTGTTAAATCTCTCTCCCAGGTACCATTGCTGCTTACGCCATTACGCACACTTACACCTGTAATTTTGTGAATCTTTATCCTCATACATCCGAGCTTTGGAATGGCTACCGCTATGCCTACCCCATTTTACAGGAACTGTTTAACCGGTTGTGGCCATCGCCACACTGGCCCATGGGGGAAAGCCCGTTGTAAGTTCGTAAAAGCGACTGGATGCTTGTGTTCCTGATTGTGTCGCCTGTGATGATTGTGGTGTTATATGTGAAACTGATCCAGTAGCTATTCTAGCTGATTGTACTCTTGATGAAGTTTTGTACGTATATACTGCTGTTAACGATAGTTGTACACTTCCTACTGTATGTGTTGATGCTAGTGTTGATTTGGATGTTATTTCTACCACTGATATTATACCTGCTTGGCCTGTCATTGACACTCGGCTAGGGGGCTGGCACCCAGACATTACACTCATCGTACCTCAGCGTTGCTACAATAAATCTGGTGGTGTACTACACTCAGAAGGTTGTCATATATAGGTATGTAATCTGGATTTGGATAGTAACCCCCCTCATACAGTGACCCCCACTACCCTATGATGTAACCTTGGTAGCATGGGATGGTCACGTGGTCAAGCCACGCTTGACCACACAATAGCTTTAATAAAGTCATTCTGAACTAAGGCTCTGACTGGCGTGCATCTCATTTATGTTAAGCTCTACAAAATAGCTATAATATAACATCTGGTGGAGACCCTAAACGATTCCAAAGGATTGGATAATATACTAAGGATGCAACATCTATAGACAGAAAGAGCTAGTCATGGAGGAAGATGTAAATAATCGTGTGTAGGAGGCTATAATTGTAGCCTAAGGATGGACCACAAGCTGGACTGAAAAAGGACCATACATTCATTTTTGGACTTAATACATTTACCTCTTCTACCTCTCCTATATATCCAACGCAATAACCAAGGATATAATTGAACAATAGTACCCGTTTTATTTGGACAATATGATTTATGATCTCTAAGTGTTTTCAGCGCTCATCTTACTGCTAAACAGATTCTACAAGTCTACTATATTTGTATTGTGTATAAACTTTTTCCTATGGACTATGGGGATCGTCGAGTCATGCATAGGACGCGAGCATCCATAAAAACAAGCCTCAGCATATATATACACCTACAACAGAGGAACAAAGACGACGGGGGTTCGCGTGGCGTCCTATTACGTAACCAGCGGCCCTTTCAAAGAAGCACCCAACGCTGCATGTATTCACATGCTATTTCTGCTAAATGCGGCCAGTTTCCAATCGGACATTTCCCCCAGAAGAACCCTACACAAATATTAATATTATATCTTGTTTTCAAGTTTTTTTCTTCTCTTCTTGTTCGTCGTGAATATGAAATGTAGAATTAGCATTTTATTGTGTCTTTAATCAGGACTGCAACTCCCACTCATCTCTGGACTAAAAACCAGCGATTCACATAGACTATGAATGTAGCCTAATGCCTAGGAATGGAACACAAGTCGGACTACATCTTTTACTACATTTCTAGATAGTGAAACAATCGCCAATTCCATGGACAATATCAATTTAGACAATACCTAGAAGATTGTTTCAGATTTATGTGTGTCTTGTACAGAAAGTCTACACAAAGGGTAGGAAGAAAATCCCAAACTTCCATGCACTCTACTCTATATCAAATAGACCTATCGCCGCTCCTTGTGATTACATAAATTTGTAAATTTTACTGCTGATAAAAGACTCTTCACTCTCAACTAGACCAGTGTATTCTACTGACGTTTTAAGACAGACATTTTCGTGCTTCTACAATATATCTGTGGAATACAGTACTCCCCCTCCCAATTAATTTAATATCCGTCGAGGCCTGCATAGGATGCGAGCATCCATAAATACAAGCCTAAGCATGTATGTATGTAATTATACGCACACTGCACAGCTAGAAACAAAGGCAGATGGCCGGCGTGGCGTCCTATTACGTAACGAGCGTCTGTTCAAGGAGCGCCTGACTCCGCATACATATGTACATGATATTTTTGCTGGACATTCCAACAATTTTAAATCGGACAATTCTCCCAGAAGAATCCCACAGAAACATTTATGTTATACCTCATTTTAAAGCTCTTGTTCTCTGCTTTCTTGCTGTTTATGAGTTGATGTTATTCCGAAGAGTTATCAGTGATCGGTGATCAGTTAATCATGGATATCTGTATACTAATTAACCATTTTTAAAATCGATTTGTGGGTGAATGCAACCTTGTTCATTTCATATTTTACTTGCTAATGTCGGACAACTTATTGAGTTATAACACCCTTCTATAATTATAAAATGGATCATGTACATCTAGATCCTACCACACACATACCAGCGATTTCAAATGTTACAATGATTATACCGATTTACTCTGTTATGCGTGTGAAATATGTTTTATTTGGTGCATCACCTCCAAGATGGTATACAGTCGCCGTAGAGGACCTGTAATGATTAGGAATTCACTTTACATTGCACTTGAATCTTAACTGTTTATATTATCTGGGCTGCTGTTCCTGATATACAAATTTTCCATTATGCAGTATTGAATAATGTATTATTTTTGCTTTGATTTACAAAGTTATTGTGTTGTCTATGGCTAATGGCTAAGCCCACAGGTGGTACTTATCAATTTACCCATGCAGAGATTTTTAGTCTTCGAAATGCAGGATGACCTGGACTTCCCATATTAAGTGAAGCAGTATATCTAGGAGAGCGGGGCACACAGTGAGTCTATGCCAGTGAGCTTGGGAGGAGTGTTTCTATGCATTGTATAAGGGAGCTAGTAGGGGCATGATCGGCTGGATAATTAAGCCAGGACTGATAAAATAGGGGGAGTATCTTCAATGGCTAAAGTGCCTCTCTACATGTCCCAATGCTAGAATTGTAGTGTCTCGTTATTTCCCCGTACCCTAGTGGCTATGGAACTAGTGCAAATAACAACACAACCAGGTTCTAACGGTCCTCGCCAGCCAAGTCCTTTATTATACCAAACACACCTGCCGCGGTTGGAGCTCGGAGAGCCTATGCCAACCCTTACAACTTGTGGCAGTAAGATATATGAATGACAAGCATCTCAATAGTAAAAGGTGTTTATAAGGACATACAGAACAGCATAAGAGCAAATCATAAAAATAAGTTATAAATGCATATCAATAAGTAATTACGACCTCTGTCGGAACATATCAGAACTACAGCCCCTGGCCTCTCGTCCGGAGCCTAACGGGAGAGCATCTGGAAACCCCGGAACATGGTACCGGACAGAGTCAGAACCAGCCTGACTCCCGCCGGCACCACAATGCCCCCCTCCCTCTTTATTTTTGGAGGTTGGCAACCGTACCAGACCCAAAGCGACTGTACCATAAGGTTGCCTAAAACATATCGGTTTCAGCAACAAAAGTTGGAAATAATTGAAGGAAAAAATAGGAAACAATGGAAATACACGTTCAATGCAAATAATGATCAAATAATACAACTCATCTGACCAGCATCAATACCTGTAGAAATGTTCTTGGTTTTAACTAGTAAATATTTTTGGTCCGGAACACACAGTTCGATACTGGCACCATCACAGACTAGAGGTATGATCCCAAGTGTCCAATATTAGTCCAGCCACTAGTTATATTGTTCACCAAGTCATTTTGTTCCTACTAAAACCAACTCTTGGAATGTATTGTTTGTGAAAAACACAGTATAACAAGCTTACTTCTCACAGTGGTAAATCCAGTCTTTGAAGAGATAAGTCCCACTTCTTGGAGAGGTAAGTCCAACTTTTTGAAGAGGTAAGTCCAACTTTTTGAAGAGGTAAGTCCAACTTTTTGAAGAGGTAAGTCCAACTTTTTGAAGAGGTAAGTCCAACTTTTTGAAGAGGTAAGTCCAACTTTTTGAAGAGGTAAGTCCAACTTTTTGAAGAGGTAAGTCCAACTTTTTGAAGAGGTAAAAGAATCATAATAACTGCACCAAACAGCATACTCTTGCACATAAAACATAAGGAAGAAGGAACTTCATCCTTTCCCACGGCTGGCGAGGCTTCTCCAGATCTGCCTCCGTCCGGGTCGTCAATCGGCGTAGTCAGTTGCTGGGATACTGACGCTCCCACGCTGCAGTCACACAAAACTGGTTTCATTCAAACCCAGTCGTATACTTCCATTGCACTATCAGTTTTTATTTACTTCTCTTACCGGGCACTCCGCCTAGAAGTCTCCCACCTCATCATCGCTCAAGTTTCCTGTTTTCAACAACCGGTCTTCCTCTGCCTTTGAAATGGAAGGCACCATTACATTTGCGGGGTCCGGTGGATCCTCCGCGTCTGCGTCTGTGTTTGTTAAGTCCACAAACGCAAAATCCAGGTCGATGTCCCCGTCGTCTGGCAGTGGGACATCCTTTGCCTCTTCCAACAAATCCTTTTGTTCATCCAACCGGGCACCCAGGTCCACAGAGCACGGAACCACTCCAAGAGCTGCCAGAGGGGAGTTCTCCCACCTCTGCCTGAGCTCCACTGTCCTTTTTGCGGCCGTTCTCGGTGTCACTGGTGTCACACCCACCACCCCGGCTGCCACCGGACGCTTAGGCACCGGACTCCTCAGCACTAGAGTCCTCATGTGCTGCTCCGGGGTTGGGCTACCCGGTAGGGAGACGGGTTCATAAACTGGCCTCACCACTGTAGTATCCATTTGCTCCACAGGAGCTACCTTTTCCTCCTGTTTTGCTTCCCTTTCTCTAACACGTACCGGGGTCAACGGTTTTGTTGGCATCACAGGCCCTGGTTGCATCTCCAGACCACTATCATCCAGGTAACTTCTCCTAGGTCGGGGGGGATTCCAGTCTGCCCCCTGTCCTCCCAGTGGCGAGAGCAATCCCGGAGGCCCCTCCATAAGAGATGGCCCCCAGGCCTCCGCAGTAGGTGTCCGGCCCGGAGTGGGGTATATCCCCGGCGGCATCACCATCTGCTGCCTGGGCACTATTGCCGTCTCAAATGCAGCCTTAATCGTTTGGCAGATCTCCTCTTTCATACTGTCCAGATTCGCTCTCTGCCTCTCCACCTCCTTTCTCCTTGTGTCCGACTCCTCCTCCTCCCTCTGGTCAGACCGTTTCCTTTTAGGCGACGGAGCCCCGTTCCTGGCCTGGTGTAACTTAAACTCCAAGCCCAGGATCAGGTCCCGATTCGCCCTATCCTTTTGCTGGAAAAACTCCAGTTGGTTTTCCAGTTCATTGACCCGGGCCTCCAGTCCGGGCACCCGAGCCGCTGTATCTCGTACATACCCGAGATCACCGAACAACATGAGAGCTGCACCCACGTTGTTCCGTACAGCGTCCATTGCCACAATCACTGCTTGTTCCGTGTTCTGTATTCCCTGTTTCATAGCGCCATCGATCATATCCAGTGCACGGGCTACTTCCTGCTCCGGGGGTAACCCATGTGCACCCTGGCCTATGTTTGCCTCCGGATCATTTTCCACTGGGTCGGCCACTGGCTCCTGCTCGTGCAGAGGCTCCACCGTTGCCGCGACTACCTCCTGCGGGGCCACAGCAGCTGACAGTTTAGCAGCTGTCTCCATCTGCTGTGCACTACCAAAGGCAGCAGCGGCCGGAATCCTCCGTGGTGCTGGTATAGGTGCGAGGGGAGGGGGTGGGGCAAGCACAGGTCCTGCTCTCCCCCATGCATTCCTCTCTGGAGCCGGAGCTGGCGGACACCGCACCATCCTTTTGAAGCGGGGTTGCGCCGCTCCGGACTCCAAGGCCACTATCTGTTCCCATTCATTCTGCCCCATCCGGGTGAACCGCTGGTACCCATAGTTGGGTATTTCCTTAGTCAAACACTTAAATCCGGCCACCAGTGACTTTGCCAACGGTTCCCCATTCCTATGAGCCACCTTTAGATGCCGAATCATGTCAGACTTGCGGTCCAGTTTTACCAGGCACGAGATCGGGTGCGGGCACGTGTACACCTGCACCGATGGACAGTGTTCCTCACACATGTGCCTGAAAAACCTCTCCCTCGTTGCAAAGCAATAGTGCCCAGGCAGCAATGCCTCCCGGGTTCCAGTCATCACTAATCAACCGGCAGTATGTAAAAGGGCACCGATTTCCCTCCTGCCAGATCTTAGGAGCACCATCCTGTTTCTTTTTCAGGTTCACGGGCAGCACCATATGCGGATTAGCTTCCCTGCCCGTCCTGCCTTTCAAAAAATGAAACAACCGTTCATACTGAGCCATAAGGGGTCGCTCCGCCGTGAACTCTCCCAAAGCCTCATCCTCATCCTCCGATTCCTCAGCCCTCGTAATCCCGTCACCGGCTTTTGGTTCCATGGGGGCCAACATGTTCATTTTCAGCCGGACACCCTCCACTATGTCCTTGTCCCGCCACCGGGTGGTACTCCGGATTCCAATGTTGGGGTCCTCAAACATTTTTTGCCTTCCATGATACCGAGTCCGTTTGTGTTGCTCGTGCACATCAGCCAGTGTCTCCGCTGTGGCACTAGAACTAGTGCTCCGGTCGTATCTCCGGCGAGGGTTTGTTTCACGGCCCCACGACCGGGAGCGGTCTATCCCAACCGATGACCCACTTCCAACACCAACCTTAGGCCTAGCTCCGGCTGAGGATTTAACCACCTTGGCCGGACTTCCTTGGTCCTCCACCTGCTCGTATTCCATGTCTTCCTCCTTGTCCTTAGCCTTAGTGGTACTCCGTTTCTTTCTCTTCTTCAATACCAGTTTCAACTCAGGTGGGGCTTTTGCCTCGCCCACGGCTCCCTCCTGGTCTCCACCGGTTTCCTCCTTGTTCGGTTCAGGGGCTACTGCCCCATCCCCAGTCTCCATCTTCTCCTCCTTACTCATAGGCTCACGCACAATGAGTAAGTCAATCCAGTTAATGTCTACAGGTCAACGCCAATCTCCAACTCTCACAACTCAAGGCTTCTCTCAAAAAAGTTTCGCTCAAAGTCTAGCTCGGCAGGACACACAACCGCGTGGTGTGAGTTCTGAGATGCTTCTGCCACACATCCGCTCCTCCCCTGATCACGTGACCCTGCCCTCGCGTCTTAGCCAATCACCACTCTCCACCAATCTATTTTTAGCTGTCTCCGAGCGGTTTCACGCCCCGTCGCGTCACCTCAATACCTAGGTCCCCAATTGCTCAATTAGGGTATACCCTCCCTGCCTACGTGACACTAGTAACGTCCCCGAGCTGGGCGTTTTCCTTCTTCTTCCATGTGACCAGCTGAGCCACCCGGACTTGGGATTATTCCTTAGTTTCCACCCTTTTGGCTCCACCATCCAGGAATATATCTTTCTTCGGCCAACTCCCTCCCCGGATCAACTCTCAGCCTGGTCTTTCCTCGCACAGTGGTAGGTTATCCATTTCAACCCTTATCGAGCCGTTCCCTACTCCCTTTCGGAGCCCGTGCCCGGAACGTCCGATTCTTAGTACTTCTCGTTGTGTCATTTTTTTCTTTCCTGTTCTCCTCACGCATAGCCATATCTATCCGGGGGTTGTACCTGCCGGCGTGGGCGCCCCGCCAGGTATCCGGATTTCGATATTCTATCCATTACCGTGTCCATTCGCAAGTCACCACCCTGTTCCGCAGCGTCCGGGGTACACTCAGAATCACTGTCCGATGGCAGGCTCCCCGCTGATTCATCAGGATCTGCTAGCGGTTGGGCAAGATCCTTCTTGACCAATTTCGGGGGCCTTCCACGCCTCTTTGTATGTTTTACTATTACAGGGCCGGGCTTCACCATTGGGGCATCTTTCCCTGGGACAGTTTTACCCCTTCCGTCCTCCCTCAATATTTCGTGCCCGGCCATCTGCTGCTTTTGATACTCCTCCGCACGGTGCAGATTTACAACCTGTAGCGGCTGCCCTTTTGCATCAAATGCTAGCTTTAACAGGTTCCCATTCCATCTGAGTATACCAGCCATTGTCCTTAGCTCATAAGTGGATCCCTGCACCCTTCTTAGCACTTCGAAAGGCCCGTCCCATTTGGGACCATACTTCTTCTGTGCCAGAGGAGTGGAATATCTCCATACCACATCTCCTTCCTTAAAAACCTTCGGGCAAGCCCTCCGGTCAAAGTACCGTTTTTGATACATGGCTGCACACCCCAGCCTTTCCCTCACAAAGCGATGTCCTTTAGACAAGAGACTACGGATCTCTTCCACGAATACTGTAGGGCATGGAAAATCCACTTCCCCATCCATCGTTCCGTAGATGATGTCCGCCGGAACAGTCACTTCTGTTCCAAACACTACCATATTGGGCATACAATGAGTACTCTTGTGCAAGGCCCCCCGGTATGCATGCGCGATACATGGCACCAGTAGATCCCATTTAATATCTTCGTACTCCGTCAGACATGAGAGTTGCTCCACCAAGACCCTGTTAAACCGTTCTACCTGCCCGTTTGACTGCGGTCTGTACGGCAAGGTCATTAGTTTCTCGATCTCTAACATTTCTAAAAGATTCTTTAACAGCGCCGACCGGAACTCCGGGGCACCGTCCGTTTGCAAAGAGATCGGTGGCCCATAACGTAGGATCCACTCCGTGAAGAGCGCCATTGCACAAGTAACCGCCGTATGGTCCGGGAGTGGATAGGCCTCGGCCCATTTTGAAAAATAGTCTGTCACTACCATTACGCAAACATTCCCTCTCGGAGTCTTTCTGAATGGTCCGATTATATCCAGCGCTACACGGCTCCAACGCACGCCATGTATTTCTTTCTTTAATGGAGCAATGCCCCTCCCCTCTCGGCTTTTGCACGAGGCACACACATCACAGCCCCGCACCCAGTCGGAGATATCGCCGCGCATCCGGGGCCATATAAACTTCTGTAACGCAGCTTGATACGTTTTGAATTCCCCGAAGTGGGCCACGAGTTTCGTTCCATGCAAAGTCAGGAACAGCTCATGACGTAAACCAGCAGGGACTGCCACTCGTTCGTATATCACTCCATTCTCGCTTTCCCAGTCCATACTTAGTAACCCATCCGTCACCTTCAGAGAAGAGAGTAACTTCATGTAAAAACAGAACTCATTCCCCTCCGCTCACAGAGCCACGGCGTCCGGGCAAGGGTCTCCCCTCTGGACTATCCCTATGACTCTTGTAAGCACATCGTCCGCCTCCTGGGCCACCCGTAGCCGATCCCCTGTTAAACTGGAGAACAGCTGATACTCCATTGTCAACTCAGCCATGACAGCATCGTGGACTCCGCAGTCCGGGCAGTCCTCCCTAGGGCATTTCCTTACAGGTAAACGCGACAACGCGTCCGCGTTGATATGTCGTTTCCCTGGCCGGTGCACCACCTGCGATTCCTGGATCCCATAATGCTGCAAGGTGGTCAACCACCGAGCCAGCATGTTAGTGGGATCCTTAAAATGCATTAGCCACCTGAGGGACGCATGGTCCGTCCGCAACGTAAAGTCCGCTTGTCCGATTATATAATGCTGAAACTTGCATAAATAGGTCAGCACCGCCAACAATTCCCTTTTGGTTGCGCAGTAGTTCCGCTGCGGCCGGGTTAGAGTGTTGCTAGCGTAACTCAGAACCACCTCCTTACCGCTTTGTAGTTGAGATAATACCCCAGCCATACCGAATCCACTGGCATCCGTGTCTAAAATAATGGTGCCGACCGGTTGAGGGTATCCCAGAACTGGTGCCCTAGTCAACAAGTCTTTCAACCGATCAAACGCGGCCCTGCACACCTCATCAAAGACAACTGTCCGGCTACTCCTCTGATCCCCTCCGACCACTAAATTCTGGATCGGTTCCGCTACCTCCGCAAAGTCTGGCATGAATTCGCGGTAATATGATGTGAACCCTAAAAACTGCCGCACCTCCTTGACCGTCCGCGGTGTCGGCCAAGACTGTACTTTTCTTATCTTTTCCGGGTCCGGACGCACCCCGGCCTCGGACACAATCCGGCCCAGGTATTGAACCTGTGACTTAAACAACTTGCATTTTTTAGGCTTCAACTTCAAACCGTAATCCCGGAGGCGGCTAAGAACCAATTCCAAATTTCCCATGGTCTTCTCAAACGTTGGTCCGAAGATAATTACGTCGTCCAGGTAAACCAAGCAACACTTCCAACGCAGCCCCTGGAGCATCTGCTCCATCATCCTTTCGAACGTGGCCGGAGCGTTGCACAACCCGAAAGGCATAACGCGATACTGGAACAACCCCAGGGTAGAGACAAAAGCTGTCTTTTCCTTGCTTTGCTCATCCAGGGCTATTTGCCAGTACCCACTCTCTAAGTCCAACGCAATAAACCATTTATTTCCTCCCAACGCTTCCAAACATTCATCGATCCGGGGAAGCGGAAAGGAATCCTTTTTCGTGACTGAATTCAGCGGACGGTAATCGGAACAAAACTGATCCGTTCCATCTTTCTTTCCTACAATCACTATTCCCGCTCCCCAGGGGCTAATGCTGGGCTCTATCACTCCCTTTTCAAGCATCTCCTTAATCTGTCTTTCAGCCGATTCCCGCTTCGCATGAGGCAGACGCCTATACCCCGTTTTAATCGGAACCGCATCACCAGTATCGATGCTATGTAGGACCTTGGTTGTCTGTCCCAACATCTCGCCTGGCAACCGGAAGCACTCCTTATAATTCCGTAATAGCTGCAGGAGATCAGAACGCTGGACCGCTACTTCCAGGTCTGATTCCCTTACCAATCTTTCCAATGGGCAAACTTCGCTTGGGGGCATCGGCACCTCCGGCTCTAGTAAGTCCATGTCCACGATTGGAGAACTATTCTCCTCCCAGGTTTGCCCGGCGGTCAGATATAAAATGAGAGGAGATCCAGTAGGGTTGTACAGGGACACAGCCCCACCCGGTCGGTCGGCAATCAACAGGTGGTCCCCAACCACGTACTTCCCTAATTCCAACTCGCCCGGTTCGAAGAATAGATCTTCTGCTGCCGTCACCAGGTCTATGCCGCTACAGACATGAGCAAATGCATCCACAAAGATGCCCTCACTCCTATTGCTTGTAAGAGACCCGCTTTGCAGTGTCCGGCACCACACCGTCTGCTCACCATCCTCTAGGGTGAACTTCCCGGACCAATCGGAATTACACCGGTGTATATGGATAAAATCCATCCCCAGTATACCTGCTTCCTCTCCCTTTAACCCGCTTACTACCAGACAATTTATGGCGTACCAAACGCCTCCCATTCCCAGAGCGATTCGTACACACCCATGTGTCTGCAAATGATGACCGGTGCCTGCGAAACACGTCACACGGCACGGTGTTAAAAATGGTTTTACAGTCAAGCTCTCATAGACCCACTTTTTGAGCAGCGTACACTGCGCCCCCCAGTCTACCAAGAACAGTCCGGTCACGTTTACCAGTCTTACATCCGCGTACATTCGATCTGCCAGAAGCGGACCGTTCCGGTCGGATACCCTTATGTCAAAATTCCGGAGATCACAGACCATTATCTTGCTCACTTTGGAGGTATAACCCCGATACTCTACCTTCAGTATCTGTCCGCCGGAGCAAGCGTGTTCCGGTGCTCCCATGCGCACTGTCATCACGGAGCACGTGGCTTTCACCGAACCAGTACTTGGACGATCTGTGTCGTTCCTCCTCCCCTTGCTACTTCCACGGGCGTCCCCTAGCCAAGCGGTTCACATTCCGACATTCCGCGGTGTGTGTCTTTTCCTCCGGGCTCCTCCTATCACCGTCTAAGAGGGCCCTGGGCTGTTTCCCCTTTCCTGCTACCGACGTTCACTTTCCCGGACATATTCATCTAATGCCTTCAGGTGTTTAACCTTCCGTTGGCAATCGGCCACCATATGGCCTTCCTCTAAACAATAATAACAACGTATTGCTCGTGGAGGGCCTCTCCGGAAGTTGGGTTTTTCTTCTCCCTTCCCCCCAGTAGTTGTCTTATCCATTTTCCTATCTTCACCTGTTCGTGGCTTTCCCTGCCATGCCCGGAACGCCTGCAGCTCAGCCGAGTCACCTCCTAGCGATCCGCACGGTTTGCCAACACCATGCTCTTCATTCTGTTCGTTTCCATGGGGGAGGGGGATGTCCGCGGTGCCGATGGACATAACCTTCGCGGCCATCCCAACTCCCCCACATACATCCCGGTATCGTGTCGCACAAGCCCCTGCAGTTACCACATTCTTTGGCTCCTGTAAGGCCACATATCGGGTCATTTCCGGATCTATTAACCCGGTCAGAAACACCCGCACTGCCAACACATGCAGCGTTGTATCCCATTTCCCAAACGCATGGAGCGCTTTCTCAGAGACCAATGTTGCAAAGCTAGCAGGGCTCTGCCCTGGCGTCTGTTTTAGTGCAAACAACGAATCCCGGCGGGTATTCACCGATTTCTCCGACCGGTAATCATTTTCCATAATTTTCAATAACTCCCGTACCGTATAGTTGCTTGCTTTTAGACCAGATGCGAACGGCATATGACTACCCACCGCCGCCAGCAACTGGACCTTATAAGTCTCCGGATCCCAATTCATTGCGGCTGATACCGACGCGGTCCGTTTTTGATATTCCCTCCAATCCTGCTTCCCATCCCACTCAGGGAAGGTCAGCGGCTTCGGGTTCCGCATTGGTTTGGCTTCACTGTGTACTGGCACCACAAAGCCCTCCGGTTCATCGTCCGGTTCATAGTCTGCAGCCGGATCCATTGAACGCCGGTTCATTCGAATGGGCGTGTCCGCGACTATCGTGACCCGTTTCTCTTGTTTCGCCGGTTGATGGTCCTCCTCGCCACCGCACATAAACCTAGCCGTATCAATGGCTTCTTGGAGTTCCGGGTCCCGTGACCTTTCCCGGGCTTGAGGCGGTGATCGAATTACTACATTCCGAGTTCCCCCCCTCCTGGCTTGGCCAAACTCCGGCAGCTCATGCATCAGCCTAACGTAGGAGGCGTCCGACAGGGCATCTGGCTTCGGTCGCATAGGTGTGCTCTGCACATACTCAGGAGCAGTCTCCGCTCTTGCCTTTCCGAATTGCCTCAGGAGATCGGTCCTCACCGCATCTTCCCTAGCTTGAGCGTCACTGCGTTCTTTCTCCCTTTTTGTCCGCTCTGCATCCAACTCCTTATGCAGCCTAGTCATCTCATCCTCCTGTACTAACAACCGGTTCCGCAAAAATTCCTCTTCGTCTCTTGCCCTTGCTAGGTCCTCAGCTGTGGCCGCCGCCGCGCGCAGGGCTTCACGCCCGCGCCTGGCAGTGGCGCTGATATCTACATCCATACGCGCAGCTTCCCGCCGCTGTAATCCCAGCAGAGCGTCCATTTTCTCGACGGTCATCCGCCTATTATTCCCTCTTGTCAGATCCATCTCCCATTCTTCACTTAATTTCGTCTGCATCCTATTCTCTTGAAGATATCAGCGCCACTGCCAGGCGCGGGCGTGAAGCCCTGCGCGCGGCGGCGGCCACAGCTGAGGACCTAGCAAGGGCAAGAGACGAAGAGGAATTTCAAAAATCGCCAATGATTATAAATATGTATTATTTCATAACTATGCCACTATATCCGTAACGATTACGCGCGGCGGTGACGCATGCCTGCTAGGAGTGAGATCAGAACCATGCATGTGGTTGAATTCTTTATTTCCTCAGCTTTCTGTAGATATAAAGTTTGTGCATTTCAAAGAATATTTAATATGATAGAGTATTTACCAAAGATAATCATTTATTTCTTTTGCTGGAGAATAATGGTAATGGTAATGGTACAATACATGGTACTTCTTTCATAGGCTCCCTATTGTGCGACTTGTTCTCACCAGGTGGCGGTACCATACTTGTTTTTCACTAGGTGGCGTGACAGGTCACTGCATTGCATTTATAATATCTTCAACAATAAAACTACCGCTAATACACTAATGTGGCATTTATACACTATTGATAATGTCCAACAAATACTTATGGATATTATAAGTGATACTCTTATAGAGTGTATATGTATAACATGATGTTGGGAATCAACCTGATCAAACCACCCATTTAACTGTACATATGATTGTGGGTAGTCAGCTGGGAGGGTCCAAACTCATCAACCATCAAAATGATTCATACACAGAGGTCTGTGAACAATCAGGGCCAGTGCTGATGATAAATGATGAATAAAAGGATGCAACCTATGCTATTGTACCTTTAAAAGCTATCTGGGCTGTAGATGTTCAATCTAAAGTTGCCTTCAGTTACTCTGACTGTACATATATGGCAAATGGGAATGGTTGAGGAGAAATTTTATACTAACACAAATTTTCATAATACAAATTAGGAAATATTTAAGTTGATCCCAAGTAATCTGAGCCCCACCCGCAATACCCTACCTGCCCTAGGCATACTAAAATGTGCAACCAAAGTGCAGCCAGATGTGCAACCCTTGCACAACCGAAGTGCAGCCAAATGTGCAACCAAAGTGCAGCCGAGCCAAAGTGCAGCCAAAGTGCAGCCGGATGTGCAAGGCTGGCTTACACTGGCTGCACTTTTCCCTGAATCCGGATGTAGTCTGTGGCCGTGCAAGGGCTGCGCATCCTTAGTGCATCCGCGCAACCTGGGATGGCCTTTTGAATTTTTCCAACAATATTTTTCCAATTATGTGACGTAAGTATATCCCTTTTAAAAAAGCCATTTGTGATAAGTTGTTTTTAAGCACATGCCTAAAAACCCAATTACGATTAAGGTACATTTTATCTCTTTATCATAATAAAAAATTGAATGCATAATTTCAAAATACTTTGTCCAGAAACAGATTATTTTCCATAACCCCATTTTCCAACTTTTAGGATATACTTACGTCACCATCATGAAATTAACTGCACAGAATTGGCATTAAAATATTAAGAATTGGATTATCTATTTTGGGGGTTCTTTTCAATGTCTCCTAATAAGAGGACTTTCATTTTTTGTAAATATACTCAATGAGTGCACTCTAAGGTCAAAAACCGTTCAAAATGCCAACTTGTGACGTAGGTATATCCACCTAAATTAGTAGACAATTCAGTTTCAAAAAGTCTAGCAGACGGTTTTCAATCCATATTTTGACCTTGGATGCAAACTTTGTCAATGTCTGTATCATGTGAACAGTTATATCCTTCTCACATAATAGCAATTTTTGTACAAATATGTGTTGTTTAGGTGGTGACGTAAGTATATCCCCTGTTGGTCATGAGATCTCACCCTTCTGTCACACATAAATAGTTAAAATAATAAATAATAGGAGATAGGAGATATCATATGGTCTATTGGAATAAACAATTGGAAGTTATAGTAAGTGAAATTAGGTTATTATAATCCCAAGATTATAGTTTAGACCACCTGTGAAGTATTTTGTGACGTAAGTATATCCCTTTCTGGCCATGATATTAGACCCTTTTGCAATGCCTAAATAATTGAGATAATATTATCAACTGAATATGGTATATTGAATAGTGTATAGGGTGTAATGTAAATAGTTTTTGTTTTAAAATGAAACAATTTTTGTCGACATTTTTGTGTTAACAAGGTAAAATTTTGTATGAATTTTAATCAATTTCCAATTTAAAAACTGACTCATCATGACCCAATAAGTTTTTTCAACTGGTTTTATGTCTAGAATCCATTCTGCTAACCGCTGTTTATCTACTTAAATTATAAACAGTGAAGTGACACTATTCTAATATAATCATTATTGCTTTCCCCTCATGTGAAGTATTTTGTCATTAGTGTGTGACGTAAGTATATCCCTTCCTGGTCATGAGATGTGTCCTTTCTGTTGTGGGGAAAATGAGTAAAATGTCTCAAAATTGATATTTGTCAAATCATGAGAACTCATGCTTAAAAGGTTTTCATTATTGGGTGTTTGGCACTGCTATAGTAACATAAATACATGTATCACATTTGAAGACACTGTATTGAATATCTATGCATATCTTAGGTTTTCTTAAGGAGTATATCTAACTAATTTCCTATGATTGGCCATCAAGAATTAGGTCTGTCTTTTCATGTTTCATGTTTAAAAAAATATAGAAGTACTTATCAGATGTGTTATGGCTTACCCCCATTGGACTCCCCTTGATGATTTGCAATAATAGACTCCGACATACCATCATATTTGAAAAGATGATATTATCTCAAAGTCCATTATTGCGAATTATGACTCATTGTCTGTGACACATCACACCAAAGATCCATAATTATTTCTATACCATATATGAGACCTCTCCAGTCGATAAGTGTGTAAAAGATAGTCAAAGGGGTATAGGGTGTGCCATACTGTTTATATCAAGAAATACAAATTATACATCCTTGGTAAAAACTTTGAATTTTGTTCGAATTTTGATGAGTTTCAAGGTTAGAAGGGGGATGAATGACAAATGATCATCTTTTAACCGGGTTTCTGAGCATAACTCATGCTTCATCAGGTTATTTTATTAATTCACTTGACATTATTTGAAGTCAGATTAGGATATTATAACCTGGTGATAAATGTTTTCACTTCATGGGAAATTTTGGCTTAATTATGTGATGTAAGTATAGCCCTTGCTGGTCATTGAATTTGACCCTTTTTTCATGTGCAAATAGTTGTCAAAATAATTCCAAGTGGATATGGAACTTTGAATGGTGTATAGGGTGTGTTCTTTTGCTGTTATTTCAAGATAAAATAATTAATAACCTGATGTGAATATTTTTTATTTTTTTCATGTGACGTAAGTATATCCCTAATTGGCCATTGACTCAGACCCTTTTGTCATGTGTAAATAGTTAAGATAATCGTTTCAACTCCATAATGAGATGTTGAATGGTGTATGTAAGGCATATAAAGTCACATTAGGATATTGTAATATAAAGATTATTGTTTCACCTTATGTTAAGTAATTTGTCCTTAGTTTGTGACGTAAGTATATCCCTTACTGGTCATACAATCTGACTATTTTGACATGGATAAATAGTTGAAACAATAGTTTCAAGTCGGAATAAGATACTGACTGGTGTATAGGATATGGCCCATATTGTTTTTATTTCGAAATAGATGAATTATTTATGAGATTTTTATTTAAAACTTAGAATTTTACCCAAATGTTGATGAATTTCCAGGTTGAATGGGACCCCATTGTGATACAAAATGATTTTTCAACTGGTCTTTTATGTTGATATTTTGACTTTCGTCTTTGGAAATTCATTTCTAATGTTACAAATATATATTTAGTCATTCCAATATATCATGAATTCCGTCCAACTAATGTATTACAGTTGTTGGCATTTTTGTGACGTAAGTATATCCTATTTGAAGCTATTTTAAATAGCTCTCAGACAAATTTGACATGTTCATGCCCTAAACTGTCAGTATCGATTATATGAAAAAATATGTTAAAAAACAATACAGAGAAAAGCTTAATAGTCAGCCGTCTACTGAAAGAGGAGGACGAATTGGAAAGAGTATTATTTTTAAAATCACAAAACCCCTACAAACCCCCCAGAAAATGATTGAAATCAGTTGACGGCCACATTGTACATTTTGAACATTAGGTATTGAGACAATCAATACTTATCATGCATAATAGAAGGAATCTTTGAACAAGATATGGTTCTCATCTGACGTTTCCTTAATGCTAATTCAGAGTTTTTCAATAAATTCCAACAATGAAGGATCTACTTACGTCACAGTAATTGAGCAAAAATATTCAAAAGGTCCAGAAAGACAGAATCACTGGTCCGATTATGTTGGAATAAAGTTTTTTTGAAAGCTAAAAACCCATATAGTATGTCCATAGTGTCGAAAAACAGGTAGACATAATTTCAAATTTTACCCCTCTTTCACCCACCCATGTGGCAAAACAGCACACTTAAAAAATCTGACCCATATATAGGTATGTAATCTGGATTTGGATAGTAACCCCCCTCATACAGTGACCCCCACTACCCTATGATGTAACCTTGGTAGCATGGGATGGTCACGTGGTCAAGCCACGCTTGACCACACAATAGCTTTAATAAAGTCATTCTGAACTAAGGCTCTGACTGGCGTGCATCTCATTTATGTTAAGCTTTACAAAATAGCTATAATATAACAAGGTTTTACAAAGTATTCGCACTTATGAGCCTATCATATCTGACATCGACCTACCAATTTATCATGGATTCATCGGCCGTCACTCAGTCGGTGGTGTGCATTCTCAACTAATCTTGGAGGTGTGGCAGTATGAGGCCTGCTTCGAGGAGGACCCTATTTTGCATGAATATATGATGGTGTCAAGTTTGGATTCCCTTTTGTAGACACTGATTGTACTGCTACTTATCTGTGCTACAATTATTGTTTGGCTCTTGCGCCTGAGACACACAAGTACCTCACTACACTGTTCCATAATGAACTCCTTGATGGCAAGTTTCTGCGATCGCACTTCATTCCTAGCTGTGTGCATTCTATAGGTGCAATACCAAAACCTGACGGCACCTATAGACCCATAACAGATTGCAAAAGACCTATTGGACTGTCGATCAACTCTTGGATGTCCTCCACGGCCTTACCCTTTAAGTATAACTCCATCGACCATGTGGCCAAGCTAGTTACCCTTGGATGTTACTTAGCTTCTGTTGACATCAGTGCTGCGTATAGGAGCATCCCTGTGAGGCCTGAACATTGGTGCTTTCAAGGCTTATTGTGGGACTTTGGTTATGGTGATGAGTTTTTGGTCGACACACACTTATGCTTCGGGTTGAAGTGCGCCCCCTTTGTCTTTAGTGAGCTAAGCAATTTCCTCTCCAGGGCTTGTATTAGGCGTGGATTCCCTAATATTGTAAACTACCTGGACGATTTTGTCATGATCTATGACTCCTTTGATGCTTGTAGACAGGCCCAGTTGTTCCTTATCAGACTCCTGCATTCCCTGGGCCTGTATGTCAGTCAGGAAAAAATGTGATAGCCCTGCGACTAAGTTGACCTTCCTGGGTATTGATATCAACTCTAATGAGATGTCTTTCACATTGCCTGACAAGAAATTGGCGAAGATTATTGATCTCCTCATGTACTTCCATGGACGTCAACGTTCCTCACTTAGGAAGCTGTGTAAACTCACTGGCTTGTTGTGTCACACCAGCAATTTAGTTAGGGCCGGTAGACCCTTTACGATTAATAATAGTAGTGCATCCTGCTATAAAACTCTTAGAGTCACATTACATGATGCTATATTTAGTAAGAAAGGTTCACTGATTACAGATTGTTACCTACCAAACGTAATCAAATGTATTATGTTCAGGGAAAACCCTAAAGGTTGTTTACTTTATGAATAACCCCAACTCTACCTCTACCTCTCCATCTCATTTTGTATTATTATTATTATATAAAAACTCCCCCTGGGCCAGTAAGCCCAGCACACCTCTCGAAGCAAGCACAAAGCACAAGCGGAAGAAATGAACATCGAAATTTAAGAAATGTAAAAGTAATACTTGATGAGAATGTCTTTAAAGAACTTAAAGGAATCAATCTGACCTGAAATAGACGTTCCTAGTAGCAAACTAGAGAGGTTATCCAGCTTAGTATGTAGACTAGACAATTCAGCCTGATTCTGGGATTTTCAGGTAAAAAGGAATAGAAGTTTGTCAGTATACTTTTTACTGTCCTCAATCTTATGTGCTTCAATATCTAGCTCATTCCATCTCTTTTGACACTTATAAATCAATGAGTTTGTGATCTTGGACGATTTTGAATTTAGGACATTAAGGTTCGGTCTACCTATAGTGTGACTCCTTGTGGGCAAAGTTCTATTGTCTATATTATTTGTATTTTGCGAGAGATAGAAGGACATGTGCAAAAGATGTTTGTCCCTGCGCATCTGCAGGGGCCAGACATTTAAGGTTTCATGTTCTCGATCTACACTCTCAAATCTGGACTTGTTGAATATAATCTGAGTGCTCTATTTTGTTGTGACTGCAGCTTTTGGATTATAGATTTTGGGGCCGAATCGTAAATAAAATCGCAAAAATCGAAATTTGGAATTATAGCCATCTTATACGGATCAATGGCGGGAAAACACTCACGACGATGAAACGTCGCTAGTGAACGGTTGAAGGATTTTTTCCCGAATATGGCACTTAAAGGGATCCATCAACTTTAAACTTTAGCAGGCCCCTTCATCTATGCCTGTAGAACAATTCTACGTAGCCATTTCATCGGTTATTGTATTTTTGTTTATCCTACGTGGGATATATTCCAACATGCCCAGACGAGGGAGACGTTCAAAGATGGCCTCCTGCAAATCTCCCGCGGGAGAACACCTCGACATGACAACTCCTGAGGCGACAAACGACCATAATTCGGATATTTCTTGTGCTAAGGACAATCAAAATAATGAAAGAGAAGCTTAGACCCAGGATCTTGCTGCTGATCCAACTGAACAAGTAAGTCGGGATGAAAACTCTTCTCCAAGTGAATTTTCGACAGCCCAGCCACTCGTAAATGACCGTTACAAAATGGCAGAGTCGTCTCCAGACAGGGCTAGTCCTGTCGACGAGGTTCTGTCTGCGAACCCTAAGCAGAATGACACAACTAGTGACACTACTATTAACGCTTCTTTATCTGATAAACTCCTAATCAAACCTCTGACTATGTTAAATGAGGCATTAACCGATTCATCCACACAAACCAACCCTTTAGAGGAATATATACAGAGTTATCTTGACAGCCATATTAATCAATTCGCCAGGAGGGTCGCCTACCATCTCAGAACTATGGATCCTGAGGAAGGCTCATCTGTCGAGGATAGACTAAGTGGCTTAGAGGAGATGTTCTGTAGTAAGTTCTCTGATATGGGTATGGATTAGGGACGGGTAATCAGGCCAAAAATTGACAAACTAGAGGCTAGATTCGACCGGTTCAGGAAGGTTCTAGATGAAAAGAAGTATGACATGCCGAGAGTTGTCAAAACCTTAGAGGGTGAGCTAGCAAGTAAAGCGGTCGATAACTCCAACGATCACATAGAAGAGCTATGTCAAAGAGCTAGAGTCTCTGAAGAATCAAATAACTACATCTGTTGCACCTGTTGTAAAAACAGAAACTAAAGTAAAAAAGGTAAGTAAAGCTGATGATAGACACAGAACGCCAATTAGCCCCCCAAAAACAGGAGATACTGCTTATATAATTCTCGAAGGTCTGCCCGAAGCTTGGATGAGGGAGGACGGGACGTGTGAGGTGGGAGTCCAAAAACAAGAGCAAATAAAAAACCACACAGAAAATATCAAGTCTAGGGTGGCCAACTTGCTAACTATAAACCAGCCTAACATATCTCAGGGAGATCTGACACAAGCATATCGCATTGGGGTTGCTAGAATACAAATGACAAGGCCCATCTTCATCAAATTTGCATCAGTTGAACGTAAGACCGAAGTCACCAAAGTGTTTCGATTGGTTAGAGAGAGAAGTAGCTATGGCAACGTCTGGCTGAATAAGCAGGCGGCCACAAAGTCCCACAGTAACATCAACCTGTTGCGTGACTGCCAAAAACTCTTGCAACTACGAAATATAAACGCCCAACTAGTCTTGAACCACCTCAAAGTGGGAGATAAAACTTACACGGCAAACGACTTACATCTTTTGCCTCCTGACTGCACGCCTGACGTGGCCAGCCGCTATACGTTCACGGACGGCGGTGTTGGATTCAACGGCCAATACTCACCGTTTTCCAATTTTTATCAACAGCCGATTTACTATAACAGGAAACCACATTCATCTGTTGAACATTGCTTTCAATACGCAAAAGCCACCTATCACGGAGCAAACGACCTGGCCTCTGAAATAAATAAAGTTGCTAGTCCAGCTGTCGCGAAAAGTTTAGGGGAGAAATTGTAGTGAACGACAACTGGGAGGCAATTAAAGAACAAATCTTGGAAGAAATGGTTAGAAATAAGTTCCTTCAGCATTCTTCCCTTCGTCAAAAACTTCTGAGCACAGGAAAATCTAAACTCTACGAGTTCACTTCTTCTTTAAACTGGGGAATTGGAATGCGACACCCCGGTGTCAGGATAACGAACGGCGTCAGAGAGGTGGTACCAACTTCTAGTATCAAGGGCGAGAATGCTTTTGGTAAAATCCTGGAGAAGGTCAGGGACGGTTTAAAGTAGCAAGCGTAGCCTCCAACATACCTATCAGGTTAGAGTGACTCTCATCATATCCATCTTATTTCTCTGCCTTATACCTGCTGTTTAATTGGCCATAAATATGACACGCCTGGACTATCTGTTCCTGGCCGACTCACGAGGGGCCGGCTGTGACCGTTTACTAAGAGCTAGACTCCCGACAAGTAGGCTGCTAACCATACACAGTGGTGGTGCTAAATTAAGCGCTATTTTTGAACTGTCAAAAAGGGCTACAGCCTTGAGAAGACCTAGGACTATTATCTATCTTAATGGAATCTGTAATGTCACCACCAGAGACAAAACGAACAAAGGGAAACAAGTCTCCCTACAGTTTGGTTCTGTAGTTGCGTTGGAGGAAAATGTCCGTGCTACGATCGGGCACATCATCAACGAAACGAGATAGCTTTATAAGATACCAGCTGAGAGACCTAGAATATTATTCTCCACCATCGTCGGAGTTGACCTCCTAAAATACAACACCCACCTGGCCACTCAAAGTGGAGTCCCAGTTGAAACTAAGGGGATACGTGAAGACCAGGATCTATTAAACAACATGATCACTGCGTATAACTTCCTAGTCAGGGAAATCAACGCCTCTTATAGTGTCCCCACACCTTTTATAGGCCAACTAATACATAAAAATAAGTCTAATAAGAAAAGCAAACTGACAGGAGGCAGCAAAATAGTCCACTACTATTCACTTATGGGTGAAGAAACCGACAGATGCCACTATGACGAAGCCATGAAGAGTAGAGTAGTCTCCCAGATTGTAAAGGCCCTGGGAAAAATTCCTTAGAGTCTTCCTGTGGAGCTGTTCTGAGAACTCTGGGGGTTAGGGAGGTTCCCAGACCTCTCCCATATTATGTGTCCAGTCACTGCAACTACGCCATCGACATATAGGTTCTATTGACTAATAGCACGTATCATATTCGTTAATAATAAGTTCGCCAGGACTTCCACGAATAAGCTGTACACTTCTACCGTCATCTTCATCCTCGTCTTTAATAGAGACATTGTCTAACCGGATACTTAGTGCAGTATTTTGTATTTGTTATATTGAATGCTATTAGCTTGTTAATCGGAATCAATAAATTTAACTATTAAATTAGTAGTTGCGAACTGGTCCCTATATATGAACTGTGAGAAGTCGCTCAATCACCAATCAAGCCCCCTATAGTGTGATCGGACATTCATACAGACACTCTGCTGGACTACCCCTAAAAACATTGACTCATAAGCTCATCGAAGCATCTTAGGTCATCTCCTCATAAACCTGATACGTTATAATATTGTGCTTACACTGTTTGCTCTTTGATACCCGTTATTATTATTATGAACTAACAATGAACATATGTAATTATGGATTGCATGTCTATAAATTGTATGATGGTTCATCTTATTCTCCATACCTCGTATCTCGTATCTCTTATACCTTGTACTTTGTATATTGTACTACCTTGCCGAACACTGTTGTTATTTAGAAGATGACTCCATCCATAAGGACAGAAGTTATTAAGTCAAATAGCTGTGTATTTTGATTGTCAAAGGGCGCTGATAGGTACCTACCAACCAGGTATAGTATAGAGTTAACCTACTCCACATTGGAGCTGATCTGAGATCTCTCTGTGTGGCCTGGGGGAAGCTCTGTTACTCTCCTATACAGCCTATTACACTAACCTTCGAGTTAAGCCAGCTGTGATAATAAATTGTCCCGATGTTTTTCACCCATTCCTTGATACTTTGGTATTTTGTTCAGGTTTTTCTGATATAATACATTGTAGCATCGATCTACCATGGAGTAGAATATACGGTGCTTATAAATAAATAATGTGTGCCTTTCGGGGGAAACAATCCCCAGAACCTACCGCCGATGTGGCAGTCATACTGACAAAAATGGCTTATATCCTACCTTCTGTAGCCAGCCATGCGGGGGCAGATGTACTTCTGTCTTGTGTTATTTGTATTTTTCTCACGTTGTGTAGTTGGCAACGTCTTAGTGTTAGTTATGTACCATTGTTGTTCTCTTATACGCTATGTAAACGTGACCTTACTATGTACTCATCGAGGGGAAGAGCTGTTATGAAAGGATCCTGTAAGTTGGACCCACCAAGAACCCCCTTTAAATGGACAATGTAACTACTGATAACCTAGCAAAGAGTAAAGGTACTTTGTTAGTTTCTTGGAATGTGAGGAGTCTTCTACCGAAGCTCCCAAGTGTGGAAATCTTTCTCAGGGACGCAAAGCCAGACATTCTGAGTATACAGGAGTCTTGGCTAGGAAAACATGTATCTAATTCCCGATTAGCTGTTGAGGACTACCAGGTGTTTAGATATGACAGAGTATGTAAGCGAAGGGGAGGAGGATTGGCGATGTACATAAAAAACAGCGTCACTGTAGACGCTGAGGTTTTCCAACACCTAAATTGCTCTAGTAAGGATGTTGAGCTCCAAATAATTAAATGTCGCAAGGGTATGAATAAATCCATGATCTTTCTTAATGTCTATAGGCCCCCTGGAGGGCGTACTAAAGAAATGATAGAATGTTTGAATAATGCCATTATTAATCTAGGACAACAAAAAAAGCTCTACTTATTAGGTGATTTTAACCTTAAACATAATGATAAGAATAATAAAGGTGTGGAAGACCTAAAACTAACAGCCGCACAATTCGGTCTCTCCCCAACTATATGTAGTTCTACTAGGGTTTCCAGGAAATCATCTAGTCTTCTAGATCAGATTTACACAAACCCTAAATGCATTCTACAAGGGGGCGTAATCGAAAATAATACTAGTGATCACATGCCAGTATTTGTACTGAGGAAGAAACTAAGAACAAAATATGTACAGACCTCCTTCAAAGCCAGACCTCTTAAAAATCTAGACTTAGAATCCTTAATAGAAACTCTCAAAAACTCGGACTGGACTGAGTTCTTTAATTTAACTGATGTAGACGCTTGTTGGAAGATTGCTATCGATAGAATCGTGTTATTGTTGGACAAGATGTCCCCTGTAAAGGAGTTTAAAAAGGTCAAAGTAAGGCCTCCATGGTACAACGACGAATTAGTTGTAATGAGTAAACAAAGAGATAAGTTATTTGAGAGAGCGAAGAAAACCTCAGATCCCGAAGTCTGGGAGGAGGCTAGAAGGTATAGAACGCTACTAAACTCTAGAGTAGTGAAACTAAAAAACGAGTATATTAAAGAACAACTGACCCTTAATAAAGGGGACACTAAAAAACTATGGGATAACCTAAGGAGCATTATATCTCCAGAAAAGTTGAAAAACCATGACCAGGTTAGATTAAGGGAAGAGGGTGGAGCATTTGTGGCTGACGATGAGGTTCCTGGCAGGTTCAATGACTTCTTCGTAACGGTTGGTCCCAACCTAGCGAAGGTAATTGAACCTGTCACGGATGACCAGCTACCGAGAGTGAAGCCCCAATCCGACCCCAGTAATAGTTCGGCGGCTTTTCAGTTTAAGGAAGTCTCTGAACAAGTTGTTGTTGAATTAATAAAATCCATAGGAGTCTCAAAAGCATCTGGCATATCTATGCTACCTACAAAAATCTTAAAACCCTGCTTATTAGGCCTGTCACACCAATTTACATATCTATGCAATTTTCTATCTCTAAGAACGAACAAAGTCCGGCTGTCTTTAAAACGGCGAACGTTACCCCTATTTTTAAGGAGGGGGCCAGAACCGAACCTACTAACTACCGGCCTATCAGTGCCATTCAATTCCCGGCGAAAGTGCTAGAGAAGGTAGTGGGACAGCAGCTTATGGGATTTCTCGAGGGCAATAGCCTTATTTACAAACATCAATATGGTTTCAGGCGAGGGAAGTCAATCATGGATGCTCATTATAGAATATTCTCTGATATCTTTAACAACATTAACGACAGAGATGGCACCGTTCTGGCCTTCCTGGATTTCAGGAAGGCCTTTAATACGGTCGACCATTCTATCCTACTCAAGAAACTGAAGGGCCTTGGCTTGGGGGAATCAGCCTTAACGTGGGTTGAAAACTATTTAAGTAATAGATACCAACGGGTTATTATAAATGATAAGATGTCCACCCTGAAAAAGGTCACCTGCGGTGTTCCTCAGGGCACATCTCTAGGACCTCTCTTATTCCTCGCTTATATAAACGACTTACATCAACTCATCACGTGTTCGGATATGCAGTTATTTGCAGACGACACGATTATTTACAACCGAATCTCTAACCCTAACGGGGAATCTGGTTTTGTTCAATTGCAGAACAGTTTAAATAAAGTTCACATTTGGTGTAGAATTAATAAAATCTCTCTTAATGTCAAGAAGAGCAAAACCATGATAATCACCCACAAACAAACGCCATTGGAATGTGACCTGAAAAAAGGCTACCAAATCCTTGAAAGGACCAGTTCATACACTTTTCTTGTTTACAAGTCATATAAAATCGAAGATTAATCTCGCAAAAAGCAAACTCAAAGCCCTTGCGAGGCTGAGTCACTGCGCAAGTAAGGATACTATTATAATGGTATATTAGGTTGCTATACGCCCCATTATAGAATATGGTGACGTAATTTACATGGTGGCTTCTGATGAATTATTAAAAAAGATACAAACGCTTCAGAACTCAGCGGTCAGGATAATCCTAAGGCTGAGCAAATATACTAACGTAGATAAACAGCAACGAGAGCTGAGACTAGCCCCCCTCCATATACGACGTGAGTCACACCTATTAGATCTGGCGTACCCGCTGAGTTTAAAGAGGGAAATGATTGAGACCAAGAGTTTCAAGCTAAGAAATCATAAGGGCAAAAGATAGTTAAAATCTCTCACGCCTCGCACTGACAAAGTAAAAAAATCCATTATTTATAAAGTCCCGGAAGCTTGGAACAATCTTGATCCAAGTGCCCACCAATGTAAAGACCGAAAGGCCTTCCGAACCTACCTGAGAACTGTTTTTCTCCAGGAGGTCTGGGACGGCCTAAAATAATCACCATGGCGTACAAATACTGTATTAACTATTAACTGTGTACTAGTCATCTTCAAGGAGATTTCCATGATTGTTATATCTCGTCATTCTATGCCATGTATGTACCATGAATGTATGTACCATGTCAATGTTATTTTTGTATACTATGTATTTATTTCACATCATACGGCGTATAAAGCCTCTGCAATGATCTTTCATGCTACACAAAGCTAACTAAGCACACAGTATGTGTTACTCGATACAATATTCGTTAATGTTACTTTTAAGTAATGATAATCACAGGTACTATGAATCTATACATATGTTCTGGCCCGCCTGGAAGACCTGTGCTACAGAGGGTGTCAGCCTTATTTCTGTACGTTGAGAATCTATGGAAATAGAAACTACTATATATATATATATGCTTAGCTTTAGTGGTTAGTGACTCTCTTGCCCTGTATAGCAAGCCTATCTTGGCAGATACCTGACTGAGAGTGCTTTTTCTGTGTGACTTAAAAGTCAATAAATAAATGAATGAATGAATGAATGAATGAATGAATGAATGAATGAATGAATGAATGAATGAATGAATGAATGAATGAATGAATGAATGAATGAATGAATGAATGAATGAATGAATGAATGAATGAATGAATGAATGAATGAATGAATGAATGAATGAATGAATGAATGAATGAATGAATGAATGAATGAATGAATGAATGAATGAATGAATGAATGAATGAATGAATGAATGAATGAATGAATGAATGAATGAATAAATAAATAAATAAATGAACAAATGAATAAATGAATAAATGAATGAATAAATAAATGAATAAATGAATAAATGAATAAATGAATAAATGAATAAATGAATAAATAAATAAATAAATGAATAAATGAATAAATGAATAAATAAATAAATGAATAAATGAATAAATAAATACATGAATAAATGAATAAATAAATAAATAAATGAATAAATGAATAAATAAATAAATAAATAAATAAATAAATAAATAAATAAATAAATAAATAAATAAATAAAAAACAAACTGTCAGCCAACACTGGAAGAGGATGTCCCCAATAAATTCAGTGAATATTTTGCCTCCATTGGGAATAATCTAGCAAGTGTAATACCACCCTTGACCATACAAAAAAAAATGCAATAAGTAATGCCCAACCAAGGCTCCCAGATGATGATAACACCTTCTCATTTAGGCCAGTTGAAGACGACAAATTGAGGAAAATTATAAAACTAATGCCTTCATTCATTCAGGAATTGAAAATATGCCTACGGGGATACTTAAGCAAGCATTATTAATACTATTACACAAGTTTAGAGAGCTACTTACCCTCACCCAAAACATCTCAATAATCCCTAATGAGTGGAAGCAGACCAAAGTTACCCCAGTTTACAAGGCAGGTGAGCACACCGACCTAGGATACTATCAACCTATATTGATTATTCAATTGCCAGCTAAGATCTTAGAGAAGGTCATATATAGCCAACTAATTGAACATTTAGACGATAATAATATGTTATATGAGTACCAATTTGGGTTTAGGACAGGAAAGTCCACATAAGGTCACTTATTTATCGGAAGTTTATACTCAGATAAATAAAGGTAACACTGTAAGGGCAGCCTATCTCGACCTTAGGAAGGCTTTCGACACTGTAAATCACCAATACCTTTTAGGAAAACTCAACAACAAGTAAATGTAAATAGAAAAACATCAGGGCAGTTACCTGTCACATGCAGGGTTCCCCAGGGAACAACCCTGGGGCCAGTATTCTTTAACCTGTATATAAACGACTTACCAAACTTTATTAAAGAATGTAAGATCCAAATGTTGATGATACAATAATTTATAGCTATGGACAAAACCCATGAGAGGCGACCCAAAAATTGCAAAAAGATCTAGACTCATTGAGTCAATGGTGTCAGAAATACAAAATTTTACTGAATTACAATAAACCAAAAATCCAAACCATATTCCCTAAGCTGATCCTTGGGTCGAGATGGAAAACCCACAATCTTTCATCCCTGCCAGAACATACATTTCATCCCTGCCAGAACATACTGTAAAACTTGGTGGGACAGAGTTGGAGATATAGAAGCGTACAAATACTTGGGTACAATCGTAGGTTTGTTACTAGAATTCAAGGAACAGATAGCTAAAATGACCAAACCTATTAATTATAAATGTTGGCAATTCTCAAAATTAAAAGATAAAATACCAAAAGCCACAATGCTGATGATATACAAAGTTATGGTACTTCCAATATTAGATCAAGCTGATATACTGTTAGAATCCCACTCTGTAGCAGACCTTCGTAGGCTGCAAATATTGCAAAACAGAGTACTAAAAATAATTTACAGAATTCCAGCATGTGATAGTGCCAAAGACCTCCACATAGAAAATAGGCTACTCCCTCTGATGTACCAAAGAAGATTGCACTTATTACAGATGGGCCATTGAATGGCACAAAACCCAGGAAGCATTGACTTGCATTAAATAAACACTAGAAATTTTGTCAATGGCAGACAAATTTTAAAGCACATACCTCCGAAAAACGAGCAAACTAGAAAGTCCATCCTTAATAAAATTCCGTACTCTTGGAACAGGTTGCCAACTGTGGCCCATCTGACCCTCGACAAACAAAGGTTTAAGAATTTGGCCAGGTCCACCCTTATATGGAATGATGAATACTTCATCCACCATTGATATTGCCATTACCTCCTAAGATACTGTATTTCTGAGTTTAAAAACCACTCTAATAAGTAAGACCACATTTAATATAATTGTAATAGATTACTGAAAAATATATCATAGAATAGTAGAGAGCCAACAGCCTTCATCTAACGCTGTGGTGTTGTTCTCTGCTACACATACTGTAAAGCAGCACAAGGGACAAGAGTACCTCCCGTTCGCTGGAGATCCACCCTTGAAAGCAGTCATCGACTGGAATAAAATGTTTTTCTATTCTATTCTATTCTATTCTATTCTATAGGCTTGTCTTGGAGTTGTGGTTTGTTTATATTATGTCTAACGTTTTGATGTCCTTCATCAAGGAGGAAAAGTCAATGTTCATTGAATATGAATGGTTTTGTTTCTACAATGATGATTTTGTTTCATAGCACCCCCATTACTTTGTTGCATCACCCTAAATGAAATGTATAATCTGAACTATGATGCTAAACCCATGAACACCTTACAGTTCTTTATACTCTAATGTCATTAAAAGTGTTCAAAAACATGAAACTGCCAGGCTACATGATATAAACATTGAACATAAAACTAATCAGTTAAACTTACCCAAGGTCAGTCAGGGTTCCATAATGTGATGCTGCAGATAGTAAATCATTGGCCAAATCATCAGTTAGTCCTGCCACAAACAAGCTGAAATTGACAACGGTTCTGATTTTAGCACTGCTCCTATCAAATATTACCATGATTAATTATATTTCATTGTACATCACATGCTTGGATGTTTATAATAATATTATTACGCACTCTCCTTATTCCCCTGACGAAGGCTACCCCAAGCCGAAACGCGTAGGGTTTTCGCCATGTTTTAAAGGAAAAATAAAACATATAAAAAACTACTTTCGGAGTACTTACTTGTTCGGCGATCCACCTATTCCATGTTTATAATAATATTATAAACATCCAAGCGTGTGAACATTATATTTAATTGGATGCTTTCTGCCAATGGCAAATATGGGCCTGCAGACGGATCCCACATGTGAGAAAGGTGCTTAATTTTGGTGTATATTCATGGACTGAGAAGGGCATGTTATTATTTTTAAAAAAGCAAAATGAACAAATTTAAATCATGAACACTCACACCATAACTCATTGCACCCAGATAAAAGAAGACAGAAACATATAATAAAACTGAGCCACTTTGTGACCAGTAATGAAGACCATTTGGATGATGGTGGACTCTCTGCTTGAAATCATGTTGAAGGCAGACAAAACTAAAAACGATTGCACCCACAATTCATGAAAATATGAAACTAATAATATAGCATCAAAAAAAACAAATTTGTAAAGTATGACAGATGAAGAATAAAATAATTATGATTATATAAGTCAGCATAACAAACATGAGATAATATAATATAATACAATATTGTACAATACAATACAATACAAACAGGGCTCTCCAGTCATAATCACCATATAGGGTGATTCAATTTTCGATTTTAAATCAAATTTGAGGGACCAAGAGGCAAGAAATACATATCTTCTGAGAGTCACCTTACTTATCAGTTAATTTACTATTAACAACGCTTTAGGATTTGATTTTAATTTTGCAAATAAAAAGATTCTATCGCTTGTTGAAATTGTCTTTGAGTTTTCTATATTTTGTAGTCTGGTGGGGAGATTGTTCCAGGCACTTTTGGCCTTATAAAGCAAACTATTTTGAAATAGAGATGACTTTGGATGTTCTAATTTTAACATTTTTCAATTTTTTGCATCGTTTCTGGTGGGGAGTTTTCGTTGGTCAATGTTACTGAATGTTTTTGTCAGGTATTATGCACTTTCTAACATGTGAACTTTTCTTCTAAATTCATTTGGATGTATATTAAGTTTCTCAAATTCTCCAGCAACATTTGTTCTTTTATTAAGATCAAGGGTTGCTCTTATGGAGGTTATTTTATCAGGCTTTTGTTTGAACTGTCGTAAAAAATATCTCTATAGTCAATGTTTGGTATAATACTCATTTTTACTATATCTTTGTTTACCTTCCTGGGTAACATATACCTAGCATTTGATAGAAGTTTTACCTTCCATCTAACCTTATTAATAATTTTATTTGTATGTGATTTGAAATTGAGTTCATCATCGATTTGCAGACCTAGATAACAGTATTCCTCTGTATGAGCTATGGGTTCATTACCCAGGGTAAGTCGTTGATGTGTTTCATTTAGACTTTTTGCCTTTTTACTAGGGTGAAATATTAAGAATTTTGTTTTTGAAACATTCATAGCGATCTTATTTACTTTACACCAGGTGTCTATTTTGTTCAAGTCGGTTTGGAGGGTGTTAAATATATTTGTTTCTGATTTATCACTATATAATGAAACTGTATCGTTAGCATAATGTTGGTCAACTGAGTTTTTGACTGCCTGGTGTAAAACGTCAATATAAATTGAGATCAAAATCAGTCCTAAAATTGTTCCTTGAGGAACACCAAAAGTGATCTTATCCTGGGTAGAGGTGCGCCTGTTTACTCTTACAGTTTGGAATCTGTCTGACAAATAGTTTTTAAACCAGAGGTTTTCTTGATCATTTGTTCCTAATTTTTTCAATTTTTCTAATAGTTTTGAACGGGCGACGGTATCAAAAGCTTTTTTAAAATCGAAAAATACAGCTGTAGTGATATTTCCCGAATTTAAATTCTCATAAAAAGGTTGCAGAAGGTCTATGTGTGCTTGGTTTACTGAGTAACCCTGTCTAAAACCATATTGTTTATTATAATACAAATCGTTATGTTCCATATAAGAGGATAGCTTTATTTGTATGACTTTTTCTAATATCTTTGCAGGTGTAGTGGGTTCAGGTAAAATGTATGGGACATATAATGCTCCCTTGTATTGTTGTGTGGTGCTGTCCGCTGAGGTTGGTACACTTTGTTAGATTGGGAAATATATATTGGCATATATATTAAATCTAATAGTTATAAATTCATATATTAGCTTATAGCTTGAAACTGGTAAGGTGACATGCACTCCAAGATTATATTTGTAAGTCTGAAAGAATTTTAGATAACATGTTGTTCTGCACTTATCTGGCAAATGTTTAGTTTAAATTCTATTTAACTATACACTATTTTGAGTTCATTCAGGGACATGTTGATTTAATGGACATTCCTGTTTGATGTTTACATCTATTATTTTGAGTTGACACCTTATCAGTGACGTAACTGGGACAGCGCGTGCGACTCTGGGCTCAGCATGAGAGGACCAGTTATTAATGAAATATAGAACCCAGGGCATTGTCATTTTAGGAAATGGCATATTATGCTGAAAATGATAGTATTAATTTGGTTTATCATTTCATTAGTGAACATGATATATTCCCAATAGTAATAAAATGAAGCATGTTTCAATAGTGTTTATTTCTTCCAAATTAGCAAATGGTCATAAATAATGTGATGTCTTTTGTTTTAGTTTGCTCCTAGAGTTGATTCAAAAGTAGAATAAAACTAAGGGAACATGTCATGTTAACTTCTATTTAATCAATCAATATATTATTCTCTTTAAATATAAATTGCTTGTTGGAAACGCATAGTATTAAGTATTTGATGCTAAATCGAGTTGACCTTTCAAGGCTACACTTAGGATTTCCTAATGTAGAAGACTTTAAAAATGATTAGTATTTTTTGATTGCTTCTCTTATATATAATCAACCATACCATGTGATATCATGTATGTGAATTCGATGATGATTGTAATAAAATCTGGGCTTCTTCTTCTGGCACTCACTGACGCAAGTTGTCTTATTTTATTCAGTGTAACATTTATATAATAATTGTTTCTGAATCACACCGGTCAACTTAAGATCAACTAGCACTATGTAACTATAGAAACCGAAGGTTACAACTTGTACGAATCCAGTGGGCAGTACCAGCGCATTTGACCACATATATGATTTCATGTGAGTCTCTTTTCTATGTCTACATTTACCCTTCTGTATGTTACCTTTTATATGTTCACTAAATAATTGACTATTGCCTTTCACTCTATATCATGACTACTTTTACTACCTACATTACCATTGTATACAACATGTTTGGACCAATGTTCTAGACACCGTATTTGTGTCAGTGGAGAAGGTAAGAGGTAGCTGGTCCATCTCTACCATGTCAAGTCGCTGGAGGAACTTGTCCCAAGAAAGGTTGAATAAACAGATAGTGCAAAAAGTCTTTTCCTTGTCGTGTATCTTTTATTAACCATAGCTAAGCGGATCAGATCCGAAAATCACTACACAGGCATATTTATGCCAGATATTGGTTGATAATTACTAGGGACATTTTTTGGACCGTTTTTGTGTAAGGGAGTGACTGTTGCAGCTTTGAATGCTAGAGGAACAGTCGATGTGTTGATTGAGAGATTAATTAAATAAGTTACTTGTAAGTTAAGAGCCATAAGACAGCTTTTTAATATCTTTCCAGGAGTATTTTTAACTCCTGAGCTCTTATTATGATCTATCTTTTTTGTAATCTTCAAGGTCTCCTGGGGGGAGACTACATTAAATGAAAATTTAAATTGGGTATCATTATTTGTACCTTGATTTTGTGATTCGGGGGTGGTATTTTTTTTTTTTTAAAGCTTTTATTTATACTGGGTAGTTCAAGTCCCAGCAGTAGGGCTTTTCACTTGCCCCAGGTTTCGTTTGTACAGAGTTTCGATATATACAGAAGTATTTACAGTGAGTTCCAGTTTTTGTTTGATATAGTACTTTTCTTTAGGATACATTTTATACAAAACATAGGTGATAAGAGTCTTTAACATTAACATTCATCAGGATCAAAAATAAGGAAAGTCAATGGTAAGGGGGAAGATCTTTGCTGTGCCACTCTTCAGTGTTAGCTATACTTCCTTAAGTTGAGAGGGACCGAAAATCTAGACATATGGGTATACAGGATTTATTTATTAATTTACTGCTTTGCCACTTGCGTTTGTACCTAGACATACATGTGTTAGCAGTTTTGCTTCTAGGTTAGTAATGGATAACAAGTTGGGGGGTGTATTTTTATTGTGGGTTGTTTTGTGTGAAAAGTGTATTTAACCATAGTTTTTGATTCAATTTAAAAATTTCAATGGTACCTATGTTACGTTGTTTAGCAGATAATTCATTCCAGGATCTGGCACATTTCACTTGTATTGTGTTTTCACCATATTTTGATTTGTAGGGAGGGATTTTTAGGGTAGGCGCTTCATGTTGTCTAGTGTGTCTATTTGGTTGGTTTGTGAAGGAAGCATTTTTGCTCCTTTTATAAGCCAGATTTCTCAGGTGTACTATTCTCCTGTTGCTCAGAAGTGGGACTTTTGCTGTGGTGTGGACTATTTCCGTTGGAGTTTCATGGGGTAGGTGCAATGCTAATTTAAGAGATCTATTCTGGAGTCTTTGGAGTTTATCTAGTAAGGGTTTGTTGGTTTTATGAACTAATATGTCACCATAATCAAAGTAGGGTAGAATTTTTGTTTTGTATATTTTAAGTGCTGAGGATTTGTCTATATATTTCCTAATCTTGTGGAGTTGGTGAATTTTGTAGACTATTGTTTTTATTAGTTGGGATAATTGTTTCTTGAAGTTTAGTCCTTCATCTATGGTGATTCCTAGGTACTTGTAAGTGCTGACCTGTTTGAGATTGCTGCTATTGTAGGATATTGCTTTTGTTTTTGCTAGCTTTTTGTTTAGGTGCGATCTAGTGAAAAACATTATATTGGATTTATCAGTATTAACTAGAAATAGTTTTTTCTTGCACCATTTGTGTAGGTCATTCACTGCAGTTTGCATTTGATTGTATAGTTCCTCTAGATTCTTTCCATGGATATAAAAAATGGTATCGTCTGCATATAATGACAATTTTGAGTTTCTTTGCTAGGTCATTAATGAAAATGATGAAGAAGAGAGGTCCAATAATGGAGCCTTGGGGCACCACTGTCAGGACAGGAATTGGGTTTGAGGAGATATTATTAACTATGGCTAATTGATGTCTATTCTGGAGATATGCTTTGCACCAATTAAGTAGATTCCCTTTTATACCCATGTGTTCTAATTTTAGTAGCAGAATTTCGTGATTAACCATGTCAAACGCTTTTTTGAAGTCTATATATGAAACTAGTGTGTCTGTATTATTGTCTAGTTCCCAAGCTATGTCGTCTGTGTATGTGCTTATTGCCTCAATCGTCGATTTTCCGGGTCTAAAACCGAACTGTTTTGGATTTAATAATTCATAGATTTCTAGATATTCGTAGATCCTGGTATGTACTATTTTTTCAATAATCTTGCTGGGGGTTGGGAGAAGTGCTATGGGTCTGTAGTTATTGATTTTGTTTGGGTTGCCTCCTTTAAATAAGGGGACAATTTTTGCTGTTTTCCAGTCTGGAGGTATAATGGAAGTATGTAGAGATAGGTTAAGGCAGTGTGTGAATTCTTTACACAATGTCAGTAAAGATAGTTTTAGAATTTTGTTTGGTAAGTGGTCTATGGAGGAGGATTTGTTGGTATTTATATTTTTAACTAATTTCCAGACTTCGTTAATATTCGTGCTGATATTTTGTAGAGAGCTGAGTGTAGGGGGTGAGTTTGGGGCCCAGTTAGGTTTTAAGTCTTTTGTTAATGTAGATGCAATATTCACAAAGAAGTTGTTTACATGGTGTGGCATCTCTTGCTGGCTTATTGGATTATTGTCGTCATCAGTTAAGTTTATGGTGTGAGATTTTTTGTTCGAGGGAGAGACTACATTAATTATTTCCCAAAATTTCTTTTGGTCATTTGCGTTGTTGTTTAACTCATTTAATATAAAATCTCTTTTTGCATTTTGAAGTGCTAGGTTTGTTGACTTTCTCAGGTTTTTAGCATTCTGCCAATTTTGGTCTGATTTTGAGCTTATTGCTAGTTTTCTGGCTGTGTTTTTCTCTTTTATTTGGTCTATCAAGTCTTGAGTTATCCAGGGATCGTTACTGATTTTAACTTTCATCTTTTTAAGGGGGGCTGTTTTATCTAGAAGGGTGCTAATTCTTTGGAGGATTAGTTGCCAAGCTTCATTGGGATCTGTAAGGGTCATGATGTTTTCCCAGGCAAAGTCTAGTCTGAGTTGGTTTTGGAATTCTAGTTCATTGAAATTCCTGTAAGATCTACTTAATTTTATTTTGGTTTCAAATTTAGTTTTCGATTTCTTTCTTACTTGATAAATCATTTTGTTGTCACTAAGGTTTGAGTCGAGGACTCCAGCCTGTGATACGATATCACTGTTGGTATATATATGGTCAATTAGAGTGCCTGCTAAATTTTTATCCTTGTCTACATGGAATCTGGTTGGGCTGGTTATTTTTTGGGTTAAGTTGAAATCAGATTCAAGCTCTTTTAGTAGTTTTCTCTCTTTACTGTTTTCAAGGTAATTAATATTAAAATCTCCTAAAATAAATACTTCATGGTTCCTAACGGTAGAGAGTGTGGATAGGCAGTTTGTTAAATATTCAATTAATTGCTCTGATGAGCCATTCGGTGGTTTTGGGACACTTCCACTATTCCGGCCCCCTTCTCACCCAGGCTTTTTCTTCCCAGCCTGGGAGTCGAACCCTTGAGTTCCTTGGAAGCTGTGCCTGTGAGTCAGATGATAGGAGTAGTAGCTAAGGGCCGACGGTCCTACCAACTGAGCCACAGAGGCAGCTGTTACCAGACTAGCGTTTTATGAGGACAGGATGTGTGAGAGACTGGTACTGGTTTGGTAGAGGGAGATCAGATGATGGGGGAGGGGGTTCCCCAACTGGCAGAGGCTGACTTGGTGGGTTAGAAAGAGGGAGAGGAGAGAGAGGATGAAGAGGGGAGTCACAGAGAGCGGAGAGAATGAGGCAGAGAGATGGGTGGAAGAGGAGAACGAGGGAGAGCTGGAAACCCCCTCCCTGCCTCTTTTCCCACTTGTTATATGTGGGGGGAACCTCCACACCCCCATTTATTTGTGGGAGGAGACCCCCACACCCCTCCTTTTTCCTTCTTGTTTCATGTGGGGGGAAACCCCCCACACCCCCCTTTTTCCTTCTTGTTTCATGTGGGGGGAAACCCCCCACACCCCCCCTTTTTCCTTCTTGTTTCATGTGGGGGGAACCCCCCACACACCCCCTTTTTTCCTCTTTGTTTCATGTGGGGGGAACCCCCCACACCCCCCCCTTTTTCCTTCTTGTTTCATGTGGGGGGAAACCCCCCACACCCCCCTTTTTCCTTCTTGTTTCATGTGGGGGGAACCCCCCCCACCCCCCCCCCTTTTTCCTTCTTGTTTCATGTGGGGGGAACCCCCCACCCCCCCCCCCTTTTTCCTTCTTGTTTCATGTGGGGGGAAACCCCCCTTTTTCCTTCTTGTTATATGTGGGGGGAACCCCCCACACCCCCATTTCTTCCCCCTCTTGTTTTGGGGGGGAGACCCCCCCCCACCCCACCCCACCCCCTTTTCCCTCTTGTTTTGTTTCCCCTTCTTGTTATCCCTAGACCCTAAATAGCCTTAATTCCTATACTCCAATTAATGAAATATCAAGTATTAAGCTACAATTTTAGTCATCCCACTAACATCAACCCTATTAATAACACCACAATAAAGCTACCCTTTGTCTTTGCACCCCTTTGCACTAACCCCAGTATGATGACATAAAGCTAGCTCCAGGGATGACCAACATGAGGTCATGTGACTTAAGTTCTGGTATAGTAGGTCAGGTCAGGAATACTAGGTCAAATGTGGTCATGTGGTCATGAAAGTCTGGGTAAGTTCTAAGGCATAATGGTAGCTATGTCGGCAGAGATCTGGAGTAGGAGAGCTTGTTAATATCTCAACTAAAATAGCATTTTCATAAGTCTGACAATTCCAAAATTACAGTCATTGATAGATAAGTGTTCCCTTCATAGCCCTGCAGGGCTAGAATGACCAGGAAATAAGGGAAAGTAGCCCTGCGGGGCTAAAATGAAAGGGGGCCGGAAAGGTGGAAACTACCCGGTGGTTTGTATAGACAGGCAACAAAAATGGGCTTTGTAAATTTCAAATTTAATCTGATCCATATGCATTCTACATTTTTAGAACTAGTATTAAGGTCAGACATAAGGGTAAAGTCAATGGTTTCTTTAATGTAAAGGGCTACTCCCCCTCCCCGCTTGGGTTGGGGGGTGTTTGTTTCACTCCATGTCCTGTCTACTCTTATTAGGTTATAGTTAGGTATATTTATTTGGGTTTCTGAGATTTTATCATGTAGCCATGTTTCAGAGATTCCAAGTATGGTGGGACTTTGTGCTAGAGTTTCAATTTTAAGAATGTCAAATTTATTTAATAGGCTTTGTGCGTTGAGGTGTGTGATGGAAATGCCTTTTGGTAAAGACATAGTAGCTTTAAAGTTTAAATTTTTTGAATATTAAGGTGAATTTTGAGTTATACTCAGGGGTGTGCGTGGGTACCCTTTGCAGATAACTGCACGGGTGGGTTTGGGGGGTGGGGGGTGGGTGGGGAGCTCACCCAGGAGGGTAGGCGGATAGCCTCCGGAGTAAGGGGTACTGCTAATTGTAGGTATAAATATGGGAGGTGGTTTGTCTTCTGTCAGGTTCTGGAATCATTTCAGCCAATTTTGGACCTATGTTTAAAAAGAATTTGTTGAATATATTTGCAGCTTGGTCTCTATCTGATTTAACTCCATTTTCATCTAGCAGAGTAACCTTGTGCGCTTTTTTTGATTTTTCAGGGCTGATAATCCTATTTACTTTTTTCCAGATTAATTTTGGGTAGCTTTTGTTTTGAGTTAATTCTTCCATCAGAAGTTTAGCTTTGTTATTACAACACATGGATCTAATTTTATTTCAAAGCTGTTTGGCTTTGGTGAGAAGTGTTTTACTTTTAGTCTTATAAGCTTTTTTAAATTTATTGTCTCTCTCTCTTTAACCTAATTAGATCATGGCGTGATGCGGGGAATTAGGTCAACATATCAATCAGAAACCCTTCTTGCTGGTGAAAACCCCTCAGCTAATGGCAAGTTAGGTTCAGGCATATGAGAAATGACTAAATCAATCATATCATCCCTACAGAAGTAAAAAATTGAACATGGTAATATGCCACTGTACAGTCTTGAACACTCAACCTTTCAGTCAATCAGTATGTATTATCCCTCATTACCAGGACCTAACAGTAACACTTACACTTATAACAAATGGGGCCTTTCAGGGCATGCACAAAACCAATAACTATTCATGCTATGTATATTTTGATATGCATTGTGTATTTCCCTGAATAATCTTATGAACGGTAGGAAGACCTAGGTGTAAATCCTATAAGGTACCTAGACACCTGTAGACCTGTTCATCGTACAAAATTAATGTAAAAACCCAGTGATGATGAATAAAAGATATTTTCTATTCTATTCTATACAATAAGTAACTCATTAATCACACTTCTACTTACTGCAGTGTCTGCAATGACTTCTGCATCTTCAGGCAGCCTATCAATGCTGACAAGGAACTCTCATCCATTGTGACATCCTTCAACCTGAAGAGACATGTTCAACCTAATTAGATCATGGTCGCCTCATTACATGGATATGTCAATCAGGAAGCATGATTAGGGAGAACTGGGTAACCCTTTCAATAAGAACGGAAACCCCTCTCACTCATATAAACAAATTTCTGGCCTACTGCCCTAAACTCTTCATTTGAAATAACTCATAGACAAAGGGCTCATTCATGATCAACTGGTGTTGATTGAAAGTGAACAGTGCAGATTCTGAATGACTCTCATCAGAAATACCATAGTTCAAAGAAATAAAAATATCCAAATGTCCTACCAAGATAAGTACTAACCAGCTAAAATAGACAATGTCGACGAACATCCTTGAAAGGTAGAACTTATTTACCGTAAACTATTAATTTTGTTACAAGCCTGAATGAAAAAAAAAACTCACTTAAAAGAGAGCAGCTTCTCCATTGCATCTATCATGAAGGTGATGGCGTTGATATCCACCAGAGTGAGTAGTGTCTTCTCTAAACACATCTCTCCATCCTTCCACCACGTCCTGGCCACTTCCTCTGCTATGTCCTTTCTCTGACTCTCATGGATTACTTGTATCTTTTCCAGCTGGCTGCTGCGGCCCTGTAATATTCAGCAGTAAAAGGGACATCGGAACAGTAAAATTGAGTGAAGGACATTGGCATGGTAAATGCCAACATTGTATTTTCTATAGTATTTCTGTAGCCTGGTGAACCATCAACAATCAACAAAAGTTATCAAAGGATACACATTGAGACCAATGGAAATCCTTGACCATACTTTAATGTCTATTGGCTTCCATTCTGACATCAGTAGCCAAGTCAATATGTTGTTTTTATGAGATCATCAACAGTGACATTTGTGTCTTCTTCCAACACAAAACATGTATTTTTGTTACCATTTACCCAACATACATGTTAAGTCCTTTTGAGCAGCTGGCTGGTAAGAGCGCTATATAAATTTCATGAATAAATAAATACATATTAAAGGTGTGTTGTTTCACTGCTATATGGATGAATATCAATATCAATATCAATCAACTATATAGATATCAACTATATCAACTATCAATATCATGTCACATATATATATGGCAGCTCTTAATCGGTACAATAACATACATAGTATAACTTACCTGGAGTAAATGTTTTTTGAGGAGTGACTCCACATCTGCTTGCTGTGGTGTTTCATGGGTAGTGGGTACCTGTGTAAGAGGTTGGAGGAGGCTCTGGATGTGTTCACTGGAGGAGTCTAGGGACAGCCCATACAGGTACATCCTCGCCATGTTGAAGCTTGCTGATGCCCACATCTTCTCTACCATTTGTCCCAGTGTGTTCTTGTCCAGGGAGATGAGTTGTAGCATGGCCAGCATCTCTTGTACACTCAGGTGCACAAATTCACTCATAATGCGGGAGGAAGACTGAGCTGCTCCTAGGACTTCCTTCACTGTCAGTATTCCACTTTTGATTGAGAGATTTACTGTGGATAATGGTAAGATTCAGATGATCAATGAAGAAGGAAAACACTAATTACTGCCTTTTACACAAGTGCAATTAGCACATACTAAAGTCATTGCTGTGAATCTAGACAAATTGTTGAAAGAGAAGATTGCTCTCCTTTTAAATAAGGATATAGGTGTAGTGTCTGGTAATTTCACATGTATTGTAGTATACTATGGGACTAGATAGAAATAACAATACAACCAGGAGCTTAAATGGTTCTCACCAGCAAAATCTGTTATTGCAACTAAACCCCTGCCATAGTTTGAGCTCAGAGAGCGTATGCCAACCCTTAAAATGTGGGGCAGTAAGACATAAGAGTGAAACGATAATCAAAGGTGTTTACAGACAAGGTTCACACATCAAGAGTCATTACATAAAAAGTAATATGAAATGCCGAGTATATCAGCAAATGCGACCTCTGTTGAACCAGTCCACTACTGCCTTGGTCCTCGAAAGGAGAGCATCTGGAACCCCCGATCTGTCAGAACCAGCCAGCACGACATTGGCAAGTTAATAGATTATTATGTTCAAACCCACCGACATGTTCTTCAATTCTTGCAGCCTTGTGGTCCTGCTCATCAAATATGAGGGCTGCCATCTCATCAAGAACCCTGTTCTCCACCAATCCTCTGTAGGCTAAACGACTGAGACCTGGCAGGCAGACTGATGCTGGAAAATCTTCAGCAGGACATCTTGAGAGGTAGTTCTGAAACAGCCATGTATTGTGAATATGATAATCCTGCTGGCCCTTGCACAACAAGGCTACCCAACAAGGCATGTATCAAGATGGGATCAGATTTAGCCTAATACTGTTTCAGTACTTGGAAGAATATGGCTACTTAACAGCCATGAAACTTTGAATGAGAGAGATGACGTCCGGTATCAGGGATACAATGATACATTATGAACAGCTAAACAGGTTTCATATGCGAATAGTTCTTTTCATGTGATTTATGAAGTGGGTAACAGCAATACATGTCACTTACTACAATGAACAAGGCTAGGATCCTAGTGTATGTGGTGAGATCATCCATAACAACATTCTCATCTTCTTCCAACACTTGACAAAACAACATACAGAAGTATGTGATTGCAGACACAGAGAGCACCATTGGGTTGTTCAGCATCTTGTTCCTCACTCTCTCCCTCTTCTCCTCAGCCACATGCTTCTCAATGAACTCCATAACTCCATCTTTGGTCAGTCCAACTACTTCCAGTGTGGGAGAGCACTGTAATGCTGCAAGGTCTTGGAATGGCCTGGAGAGTACAATATGTTGTAATGGAGATTAGATTCATTGTAAACTAGTTTTGGTTGTAGGTTGTTCCTCACAACATGGCAAATCTTTAAGACCTGAAACAAATCTGAACTACATTCCATCTGACAGAGGATGTTTAAAAGGAATGTGTTCATTAATTCCTATTCTCGAAAATCAAGGGGCAGCAAGAATGAAACTGTGCACTTGCAGTACTATAGAACAAACTTGTTGTCATGCGCAGAGGTGCTAGGCCAACATATAATTAATTTATAGATGTTTTACAGAGAAGATACTTCTACATCATACATCATGCATGATAAATACATCATTTAGCATTGCCCAATGTGTTCCCTTTCAACTTTGTTGGAGGCTCTCTGACAAAAATGTTTTTTTATGACGAACCAGAGAAAAAAAACAGGTAGAATACCCTGGGCACCTGTAGTGATTAATACTTAATTGATCATATATTGGTATATCCAATATATACTTACATGCACATTAATTACTTCAATGTTGACCCCAATATGAGCACATATCCAACACTTCTCTCCTCAGTATACCTGTACACAGTAGGGGTACATAACTATGTATCACTTACCTGGATGCCAGTATGAGCACAAATTTACCCTCTCTCCTCAGTATACCTGTACATAGTAGTGGTACATAACTAGGTATCACTTACCTGGATGTCAGTATGAGCACAGGTTTACCTTCTCTCCTCAGTATACCTGTACACAGTAGTGGTACATAACTAGGTATCACTTACCTGGATGCCAGTATGAGCACAGAATTACCTTCACTCCTCAGTATACATATACACAGTAGTGAAACATAACTATGTATCACTTACCTGGATGCCAGTATGAGCACAGATTTACCTTCTCTCCTCAGTATACCTGTACACAGTAGTGGTACATAACTATGTATCACTTACCTGGATGCCAGTATGAGCACAGATTTACCTTCACTCCTCAGTATACCTGTACACATTAGTGGTACATAACTATGTATCACTTACCTGGATGCCAATATGAGCACAGATTTACCTTCTCTCCTCAGTATACCTGTACACCATAGTGTATAACTGTGTATCACTTACCTGGATGCCAGTATAAGCACATATTTACCTTCTCTTCTCAATATACCTGTACACAGTATAGGGGTACATAACTATGTATCACTTACCTGGATGCCAGTATGAGCACAGATTTACCCAAGACTTCTCTCCTCAGAATTGCCATACACCAGGAAATAGGTTCTCGCATTGCTCCAGATGATTTCCTTCTGTATCTCTGAGCCAGACCAGGGAACTCATCGAGTCCATCTGTAATGTGAATGTATAAACAGGTTAATAATATTACTTTAAAATGTTTCACATGAACACATTGCGAATTGAACATTTAATAGGAATAACATTTAAAGGTAAATACCACTGTTTAATACAAAAATGAATGAATCATGGAATTTTCTTTAAACTTTAGATTTAGAAAGAACATGGTTGGGGGAACCCAAAAACCCCCAAAAAACATGTCATTGGATTAGTTTTTATTTCAGGGACCAGAGCAATGTTTCCAAGTCTCTGTTTACTATAGAAGTCTATGCGTAAACGGGTATTTTCTGCATTTTCAACAAGAGCATAATTATGATTGAATCGTACAATTTTCTTTAAAATATGCATATACATTGCTGCCATGTTATTCTATCCTCTCAATTAGAAAACAAGGGGTCATTTAACTAAAAAAAATAGTTATTCAGCTAAACTTGTATCATAATGAGTTTCTCCAGTTGAAATCTATAGTGAATGGAAGTAAACTACACTCATCCCTAAAACACAAAATAATATGATAACATCCAGTTTTTTTTGCATTTTGTATTCCCCCAACCATTTTCTTTCTCAAGACAAAGTTTGAACAAAATATATTGTTTCATGCATTAGTTCCTTGAATTCCCGCCTGCTGCAGTGCTGACAACGCTGGTATTTACCTTTAATAGGGAGCATGTCAATATATTCAATATATTTCATATGGAATTGATTACAAAATCTGTTACTATTGTTACATTGTTTTCAGCGAGAAATTAGTCTTAACCGCATTCTGTATTGGTTGAGCATGGACAGTGGGAAGAAATACATGTAAACATAATATATATTTATACCAAGAAACAGTAATATCAGCTCCTCATTCTGCAGCAATGTTTCCAAGTCTCCGAGAAAGTCCCTCAGTGCATAGACACTGGAGTACTTGAGGAAGTCCACCAGAGAGACAGGTCGCTTGTCTATCACAGTCAGGTGCCTGATGTTGAAGAGGAAGGCTGCCTTGTATTTGTCTGCCCACTCGTTATGTGCCCAGAGACGCATCAACTTCTGTATGAGTGTTGACTTACCAACACCCGCTCGTCCAACCAGTAGAAGTGGTTTTTTTATTGCATCTTGTGACTTCTTTCTACGAGCCCATCTCTGTCCATCTTTATCTTCATGCTGTATATACTTCAGTACATCAGTGATCTGTATGTTCTGTTGCCCTGATCTCTGTAGATAGTCTTGATACTGACTGGGGAGGAAGTCTTGAGCCTCTATTGCTGCATCACCAGATACTAGTCTCAGGTTGACATATTCTACATCCAGGTCTATGGTTCTGTCGTCATCCCTGTTGATGACATGGCCACCGTGTAGTACTACATTCTTTACAAACTCAGTTGTGGTTTCTGCAAATGAAAGGCACTTAATAATCAGAACAATAGGATCTCATCTACAAACCATGTTGGTATTTGAAGTTCTAACTATATAACTTGCCTCCAGTGCTTCTCTGTCATTACTTTCTATTGAATTGAATAACAAAATTGTTTATTTGTCAGTATATTAAACATGAAGGTGGAAAAAGAAGTCAACCGCCTTCTGGGATGATCCCAGCTCTTCGAGCCATTACCTTCATACCCAAAGTTTTGCTAGTGAGAAAACTTTTACAATAATAACAATAATAATGATGATAAAAAAGATACATATACATAAATGAGGGTGTTGCAAGAATATCACTCATTACAATTTAATATAATGCGATATAATATAATACAAATTGTCTTACCCAATTAATTATTTTTAAATCTTGGTATATGACATGGTTATGTGACTCCATAAATTTGGAGCCTTAATTAGGCAAGTATGTCAGGCAGTGTTTGGTCAGATATACATATCACCATTAAATCAGATAATACACAAATAATAAAAATAGAGTGATATATTTTTCTCTCAGGATATACTTCCTTCTTGTGTTAAAATACAAAGTTAAAAGTTAAAAGTGCTAAATACTAGTATAACAAGACAAACCAATGATGGGATAACATACAAAATATAAAATGCAAAATACACATATTTGTATAGATCTATATGTCCCTTTCTGAGAGATGTTCATATTCCTACTTTTCAAGTTTCTAATTCATGTATTAACTGTTTTCAGTTGACAGTGAATTTCAGGCCACTTTTGTCTTTTGTTCACATTTTTGTTTACATAATTTATTTGACAAGAAAGTTAAAAAAAGGGTTACCTATGGACAGCCTACTTGTGGAGCTTTGGCTTGCAGGCACTAAACGTGTATACTTGGAGGTGCTTGGTCCTCCATCATGTGGATGATCATATCCCAGTGTGGTCTGATCATAGGTCCGAGTGTGTCCAGCTTGCACTGGGGATGATATAATAGAATCAGTTCATGAGGATGATGCTTGTGGAGCGACACGATTTGCACATGTGTTAGTTCATTATGGGTGATGGAATTAGTCATAGGGAGCTTAATTTAAGGTATGGTGAAAATATATTTTGTTTACAATTGTAGTGAATATGAGTTTTAGTCCTCAACCAGACATTCCTATAATTGGGTGTACACATCTCAACAGAATGCAATCTGGGCCCAAAACAGCCTTTCGGATTAGAACCATTTTTACATGGACACTGTTCCATTATTACAATATCATGGGTATTTCCAATCTAGTCATGTTATGTACCATAATATGTGTGGGAGTACTCAGGACCTACCCAGTATTGTGATGCTGTAGCTTAGGTATGATCATAATAGGGAGGGGACGGGCGCTGGAAGAGTGATGGGGGAGGGGGAATTGCCCTCCAGAATGTTCTAGAATTATTCAAAACAGAAAATGTAGTGGTGACTCTAAGCCTTGGATCTGTATCCCCATTGGACATGTGGACAAGGAGCTCCTCAAGCAATGATTATGATTGGCTAATGAATCAGCACTTTGTCCTTCTGGTAGATCAATGGTGTATGCTGTATATGCCCAAGTTTTGCACTTTTGTTCCATCTCTTGCCAACTGTTTCTGTGACAACTCTCTCCTCAGTGGGGCTATACTAATCCTCTGTGAGGGTATTAATATTTAACATGTAATCCAATAATAAAATAAATATTTGACTTAATCATTAGTGTTAGAACTGTCCAAATCGAACATCTTCTATCCCAACTGAAAGTCTGCAGACACAGAGGCCAGAATAGCTACAGTGATTAGTTCATGATCATGCCATCTTGGCATCTTTGACAAGGTAGTCAATGAAGTGGGATAAAAGAAGGAAAGTGTGGATATTAGTACTCACAGTGGTACAGATCCGATGCAGGCTGTGGAGGATGTGGTGGGTGAAGAAGATGTGGAGGATGTGAAGGCAGTAGAGGCTGTGGTAGATGCTGGGGAGGAGGTGGATGTGGTGAAAGTGAGAGATGTGGCAGCTGTGGTAGAGTCTGTGAAGGTAGTCGATGTTGTTGAGAAGGTAGATGTGGGAGTTGTGGAATCTGCAGATGTTGTGGGAGTGGTAGAGACTGTGAAGGAGGAGGTAGATGTGGTGGAAGTGGTACAAAGTGTGAAGGAGGAGGTAGATATTGTGGGAGTCGATGAGACTGTGAAGGTAGTAGATGTGGTGGAAGTGGTTGAGACTGTGAAGGAGGAGGTAGATATTGTGGGAGTGGTTGAGACTGTGAAGGAGGAGGTAGATGTTGTGGGAGTGGTTCAGACTGTGATGGTAGTAGATGTTGTTGAGAAGGTAGATGTGGGAGTTGTGGAATCTGTAGATGTGGTGGAAGTGGTTGAGACTGTGAAGGAGGAGGTAGATGTGGTGGAAGTGGTTGAGACTGTGAAGGAGGAGGTAGATGTGGGGGAAGTGGTTGAGACTGTGAAGGAGGAGGTTGATACTGTGGGAGTGGTTGAGACTGTGAAGGAGGAGGTTGATACTGTGGGAGTGGTAGAGACTGTGAAGGAGGAGGTAGATGTTGTGGAGGAGGTAGAGACTGTGAAGGAGGAGGTTGATACTGTGGGAGTGGTTCAGACTGTGATGGTAGTAGATGTTGTTGAGGAGGTAGATGTGGGAGTTGTGGAATCTGTAGATGTGGTGGAAGTGGTTGAGACTGTGAAGGAGGAGGTAGATGTGGTGGAAGTGGTAGAGACTGTGAAGGAGGAGGTAGATGTGGTGGAAGTGGTTGAGACTGTGAAGGAAGAGGTTGATACTGTGGGAGTGGTTGAGACTGTGAAGGAGGAGGTAGATGTGGTGGAAGTGGTTGAGACTGTGAAGAAGGAGGTTGATACTGTGGGAGTGGTTGAGACTGTGAAGGAGGTAGATGTTGTGGGAGTGGTTGAGACTGTGATGGTAGTAGATGTTGTGGAGGAGGTAGATGTGCAAGCTGTGGGATCTGCAGTGTCTCATTAGACTCTGGAAATGGTATTGGTGGTAGAGAATGTGGAGATGGTGGGAGCTGTAGAGGTGGAAGAGGCTGGACCTGTGATGGTCCTTCAACTTGGCCGCTCACCCCTGCCACTGAACCCATTTCTATAAATAGTAGGAAACACGAAGGTAAATGCAAGCTTTCATTCAAAAAATCTGAATCTTGCAATTGTTTTAAAACTTAAGGATTAATGACTTTAGGATTTAGAAAGAACATGGTTGAGGGAACCAGGGTAATCAAAGCCATGATTCATTGAATTAGTTTTTATATTGGGGATCATTGACACAAATTTACAAAATATTTCTGAAATTCAGATGTTTGAATGATTTACACTACCAATTAAAAAACAGTCACACAACCATCTCAAGGCAAAGTTTGAAAACAATTGTTACTCTTTTTCTTCATGTATAGTTCCTTGAACTCCGGCCTGCAACAGTGCTGACAATGCTTGCATTTACATATAAAGAAGTTCTGTACATTGAATATATACCTGGTGTTCCTGACTCCAGACTGAATGGCATGGAACATCCTGTGGAAATAAGGTAACGTCACATAAGGGAGGATAGGAAGTTCAACGTTGATTTACTTATATTTTGGTCAACAGTATTAAAATATACAAATATGTTCAGCTCTACACTAAACTGCCCAATGAATTCTCCATTACTCAGTAGAAACCAGCGAGGTTGATACACAACTTGCACCTGATGGAGCGCATTAAAAACTTGTTTCTTGTCAGCTGTTCACTAGGAGAGCAGAAACTAGGCTGTTACAGGACTCAGTAAATCAGTGATTATATGTACATACCAAGTTGATGGAGGGCATCCCTTTTGTTCATTTCATTCAAAATGAAAAGAAGGTGCAGGTCACCCTTCTTTTCTTTGCCGTGTTTCCGCTTCCACTTCTGCAGTAGTTGGAACGCATTTTCATTGTATGACACTGGTGTAGTACGGAGCCTTGCCACCTCAAGAAGTTCCTCTATGTCTTGCACTGGAAGCCCTAAGTTATGCGCCAGAGCTTGCCATCTACCACTCATCTCTGAGGCTACCTCAACATACATAGTTTGGAGATCTGTGACTATAAGAACAAGTTGATTCAGTTAAATTGTAATGTTAGAATAGGAAGATGCATATGGTGGATAGAAGTGCTGATCACATTTTATTTCACAAACATGTTGGGAAATATTGCTAAATTGAGCAAGAATCAGTAAGAAATCATTGCTAACATATATAAAGGTTAGGACCATGATGATACCAGACTGTTTGCAGGATTTATGGTGTGGAGATGAACATGGATATCAGTAGAATCCACTTTCTGAGTGACAGTAAAGATTGTTTAAATGACATTGTTTGGATGTGGAATAAAGTAAACTAGGTTGAACAAGATTTTTATGAAGGGGAATAAAGACCAAATTATATTATCAGAAATACATACTGGTTCATATGAAAGGGAATAACTACTGGTTCATATGAAAGGGAATAAATACAGATTCATTTGCTGTGATCGGGAATTAGTAAATGTTGATATGAACGGGAATAAATAGACATTAATTATTGCATAAATAAAGATTGATGTGAGGGGAATACCTAAATATTGGTTAAAAAAAATTGATATGATGATTGATTAGAAGGGGAATAAATAAAGATTGATATGAAAGGAAGGGAATACGTCTCACCATTTGTTTGAAGCACACGTTCAGCGAGAGCAGCTTTCTCAAGCTTCCGTAGGGCTGCAGCCAGTAGGTACCTTGCTTGCACTGCATCAACCTGGATGGAATGCCACTTCATCATCATGAGAAGTGGCAGGTTCTGGTAATGTTCGTTACCAGTCATGGCCCTCAGGAATCCAATGTCCATCCCTAGGCGGGTGCCTAATTCTAACCAGCGATCACCAATTATTTTAGACAAATCCAACTGAATGTGTTCATCTGTCAGCATTCCTTTGATTTAACAGGCAGGAAATTATTCATGTGAAGGATAATGAAGATTAGATAACTAAATAAGTAATTAGGATATATTGGTCACCCAAGGCATAATTCTTTTCTCATCTTTGCTTGTCTTCAATGAATTTATAGGAATTTTCATGTATTCCATCAAATCATATGAACATTTTTAAAATGTTTTAAAGGGCTTTGAAATGGATAAAAAAAGGTAAAAAAATAATTTTTGGTCGATGTTACTGAGATTGAAGTTTTAAGTCTGTAGTGGATGTTTGTTTTAATACAAATGATGCTCAGAAGTTAACAGTTAACAGTTACATATCTCCAGATGATCAATCTATTACTTACCTTCAGGCAAGTGATCAATACCCCAGTTCTTCCTAAAGACTTCCTTGGCATCAACTTGAGCTTCAACCACGGCTGAAATTAAATTACTGTAGAGAATCAGAGTACTAGAATAAAATCACATCACTACCCAAGTGTGTAGTCCTGCCCCAGGCAGTCAGACAAGCTACAGATGTCCAATGATGACCTATGTTTGGTCACCCACTCAGTCCCTCACAAAGACAAACAGCCTACAGGCATTCCCTTTAGTAACATAAATACAGGAGCAGGTGTTTGTTGTGCTACGGTAAGTAGGAACAATGAGGGCCTCCTTGTGCACTGTTGATATATAATCCAGAGCTATTACCAGGGATTATGCACAATTAGTTGCAGATGGTATATATTAATGTGTAAATAATGTAAAACGTGTAAATATACAGCAAGTTCAAGGCTTTGCACTGGTTTATTTTGCTTCAAAATCAATTTTGATTTGTTGTAAAGTTGGATTTACATTGTCTGCGACCAAAGGGTGACCAAAGGGGTCTGTAGCCCATGCGGTGCAGAGGGCCTGGGCTACAGTCCCTGCAAGGCCAAAACATTGACAACTCTGGTACCCTAAGAGTGCACCAGGAGGCTGACAATATAATTAGAAAGACTAGGTACTGCATAAGGTCAAAATATTTTGTTAATTCAGTAAATGAAATACTAGGAAAAAATTAATAGGAAAAATATAGTTTCAACAAGAGGGGTTTAATCGCTAATGTACCTTCCCTCCTGATGGAGAGACAGGCGAAATTGGGTCGGTTTTTAATCGTTTTAATCGTTTAACCTTTGATTAATGAATTATATAGTTGTACCCTTCCCCGCTTATTCACAAATCAAATTCCCTAAGCTCGTCTGCGTATTATGTGTATGGATGGCGATTGGCGATTACCAAACCTTCTAAGACGCCGCAAACATAAAAAATAAGGAATTCATTGAAGAATAAGTTCTCATCGTGGGGGAAGAGGATAGTCATTTAAAATCGTTGAAGAATGAGATGCAGTATGAGTTAATGAGAGACTCCAACTTATTTTCCTTAATGTTGACCTTCATTGTACGTTTAAAGACAAGGGGAATCGTGGGCCCCATGAATGGTCGGGGATATGAAGTTGGAAATTGGCAATCGTGCTATGATGTAATAAGGAGATAAAACCAACATTTAGTGGACACCATTTATTTCCAGTAATCCTTCTATGGGTATAATACAAGATTAGTTTCCAGTTGGAGGTGGAGAACTTCCAGCTGCCGACGCAGGGTTGGCTCGAATCTCAGCGTGTGTAGCATCACGGAATATATTGTGAAAAGTCAGGTATGTTCCAATGGCGCTGTGGACATTTTCCCAGCGGTCATATGGTACACGCAGGAGTATTGGCATCAACTGCTTCTTCCTTTCCACCACGCTGACAATTCCCTATAATGATATGTAGAGTCGATATTTCCTACGAATGATAACCTGGTATGTACATTTTGTCAGTGTTTTATTTCCCGACTAGTTTCGGCATAGGGTTGCCCTCTTCAGGGGACTGTTGATACATAACTCAGATCCAGCTGTTTATATCGATCGCTGTTGGTGTGTCGGATTAGATCACTGGTGTTCAGGATTTGGCTAGAACAAGGTAACTTGTCTTAGTACCTCATTTCATTCCATCTCATTTCTATCCCAACTGCCTCCACCACCTGATCAATCTGTCGACTGACCTAAGATCGATTACTGACTCTGATGTATACAAATGTAAAAACCATAAAACGGTAAGCCTCTTGGTAAAGTCAACAATGTAGTTGCACTAACCAAGATGGCACAGAATCTCAGGTAAAATGAAAAAGAAATGTTTGCTGCCGACCTATACTAACGTTGTTGGTAAACTAGCAATTAATCTGTATGATCTGCATAATAATACTTGATATCTGATATTTGATATGGTTGAAATAGGTGATAATGTTAACATACATAGCGCTATCTCTAGTCACTACAAATCGCGTCTCGCATAAAAATGAGAGTACGCTATTATTATTATATGTTAACTAAACTTAAGTTATTTATTGCATCATATATATTATTTCCTTATATCTCTCTTAACTTTTAGTCTCGAGTTTTAGCCTTAGCCTCAATTTATAGCAAATCAAATGTATCAGTATTAGTATCAATTTTTACTGTTCACTAGCGCATTATTATTATTATCGTTATCGTCGCATAACCATATATAGAGAAAACTGGCTCTGTCGCGAGACAATTGAAGTGAACTATATAGAATTAGCTCTGAAGAAAATCCTATGTCACAGCAAAACTGGTCCCACGAATATTGAACCTATCAAACATATTGAAAGCATCAAAATGTAAACCTGTAAACTCGACTTATAATTATGGATAACAACCAATCTGTCTGCCACGAACAGAATCTAATGCCGATTCCTTGACAATACAAAGTGTAATGTACAAATGTTGAAATTTATATATTGACTCTCCAAAGTCGTCAAATCCAGTTGAATTAATGCTTGTTATAATTCCCAAACTTGTAAAAACTTGTAAAAACTTGTAAAAACTTGTTAAAACCTTTTCTGTCACCATGCCGACAGACACTGGCAGCACATTGCTGCACTCTTTCACCTATCTGAAAGACCTGAAAGGTCTAAAAATGGTGTCTTGGAACATTCGTAGTCTGTCCAAGCACTTCGATCAAATTGAGTATTTGACTACAGGTAGTGACGTAGACGTATTAGGTTTTAGTGAGACCTGGCTCAATGCCAGTACCCACGATAACATGATACGGCTACCAAACTATACATTATATAGGCTTGATAGAGCTGCAAGAAAGAGGGGAGGAGGACTGTGTTTATATTTTAAAAGTGATTTAATAGTTGACACCGAGACTTATAAAAATTTAAATGTATCTACTAAGGACCTTGAAATACAGGTAGCATCGGTCAGAAAGGGCAGGAATAAGTGTTGCACCATATTAAACGTGTACAGGCCACCTAGTGGCTGTACAAAAACCTTAATTCAGAATCTACGTGAAATCCTCTCAAAACTAAATCAGTCTCAAGAGATATACATGATGGGAGATTTTAACCTCAACTTTGGAGCAATTAACACCTCTGCCACATCTTTTTCCTCTGAATTAAAAAATTTAATGACCGACTTTTCTCTAACCCAACATATTAATTTGCCGACAAGGCTCACCCTTAGGTCTCAAACCATAATAGATCACTTTTATACCAACTCCTCTCTAATCAGCGCGGCAGGTACCATAGACATAAACTTGTCGGACCATTTCCCCATATTTCTCATAAGGAAGAAACCTCACAACTCTTATACTGTGGATTCATTTTGGGCACGATGTACAAAACATCTGGACCAAAAAATCTTAAACGAAATTCTCAGAAATCTTGATTGGACAGCCTTCTTTAATAGCTCTGACCCAGAAGAATGTTGGGATTCCATACTCAGTAACATTCTACTTTATTTAGATAGGATGTGCCCTCTAAAAAAGTTTAAGAACGTTAGAACTACACCGAAATGGATGACAGACGATCTCCTTCAAATAATGAATGAAAGAGATAAACTATTTAGAATTGCCAAAAAGAAAAATAACCCAGAAATTCTACACAAAGCCAAATCCCTAAGATACATAGCTAACTCTAGATGCAAGGCCGCTAAGGCACAATACATAAAATCTAATCTTGAGTTTCACGATAAAAATCCACGAAAATTTTGGGAATTTTTACGCCCATTAATAAATCCAGGGAAACTTAAGACAAATAACACTATACACATAGAGAAGGGCGGACAAATGATTGAAGCATCAGAAGTCCCAACTGAGTTCAATAAATATTTCCTGAACGTGGGCCCCAATCTGGCTAATAAAATACCCCCCTGCCCTGCCACTACAAACAGTGCCGAGGCTAACTTGGGATCAGTGTAAAATGGCGTCAAGCGTTGAAGTTGCATGCTGAGAGTGGGGGATACGAACCACCTAATTGTGACGAGCAAATGCGCGGATTACGCTAAAAAACCAAATGAACAAGAGTGAAATTACTTTGTGCACAATCAAGGACATATATGAATATATTCACTCAACTGGATTGATTATTGTGACTAGTTGACAAATCCCCAAGCGAGAACTGAACTCATTATCGCTCAATGGCGGATGACTCAGCGGGCCCGGTAGTGACAAAAGGTATACCAAGAGCCCTATCCAGAATACTTCCCAAGAGAAGCCCCATAAAAAACCCCAAAACAGTTAAACAACCAGAAATGAAGGGGATGAAACAACATTCAAGTAAATCCACACAGATAATGAAAATGGATGACAAGAAAGTAAGCTCCGATAACGCTCCAATCTCACAAACGGACGCACGTACGGTAGGCCAAACAAGCAATAGTCTGTCGACCGAAGACCAAAACGATCTCTCTTCTGAACATGAGTCGATTCCTGAAAAGGAGGAGCCGTCAGTAAAACAATCTGATGAAATGCATAATCAGAACCCAATACCGAGTACTGATAATATAATGCAAAAAAATAGCACACCCTCTGATGACAAACCTAAGGAAAAACAAGAGCCACCATTAATTTCAGCTCAAACTCCATCTGGAGCACAACCAGGTTTGACACTTGATTCGATAAAACAATATCTTAGCGAAGTAGTAGAAGGTTTGAAAACGCACCACGAATCCATTCTTTCAACACACACTGCTAATATTGAATCTCACAACGAATCCATTCTGTCTGAACATACTGCCGCTATTGAAGCAAAAATTAAAGAATCAATAGACACAGTAATCTCTAAACAAGATGAACATGAGGAACGACTCGTGAAAATAGAGGGTGAAATAAAAACCACGATTGGAAATAAAACTTCTCTAACTGAAGCAATTGAAGTAAAAATTGATGAGAAAGTACAGGCTAGAATGACTACCATTGATCATGATATCTCCCAAAGAGATGCAGGCCATTCTAATTTGCTGACAACATTGAGAACAGAAATTAAAAATGTGGCCGAAAAAACACCACCGGTAAATGAGGAAACCAAAAAACTGACTGAAGGCATGAAAGATGCCCTGAGAAGGATAACTGAGTTAGAAACAGAACATCAGCAGTCAAACATTCGATCGTCACAAGCAAAGAAATTAAGTGAGAAACTATCCACTCAACTAAGATCTGCCAATGATAAGATAGAACTACTGGAGGAAAAAACAAGAAAATCCAACCTAATATTTGAGGGAATTCCAGAAGAAAAGAATGAAAATCTCCCCCAGAAAATGTACAATCTACTTAATACAGCAGTCGACGACATCGATATTGATGACTTTGATGCCCTATATAGGCGTGGGAAGTACAACAGAAAACGCATCCGACCAATTATGATGACACTCACTACACTGCAAACTAAAGACCAAATCCTACAGAATGCAGTCCATATCAAAAATGATAGTGGACTAGAAAAATTATGGATTAATAGAGACGTCCCAACAGAACTGCAAGTGAAGAATACATTAGTGAGAAAGTGCGGAAAACTATTGGAGAAATTAGACAAAGAGAACCCCCCAGACATCCGTACAAATCATCTGGATTACAAAAACCAACGTTATTACTTTAACGACCTTGACCTCTTGCCGGATGGCTGCACACCAGAAGATACGAAAATCCAAACCTTCCCTGAAAATAATGCAATCGGTTTCCAGGGTGAGAAAGTTTATCTTTCGAACTTTTTTCAAAGAAATATTTGGATTGAGAATAATATGTACAGCTCAGTGGAGCAAGCATTTCAATATGCAAAAGCACTCAGTAATCCAACACCGGCGAATACTAAACTAGCTACTGAAATTGCAAACGAGGACAATCCCTATGTGATAAAAACAAAAGCCAGTAAAGTTACGCCAAGTGAGGATTGGAGCACACACGAAGCCGAGACATTAAAAGGTATGGTAAAACTAAAATTCCAGCAGCATGAAGACCTAAAAAACAAGCTCACAAATTGCCAGTACGATACATTCTTTGAAATGACTCTTGATAGGAAGTGGGGGACGGGCTTTAGGTTATTTGATACACGATTCCAACCACAACGGGTCCAAGGTAATTTATTCGGAGCTATTTTGGGAGAAGTCAAGCAAGAGCTCCTGAATGAATGAGACACAAACCAAGCTATAGTCTGTCACAGTCACTTCTAACACGGCCTATAAATAAACTTAGAATGAATGGATACAGCATTGAACTAAGGTCTGTTCAGGTACACTGAATACGGATAAATATTATTTTACATGAATTTCAGGTAGACACCACCTCTATTGGCACACGAACTCATCAATATGGAGAGAATATTCGTTATTGGGGATTCAAGGGTGCGCCATCTTCGTCCATATATGATACCATATATGTCTGCCTCCCAATACGGTCGAACGTCAGTCCACTCATACTCCGGTGCTTCAATGAAGCTATCCGCGAGTCTTGCTTACGATCGACTAAACAGTGAGAGGCCCAGAACGGTAATATATCAATCAGGACTGTGCACTGTAACCAAGAAAATTGAAGGTATAGTAAAATTAGCATGGCCAACCATTGAGGAAACAGTTACCAAATATCGAGAACACATGGAATACGTGGAGGCAATAACAAATCAGGCAGTATTCCCCGTGGAACCAACCATCATATTCGCCACGATAGTAGGCTTAGATTTAGCCATCTATAATGGTGAAGAATCTAATAGTGACCAAGATACCCTGAACGACATCATGACGAAAGTAAATTCGACAATTATTACAAGAAATGCAGCGAGTGGGCTACCAACTCCGTACCTACACGATCACATTCACCATAATTGTAAAAAAACCCACAAGAACTATTACCATCGTCTGAGCGAAGATGCTTGCCACCTTAGACCTCATGGTCTAGACCACTGGGCCAAGCAGCTATCAAAAACTCTGACGAAACTACAAATTTAAAGAAGAAAACCGCAAGTATCGATAGCTATTTACATTTAACTCAGAACATTTCAGGAAATGACAATTTATCATCTAACCTAAGACAATGAGGAATAAGAAATACTATCTGGTACTAGTAGAATATATATGACGGATCTGAAATGAAAGTGATTTAAATATAGCAAACGGACAATAATGCAGAGCCCGCTGGTTGCTGCCTTCAATGCTTATGTTATATTATATATTTCATGATTATATATTTTATAAAACTATAACAAAAGTGCCTGCCAGGTTCCATAAAGTATAATGATTGCAAGAACAATTAACATATAAGAGTAACAGGAAAACAATAGTTATCATATAAATCAAATCTAGGGTGAATCAGAGCATTCAAGTTTTGTTGTTGTGCAGCTGCACTCGACTATAAACTTACTAGTTCACACTCTATTGATATGTTGATGGACTAATACATTGAATTGTTGACATGTTGAAAGGTTTTGTTGTTATGCAATTACACTCGATTATAAACCCACTAGTTCACCATTCTATTGATATGTTGATGGACTAATGCATTGAATTGTTGACATGCTGAAATGTACATATTTGGTAAGCATTTATAGTATGACGGTGACACGGAGCAAACTTGTTAATATGTAAACGTATAGTATATATTTAACTATCATATCTCTAGCTCATAGGTCACGGTTCTATAAATATATTGGTGTGCTGATATGTTATTGGTGGCATATTGGTGACAGACATAGATTGATATAAGAGGTAAAAAAGACCTCGTTCGTGTCATCCTGGATGATACACATACAGTTCAGTTGATGTGATTTATTATATTATTGTTAGTTACACATCAAACACTAGATGTTAGATACATTTAGAAACAACAATTACTGCACAGATTTATTGAAAAGTGATAAGATAGCTAGGAGAGCAAACCAAAAAAGCAAAAAGTTAATTGCTCGAAACATGGTGGTTCGCCCATTACCAAATCAGTAGCATCACAGCGAACCAAGCAGAAAATGTAAAGAATACTGAAATATTTACCTCAATAGACGAGGAATTCAGTAATGTAAAAGGTTTAAAAATAGTAAACTTAAATATAAGAAGCCTATGGAACAAATTTGCAGAAATTGAGATATTGAAAGAAAAGTTATCAATGGATATACTGTGTCTGACCGAAACGTGGTTAGACGAAAGAGTTTATGACAGTTTAATACATCTAAACGGCTACAACTGCCAGAGACAAGATAGGAAGACAGAGAAAAAAACCGGAGGGGGTTTAATAACATATGTTTCTGAAAAATTAGAGATATTACCAGCAGATAGTAAACTCCAGAAATGCACCAATGATATCGAAGTGCAAACTATAAGAATAAAACAAAACAAAATGAAAACCATCTCAGTCCTAAACGTATACCGTCCGCCAAATAGTTCTCTGGTAGATGCCATCCACACACTGTCGAGTATTCTAGAATTATTGCCAACAAATGATGAAACAATAATGGTTGGAGACTTTAATGTAAATTACGCTGTCCCCTCGACTGGTAAAGCCCAATTGCAATCCATAGAGTATAATACCTCCTTAAAACAACTAATAACAGTTCCCACCAGAGTAACCTCAAATACACAAACAACAATAGACTTAATATTCACAAACTCAAAATTCATAAAGAAATGTGGTACGCTGAATTACAACATAAGCGACCACAAACCAACATACTTGATAATAAAAAAGGAAAAAGAAAGATATAAAATTATTAGTTTCAAGTGTCGATCATACAAAAAACTAAACGAGGAACTCTTAAGTGAAAGACTATTGGCACGCAATTGGGAAAAGCTGCTCGAATCGAAAGCACCGGATAAATGCTGGGAAAATATGTTGGGGATAATTGGAGAGGAGGTGGATAAAATGTGTCCAATAAGGGAGATGAAAAATGTGAGGGCAAGGAAGTCGTGGGTTACAGGTGATATAATGGAGTTAATGAAAGAACGCGATAGGTTATTCAGAGCTGCAAAAAAATATAACAACTTAGGACTACTAGAACAAGCAAAGAAATTACGTAGAAGAGTAAACCATTTAGCCAGAAATCTAAAAAATAATTACATAAAGGAAGAAATAGAACAAAGCAAAAACGAGCCAAAAAAAATTCTGGAAAAACCTCAGCCCTTTAATAAACAATAAAGGGAAAGATGAAAAGAAAGAAATATTATTGAAGAAAGATGACCGAGATATTGACCCAGAAAAAAATCGCTGATGAATTTAACGACTTCTTTGCCACTATCGGAAATAACTTAGCGAAAGAAATATCCCCTCCTACCCAAAATGAGACCAGCCTTTATGAACACGGAAATGCAATAAGAACACCATCAAGCTTTACGTACAAACCGACAACACCGAATGAACTAATCATACTGATAAAAAGTATTCCTTCCTCCAAAAGTTCGGGGTATGATAATTTACCCTCATGGTTGTTGAAGAAAATTTTAATCATATTAGCTAAACAAATGGTCGATATAATAAACTTAACGTATGAACACAGCTTGATCCCACAACAATGGAAACGTTCTAAGGTGACTCCCCTCTTCAAGGCTGGCCTCACAACCAACCCAAGCAATTATAGACCAGTCTCCTCCATCCCCCTGCCTGCCAAATTATTGGAAAAAACTATGCATAAACAAATAATGTATTACTTAGAGAGCAACAACTTGTTATTCAATGGTCAGTACGGTTTCAGACAGGGACGATCTACTAAAGACGCCCTAATGAATTATATTATGGAAGTATATTCAAACATGAATGAAAACAAAGTAACTAGGGCTGCCTACCTCGACTTCAGGAAAGCGTTTGATACGGTCAACCACTTAAGACTAATAGAAAAACTTCAAACTATTGGTATAAGAAACAAGGAATTAGACTGGTTCAAGAACTACCTGTCAAACCGTTTTCAATCAGTAGAGGTAAATAAAACAAAATCAAAATTGAACCCAATAACTTGTGGAGTACCACAAGGTACAACTCTCGGACCACTACTGTTTACGATCTATATAAATGACATGCCCAATTTTATAAATAACTCGAAGATACAACTATTCGCCGATGACACCATAATATATGCAACAGGCACGGATGTCCTAGAAGCTACAAACCTGCTTCAACAGGATCTAAATGCCTTAATATTCTGGTGTAAAAGGAACAAAATTTCTATCAACTACGATAAATCAAAATTACAGACATTTTTTGGGAAGCAAAATTTGAGGTCGAGGTGGGCAGAAGGTGAACAATCCCAATTAGAGGTGAATAAACTGAGCCTGGATGGGAACTCTATGGAAGAAGTGGAAAACTATAAGTACTTAGGAGTAGAAATCGATCGGGGTCTTAAATTTAAAACAGCAGTGAATAAGTTAATAAACACGATGAACTATAAATGCTGGCAAGTAACAAAACTTAAAGGAAAAATTCCCCAAGACACACTATTACTCATTTATAAAGTAATGGTGTTACCTTTAATCGATCAAACGGACATATTCCATGATTCCCATACTACCACGGGAACAAACCGGCTCCAAATAATACAAAACAAAATACTTCGAAGGATTTATGGACTCCCATCCAGGGCCAATGTCGATGATATTCATGTAAAAAAGAATCTGCTGACCTTGAAACATAGACGAAGATTACATATTTTACAGGCAGGCCACGCTCTGGCGAGCATCCCAAGATATATTGATATAAGAAACCTAAACACACGAAATTTTGCGATAGGCAGAAAGCCTTTAAAACAAATCTTACCAAAAAACGAGCAGTTGAGGAAATCAATTTTACACAGAATTCCCTTCTCTTGGAACTCTCTCCAGACCGTGGCACATGGGGTTCATGATACAAAATCATTTAAGGCACTTGCAAAGAAAACTCTAATATGGTCAGACCAGTATTTCATTGAATAACTAAAAAACCATCCATTGACTTCAAATATTCTTAACTTTATACTTATATGTTAATTACAACTCAGAGGTAATTTTCATGAAAGATTTAGTGCGCCTTTTACCTAAATTCAAAACATTGTAACAGAAATTTATTAATGAAAATAACAGTGGACCACTTTCGTCTATGACGACTGAGGAATTATACACTGTTAATATGATCATGTAAAAGTACAGGAAGCTTGTAAACCTCCCTATGCTGGAGCTATGTTTCCTGAGAGCGATAAGTCGAAAATAAATGTATCTTAATCTTAATCTTAATCTTAACTTTAATCCAACCCAAGATTCACAAGTGCCTATCTTTAAGTTTTGCGAGTTGTCCCCAAGAGAAGTGGGGAAAATTATCTCTAAGATCGATGTATCGAAAAACTCGGGATTTAACTATATCCCATCTTCAATTATGAAATCATGTTTGCTAGCTTTAACTGATCAGATGACGCATATTATAAATATTTCTTTATTGTTGGGTAAGGTACCCAGTTCGTTTAAACTGGCAAGAGTTACACCGTTATATAAGGCAGGCAGTAAGTTGAACACTTCTAACTACCGCCCAATTTCATGCATCTCCATGCCTGCTAAAATTCTAGAATCAGCAGTACAACAGCAACTCACGGAACATTTTGAATCTAACAGCCTTTTCAATAATAACCAATACGGTTTTCGGAAAAATCACTCCATTCAGCAAGCCCAAGTAGATCTTCTCGATAATATTTATACAAATTCAAATGATAAATTCCTTAATAAAACAGTTTTCCTTGATTTTAGTAAAGCATTCGACACTGTCCACCACCAAATTCTTTTAGATAAACTTAAATCATATGGCATAACAGGCATGGAGCTGCTCTGGTTCACTAATTACCTTAAAAATAGGAGACAATTTGTCACTATAAATGGACTTAAGTCAGAAGAAGGAGAGGTCACCTATGGCGTTCCGCAAGGTACCATATTAGGCCCCATATTATTTACGATTTACATCAATGATTTGCACTCGGTAGTCCGTCATGCTAAAATTCAACATTACGCTGACGACACCGTCATATATTATCACGATCGCAAAATTGACTCTCTCCATCAAAGTATGCAAAAGGACCTCGACAATATTTATCTCTGGTGTGCCAAAAACAAACTGTCCTTAAATGCCTCGAAATGCAAGGCCATGTCATTCTCATTAGGTTATGTATCAAGAGCGAAACTCTCTGCCTCTGTAGTAGATCTCACTCTTGGCTCTCATGTATTAGAGATTGTTGATGAGTACAAATATCTTGGTGTAGTCCTTGATGACTTGCTCACATTTAAATCCCATGTACAGAACACCTTGAAGTTAGTAACTTCTAAGGTTAGATTATTATACAAGGCCAGAGACTCTCTGACTCGAAAAAGCAAAACACGACATATACAAGCTAGCCATCCTCCCAAATATAGATTACTGTGACTTTATTTACGATTCGGCTCCAAATGCCTTATTACAAAAATTACAATCCCAGCAAAATCTAGCATTAAGAATTATTTTTAACAAGTCTAAATATGAAAATGTTGACCGGGAACATAAGGCTCTAAATGTGTGGCCTCTTCAAGTAAGAAGAGACAAACACATCTTAGACATAGCCTTCTACTTGGCCCAAAACATGAATAATATTGATAGTAGAGATTTACCTACTAGGAGCCATACTAGAGGAAAAAGAAATATGACCATCTTATCCTCCAAGCTCAGTAAAATCACGGACTCAATAACATATAAATCTCGACTACGGTGGAACGAGTTGAAGCCGGTAGCACATAAGATCGAAGATAACATTACATTTAGGAAGTATACACAGCAACTCCTAACCCCATTTTAGAACCACTCTGCTTTTACATCTTCAAGAATATTGGCTAAATTATCGTGTTTTATTATATCTTCTAGGTCAGAGTCTCACTGGTTAGAATCTTACTGCCTCGCCTTACCAATTCATCAATTCATAAACTCTGCCAAAAATACTGTGTGTTCACCTATTAAACACCCATCAATGTCACGCTGGCGCTAGTCGCTAATTTAGCGTAATATCCATCTTTGTACTTTATCAATTTAAACTACACCCAGGCCAGTGGCCAACAAAATGTATATTGTAATTAATTACGAGGGATAAACCATAATCTCTCAATGCTGTCATTAAGCTAGTAACATCGCCTACCTCTCATCTGTTATTAATCATATCATAAAATGTTTTGTCTAGATTACTTTCTCTCAAAAACCCTATAAGGGATCATGACTTTGATATTAGTGAATTGTTGTCTCACTCTGATTAAATTATTAATTTCTGTATTCACCCCTATAAGGGGCCTTTAACGTCTACGACAGTAGCGACTTGTTGTTTGACCCTAACAAGGGATTACCATGTTCATCCTAACTGTTTAACCTGAGGGGGTAACTGCCGAAATATGGCAAACTCCGGAAGAACTGGCACGCTCCAGTGTCAGACTTGTTCGTCCATTTGTAAACCAAGATCTTGCAATAAAGGATATTTGAATTGAATTGAATTGAATATACTCGGTAGAGTGTAGCAAGGTGTAACACTACACCGTGTTGTTGCGGTGTCACTTTTCTGCACATTTTTGCACTTTCGGTGTTGGGTGGTGTTGGGGCATAAGTAAGCGTGATGAAATGATGAGATTGATGTAATAAAGTTGTTTGTTGTTCAATTTATTAGGTAGAGAGAACAATCAAAAAAATTCCCTATAATGAATAGAAAACCCAATAGTATAATGAGAATTGGTTACATGTATAGTGGAATATTAGATTAAATGTTATAACCGTTGAAATGCTATAAAAAAAATACATTTAAGAATACACTATTATTCATGTACCTGGAGAATGGACTAATCAAATTGAATTAAGCGTTTATAGGTATAATAGTTGTGGGAATAACCTACCTTCAGGAAGACCCTTTGCTGCTGCGTAACACCTCCTCTGAAATAGAGGAGGTCTATGTATGTCCTTGGGATCCTCTTGGGTAAATAGGCTAATGACTGGTGGTACTCGTGAAGGTTAATCTGCGTCCCGTCGACCCCAGCTACGATCAACGCGGTGAGGCTGAGATCTTTGTCCATGTCTTTCTTTTGCTTTTGGTCACTTCCAAATGGATTTCGCGAGGGAAGAATTGGTCCTTGCCGTGATTATTTGAAGGGTGATAACCGTATCACCATGGAGAGGTGGGACTGCGGGAGGAAGGGGGGAGGGGGAGATGGTGGAAAGGTATAAGGAATACAATGTTGCTTGCTGTGCTTTGTCGGCCTGCCATAAATGCTTTTGGTCACTTCCAAATGGATTTAGGAGGGAAAACGGTCCTTGGCGCGATTATTGGAAGGGCCATAACCGTATCACCATGGAGAATGAGGAAGGGGGAGGGGGAGACGGTGGGAAGGTATAAGGAATACAATGTTGCTCTCTGTGCTTTGTTGGACGGCCATAAATGTAACGGGTCAAAAGCTGAAATTGGTGGAGTGGGAGGGTGGGGAGGGGGGTGGGGGGTAGGGGGTGTAATTACGACCAGTCGTCTACAGGAGGAGGGATTAAAGGGGACAGTGATTCATGACAAGGTTGGTATAACATACACAGGAGGAGGGGAACAGGGGTTGAGGGGGTGGAGGATTTATGACAGGGGTAGTCAGGTAACATGGCGGGATAACAGCCAATGGGGCTGGTTCCTGGAAGATGATGAACCCACACCTTTTTTAGGATTTAACCTTTGACCATATGACAGCCTAAATCCGAACAACTCAGAGATGTTACCGCAAGCTTTCTATGATGACTGATTCAACCTTCATCCCCCAGTCCATGAGGGTGGCATATGCGCTAGAATTGGCGGTTGATGTTTTGCCAAAGGAAGTGCCCAGGTTATTCGTCAATGTTTTACACCAGATGGGCATTATTAATGTGGACTTGAGAGACTTGGTCAACGGTCTAGAGGACCCGGCCCGCCGTTCCAAGAAAGTGCAAGACATCTTCTTGGACCTACATCCAGAGACGTATTTAGCGATGACGTATCATCGCGATGATGGATTATTACTCCTCTGAACAATTGTATTTGGCAGCGTTGAACGTGGAACGTTTAAGGATGAGAACGGCTGATGATTAATGCTCAAGATGAACCTTAAAAGGTCCTTTTCAGGGCCGCCCAATCTTCTAAGAGAGTGTCATATTTTCCCAATAATCCTATACCCACTTCCCTCAAAGTTTCTACAAAAGCTCCAAGTACCATATGAACCGGTTTCACCAAGCTATCTTACAACTGTTTCCATGTGATACCATAATTGTTTAAAACTGTAATGTTAAACCAATGAGGAGCTAGGGGTGACAGTTGGGCTAAGGTGGATCCCCTACCCCCTCCCCCTCCCCTTTAACCTGTGCTGCTCACATGTGATTGATAGGCCTGTGATACAACAGCAACAAATGAGCACACACCCTTCACCTTCTCCAGGCTTATCCGTTAAACCAATACGGTAGAATGAATAAAGGCCTTCAGCAATCTTAAGGCATATACATAATGCGTTTGGCAGGACTTTTCATGATACCATATAAAATCGATAATCTTTGAGGTTAGTAAAATGGGACAAAAGAAATTGGTTAGCTGAAATTCGTTTGGCAGGACTTTTCATGATACCATATAAAATCGATAATCTTTGAGGTTACCAAAATGAGACAAAAGAAATTGGTTAGCGGAATTTATGTACAGTCAGGTGGAAAAGACACATTTAGACACCTACGTTTACAAGTTGGATCCTGACAGTTTAAAACATTAACCTTTAGCCCTAATGTTTCCTTTGCGGCTAAACATCTCTGGGTATAGGATGGGAGGAATGTGGCCGTCTGGACCTGGGCCTAACTGTGTAGAGAGATGTGGGTATAGGATTATTGGGAAAATATAACGCTCTCCTAAAAGATTGGGCGGCCCTGAAAAGGACCTTTTATGGTTTTTGGCTGTAGATTCATCGATTCCAGCTTCCTAGGTACACGTCAGCCCAATCTTGGTCCCTGATGGGATCAAAGACTATCCTAGAAGGGACGTTTAAGCCATCCTCCAAGATCGAAATCATTGTGCGCGCTCGACCATACGACTCGTAGGCCAATATGCGGTAGAGGTGCATCATTCTTTCCAGCTGGAGGCGAAACTCTGACATATAGTGGAGAGCCTGTGGTCCGCTCGTCGCAGCCTGCTGCATTCGGCTGTTAATCATATCTAGTTGAACAGACAAATGGTCAAACTGCTGATAAGCTTGAACGCATGACTGAGCCACGTGTTTAAGCTCCAACAACTGCTGCCCAACTGCAATATGGTGCGCGGTCATCTTAGTCTGAATCCTCCTGCTAAAACTGTTGAGTATTGAGGTGTAGAGGTTAATCTTGCTGCTCAATATGATCAGGCGTAGAGATGAGGTGTAGAGCTTAAGGTTGAGGTGTAGAGGTTAATCTTGAAAGCTTGATCCAAGTGGTTGTTCAAAAGTACGGAAGACGAGAGTGCTCACGCATGGAAAGTTTCATTTTTTTAAACAGAAAATCATTTTCATTTCCAAAATCATTTTGAATTTCAAAATCATTTTCCATCTCATTTAAAAACTAAAATCTCTTTGGTTTTAAAGTATGTTTCAAAAGACACAGGCGTTTTCATTTCCGTTTTGAATTTGATTTCCGTTTTCATTTCCATCTTGAAATGGAAATGAAAATCTATGAACGAGACTTAAAACGTGATGAGATATTTACCTCTCGTCCAATCATATGGCTTCATAAATGCTTTAGTCGAACTGATTTGCATATTTCCACCGTGGAGGGCGTTGTTAGTATGACCTATATCCAATCAGGTGGGATTAATCACCCTGCACCCTCATATGTAGAACCATATAACCAAACGCCCATAGGAAGTGGAGGGGGAGGGGGGGGGAGCAGCAGGAGGAGGAGGGACGGATGGGGGAGAGGGTGTTGTTTAACACGGATGATAGAGGGGTCTGCGATATGGGTGTGGTGACATAAATAGATGTTAAGCTACAGGTAGATGCTTTGTAAGACTTTATTCCTTCTCAAGATCTAGGAATTCCTAATCCATTCTACCGCGGCGATATGAGTATGGAACAATCATATGGAACTCTTATCCAAGACATTTGAGTCTTATACCTACCAAGGTGTTACCAGGTGTACCTTGGTTATATTACAAAGGTTAATGTAATTGAGTCTATAGGGCCTAGAGCATATGGTCGGGAGTGGGGAAGGGTTATTAAATCATGCGGTGGCCAAAGTGAGGCACATATAAATATCAGTGGCAATGTAATCAACCGGTTAGAGCCACAAGTAATCTCGAAAGGGACAGGTCAGTGTTGCTACTTCAAGGCCACATCATAATGACCGCGGTTTGAGCATTAATCGGTGGTGGTAGAGGGAGGGGGAGGGGGAAAGAGAGATGAAGGACGAGGAGGAGGTGGTGGTTTGATAAACCCATCTTCAATAAAGGTCAAGATTAATCATGAACATAAGCTAAATCATGCTGAGGTTCACCTGCTATTCACCTGCCCCCCTCCCTCAGGCTGCTAAGGTGTCGGGGTGGGGGCAGGGGAAGGGTGAGTGGAAACTGGTGGTGAATGGAGGGAGGGGGTGGGATGCATAGGAGGAAGAGGGTGTGTGTGAGGGGAGAGACCTACAGGGAGGCCCTACAAATGTGCACAAAAGTGAATCGAAAGAGGAGGAATGGGGGAAGTTCAATGCTCTCTCTCCCTCTCTCTCCCTATCCCCCCCACACCCCAAAGCCCTAACTCAAATGTTGAATGAACTGTTTATTGTATAATTCAGTCTTAATGAAATGTTTTTAAAGGGCTTACCTGGATGGGGAGGGATGGGTCATTGCATGGCTAGTGATCACCAGTAAAATCCGGAGCCATGCTGGTGAAGGGGTTGGGGTCAGGGTCAAAGTAAGTCAGGCCTTGAGGGTGTGTTGACAGATAGGCGGCAATCAGGCTTGTCAAACACCCAATCCCCACACAAATGATTAGGGCTATCAGGCAGGCCACACGGACAAGAACTGTCACTAAATTTTTACTGGGGCAAACTAGAACCAAGCCCACAAATTCAGCAGAAGCGAGTTGGTCCGCTCAAATAGTTATCTCACTTGAGCGGATCTCAGTGGAGCGAGTCGAAGAACCGTACCGTTCCACCCTATGACTTTCTCTAGAATAGTTCCTCGCAACTATGAACGCATGCATGAGCGAGATGCACCAGTGGAAAAATTGTGGGGAAGGAGTTGTTATTAATTAATCTCGTAATTGGCATCATGATTCTTCTCTACAGTTGAGCTCGAGAAAGAGTTATGAACTATCAATATCCAATGGTATTCGGCTTGGGCTAGAATGTGTGGACCTGTTAACTAATCTAGGAGCGAGGATGTTGATCGTTTTATTTGTAATTAAAATCCTGTTGCCATGACCCCAGCAAGTGCAGCGAGGGCGCTGGGCTGATAAGAGCGGCGTCACCGACGATGGAAAAGATGGCGAAGGTGAGTGATAGACCAAGCGAGGGTTTCTGTTACGGAGGGAATGTAAATTATATTGGATTGATTATGATTTCAGACGTCTAGCCAAAGGTTCAGACGTCTAAACAAAGTCTAGATGAAGGTTACACGGATAAGAATAAAAATTAAACCCATCCGATTGAAAGAATATACACATTTAGTTGTTCTGTAACGAAAAACGGACCAACATTTACCAAATACTATTTATTTCCAGTAATTGATTACGAAGGGTATATGGATAAAATGTAGACTGAAGATCTGTTTCCAGTTCAAGGGTGAGGATGTAACACGGCTCTAGACTCAATTTAGACAGTTTCAGCAATGGTGTCGGCCCTTATGATATTTTTGAAAGTCAAATATGTGCCTTCTCTTTGGTATACAGGTGGGATGCTTGGTCATTACTGCTCTTAGTCGGAGGGCAATAAGTGAACAGTCAACAGGAGTGATGATGTGGGAGGGAGGGGGGGATAAAATGGTATGAGGATTTGTCTAGTAGAGGAATGATGTATTACAGGTGGTCAAGCTACTAAGGTCGAGGGCGTGTAGGGGGGGGGAGAGAGAAAGTGGTGAAAGGCTAAAGGATTATGATAAGTGACTACAGGAGGAGACAGTGATTTATGACAGGGGTGCTCAGGTATAAATCGCAACAGCCAATAAAAGGTCTAATGGCGAAGATGGGTGAAATAGTATGACCGATGTAACTAATATCCATGACCCATGTATGTATGTATGTATGTATGTATGTAATAGTTTTATTTCTCTTTTATATACAGATACACTTTTGTATAAAGTAAAGGAAAATGGATTTGTGTCCTTCTGTGACTTAACATAGGTTTTCCCGGACTTCCTTTCCGTATTAGTTTGATTTTCTATTTCATTAAAGTTCAGTGTCCGTTTTGTTGAGTCCTGTGTGATATTAAGAATATTGTCCATACATTTATAACAACATTGACATGACAATGAAATATGTGTAACAATACAACTCTTACTATTAACAATTATAGTGTTTAGTTTCTTCTAACAATCATCAATTTGCTTGTTATACTTTACTTTTTGCTATAAGTTTAACGAAATATTTGAATCTCATTCAAGTGAATGAGCAGCAGTAATACAATTATACTCAGTTCTTTACTTCACCTTTACATATTCCTTTCTCTCTATCATTTGGATTCAATCTCATGGTTTGAGATCGTTAAATGACTTATTTAGTTTTATCATTATACAATATTACTGGATTTACACACCATCGATTGATATTTTGCCACTTCAATGATAGGTCAGGACAAGATATTAATCATTACATGAAACTACATCATGCTTCAGTGTACATAGCACAATTAAATCATCTTTCCTAGCTTAAGCTACAATGATATAAAAGGTACAAGGTTTATCCAGATTAATATATTTCTATTCGATATTACTCGTAAGAAATTGTTTAAATTCTTTCATAGTTTGTGGCTTAGGTAGAATCATTTTTCTCCCCTTATTGTGGGAGCGTAAGTTCAATCTTCTATTATCTATTAATTTTTTTTTTTTTTTTTTTTTTTTATTTAGAATTTTTATACAGCTAATCTTCCGTGAGGTGACAAATGAACATAAATGGGCATGCACAGTGTACAAATAATATTATGAACAATGGATGTCGACGAACACTTGAGGATAATGGGTGCTCATCTTCTAACTTATATCCTAATTCCAACAAGTGATGCTTTCTTCTGGTACATAATAATGGTATATTATTTTCAATCTGTAATTCAGTAACATTTGTTCTTTTATCTACATTGAAGGCGACTCTGACGAATGAGTTCTGTATAGTCTGTAATTTCCCAAGTAACTGTGAGGGTGCAACATTATAGATACAATCTCCGTAGTCCAATATAGGTCTGACAGCTACCTTATATAATGTTAATATATTAGATTTTGTCAAGGATTTTTGAATTCTTCGTATTGCTTTCAATCTGTTCGTTGCTTGGGAGATTTTTTGTGTTAGATGGTTTTTGAATGTCAATTTGTTGTGAATATTCAACCCTAGGTATGTATAGTTTTCTGTATACTCCATGTGTTTGTCCCCTAGTTTAAATATATATTTATTCTCATTATCAGATAGATTTGTCAGTAATATCTCAAGGATATTACTTTTATTTATATCTATAGATATCTTGTTTTTCCTACACCACAGACTGACATTTTGTAAGTCATTTAGCAGAGTCTCATTCGCCATTTTCTTATCCTTATTTGAAGCAAACAGTGCAGTGTCGTCTGCAAAGAGCTGGACATTTTCATTAGAAATTACATCTTGCAAGTCATTAATATAAACTAAGAAGAGCAGAGGTCCCAGTCCAGTTCCATGTTACCCTTTGGAATCCTGAAACCTCTCCATTCACACTGACATTTCGGAACCTATTATTTAAGTAATCTGTTAACCACAGTACCACATCATCATGGATTTTATAAGATTTTAGTTTATGCAATAATATATTATGATCGACGGTGTCAAAGGCTTTCTTAAAATCCAAGAAAGCCATGACTGTTTTTTCATCATTATTTATATTTTCGTATATCTTCTGGAAAATCCTATGGTGTGCTTGGTTGATAGAATGTTCTGATCTAAATCCATACTGATGTGGGTATAACATCTTTTTTCTTTCAATATATGAATAGAATTGGTGATGTATAGCCTTTTCCAATATTTTAGCTGGATATTTGATAATACTTATTGGTCTATAGTTAGAAGGGTAGTTTCTTGAACCCTTTTTGAATAACGGTAATATTGTAGCTTTTTTAAATTCATTTGGAATATTGTTCAAGGCTATAGATAAGTTACATAGGTATGTGAATTTGGGGGCCAGTGCCATTAGGCAGGGTTTCAGGACTCTTGTGGGTATGTGCAATAAACCTGATGCTTTATATACTATTGGACTTTCGTAAATATTCATGTATTTCATTTACACCTATTTGGCAAAAGGAAAAGACTTCATCATCTATTATTTCATTCGGCTGGTTAGATCTATCCTGCGGAATTGAAATTTGCTCATTATTTGATAAGGTTTTAATCTTTTTTGCAAGATCGACCCCTACGGTTGAGAAGAACAGATTAAATATTTCTGATGCTTCCACACCTTGTCTCAGAATATTTTGGTTATCTAATATACTAATAGTTTGATTAGTTTTTACCTTGTCGGGTGTTAAGAAGGGTTTTATTGTCTCCAAAAAATGTCTGCTATTTTTGGGATCCTTAGTGAGTTCTTCTCTCAAGTGTTGACCTTTCAATCTTTGTAATTGAGAGTAAACTTTGTTTCTTCTTTGTTTCGCTTTATTCTAATCCTCAGATTTTTTTGTTCTCCTAGCCTTTTTAAATGCTTTGTCCCTTTCCTTTGCCATCTCATTGAGCTGAGGTGTATACCAGTGGGGTCTCTCCCTGATATTTTCATACTCTTTTAACGGACACATCCTGTCCAAGTAGTGAGTTATCCTATTTATTATTATATCCCAGCATATATTTACATCTCGCAACTGATAGTACTCAGTCCAATCGCAGTCTTTGAGTATCTCTTTTAATATTTTAATATCTAGGCCTTTCCACTGACGAGATATAAAATTTCCTCTTCGGTACGTATTTTTCTCTTTCTTCTTTATAATAAACAATGGAAAATGATCGCTTGTATTGTTATTAATAGTTCCTTGTCGATTTATATTTTTACCATTTGTAAAAATTTGATCTATTATAGAAGAGGATTTTCTGCTTACCCTTGTGGGTACGTTAACTGTTTGGGAGAGACCATACTGCTTTATAAAGTCCATTTGCTTCGTTTTGTGGCTCAAATTAAAGTCACCCACCAAATAAATCTCCTTTTTTAGATTAATGTTTTCTAAGATATGTTTGATTGCAGTAATACTTTCAGCTATCTGACTCTGGGGAGGACGATATGTGTTTATGACTACCATTGTTTTCATTTTATTCTTCTTGCATTCTATTACCTGGGCCTCCAGGTTGACATTAGATATATTTAGATTTTCATATAATATGTTGTTTATTGTGTAGTCAGAATGTATATAGGTTACAAGACCTCCCCCCCTTTTCCTGGCTTTTCTATCCAGTCTGATCGCTTGGTATCCATTTACTGTTATTTGATTATCATGGATACTACTATGTAGCCTTGATTCTTGGATTGCCAATATGTCTGCCTTAGTATTTTCTATTAATGTAGTTACTTAGGGGATCTTTGGTGGTAGACTTCGCACGTTCCACGAAATTAGCTTAACACCCTTACAGGATCCTAGATCCTTTTCATTGATTTCTTGGTTACAATCTGTATCTTTATAATTTGCATCGGATTTCTCTGGTTCTTGCATTGAAAGAGGTATAATATATCCAGATTTCTTTCTGGTGGTTTGTTTCCAACATAACTAGCTTGAACAGCAACTCTCTATACATCATCCTCATCTTCCAACTATAATACTCACTCCTATTTACAATAATTATCGACTACTACAATATACAATATGTATTATATTATTGGTCTACTCCTCGTGAAGGTATATATCTGATGATTTAATAATAATCACACAACGATAACTCATGGCTGGCTAGATCCAGGGGGATGAAAATTCTCTGGAACTCTATACCCCCTAGGTCCCCCAGGTTTTGCAACTTAAACTAAAGTTTTGCTGCTTAGTAGAAGTAGAAGCGATGAAGTACAGCTTCTCTCTTCTGGCTTGTGGTTTTAGTTGAGGTTCAACTTCTCATATGCTCTGACGATCTGTTTAACCATGCTGTCTCTTGTACTTGCTTGCAGGTGACAACCATCCTCAGCTAATTTATCGTAGAAGTTCGTTTTTTTTGCCTGTTGGGTTTCAGGGTTTTTCCTCTTTGGTTTATCCTTATGGATGATTTCGCCGACATATGGGGTTGGTAGACTCTGTTCTCCATTTGTTTGCCTGATGAGAGAATTATAGGAGGCAATGGACTGGTTTAACTGAAGTTGTGTTTCAGGGTGATATTCAATTAACTGTTCTTCGACTCCTTTTTGTCTAGCTAAGTGAAGGTTATATCTATTGATATTTATTCCCATGATCGTTGCATACATCACTTTGGGTTTCTCGATTTGCATGGGCACCAAGTTCTTTATATTGGTGATAATGAGAGGTATTATCGACGTTATCTCATCTTCAAAAGATGCTAGACTACTGTGTTTGAGCGAGATCTGTTGATGACCGATCTGCTTATTTCTGGTAGTAACATTGCACAACCCTACTAACTGCACTACTCCTACCGATAAGGTTCTGGATCGGACCTGGGGCAGGCGTTGTCGTATCAAGTTGCTAACACCGTTCCCTCGCGAGTCGGCCACAATCAGCAAATCCAGTCTATTCATTGTTCCACGTGGTCCTGTACTTACAGATATTTAGATAATTATCTCTTAGGGCCGTATTCGGTCAATAACTGTGCTTTGACCCTGGTTAGAATATTGCCGAACCTATTTTCTCCTTTAAAATGTGGGGAGTTCAACACTTCTCTCTGTCCGTCCTTCACCTTGACGTTAGGGTACCGGAAACCGGTACCCCATTTCATAGATGTCGTAATCTCGAAGTAGTTTCCTTTTGATCTTCAAGAAATATCTTCCTGATTCTTCCATTTTGCTGGAATTTAGCAGTAACCATCTTTTCAAGTAAGGTTTCCTCTTCTTGGTCCCATTTTTCGTCCGTAGCGATTTGTTCGCCGTAGGTGTAGGTCATGTGCGGTAAAACTCTTCTCTCCTATTTTAATATGATTTAATATTAAATCTGCTGGTTTGTTATTCAGTCGTAGGAGGGTGTGACCATTTTTCAGTAATTCAAAATTGCCATCTCGTTGGTTTGTTCCCAATTTGTTAAACCATATCTGCGTATATCTGGCATCAGATCGCAGATCTTTGGCTTTAGTCAGGATTTTTCTCTTTTCTTCTGGTGATTCAAACTCTATATATATTGCTCTGACGTTGTGTATTCTAGGGATTGCTATTCTATAGGTTTTCTTCACTTGATCGATTTTAAATGATTGATCTATGCTCGACAACATTTCTAATATTTTCTGATGGAAGTGACCCCTTTCATCCATCCAGGCTTCGCTTAGGCCTTCTACAACTAGGTATGGATTATCCTCGTGAGGGGGGGGCTCAGATTTACTGATATCCTCAATCATAGCTACCAATGCCTGAAAGCACTGAGCGCGAACAAAACCGAAGTCGCCTCTTCGGTTGAGGTTGCCTCATCGGCCTACGGAGCAAAACATCTAGCAAAAGACATTGTACCGTCAAAAGAATTCACCAAAGGAGAGGAAGAATTGATCATGACTCTAATTACTAAAAAGTTTGACCAAAATGCTGATCTAGCCGACCAACTCAAAAAAGAAAAATGTTCCCGTTTCTACGAGGTAACCCTCAATCGGAAATGGGGCGCAGGTTTTCGCTTCCCGAATCTCATGACAAATCCACAAACTGTATCATCCAGACGTTTCCAGGGCAAGAATGTTCAAGGGGAAATAATAACAAAGACCCAGGCAAGGTTAAAGGCCGCTGCTTAAACATTTTACATTTGATCAACTATTTGTCACTTTAATAGCCGATCTTAACTACACCTCCCTTTTATCGCCCATACGCAACGAACATACGCGACTTTATACCAACTACATATATGTACTCCTACTACCTATACGGAATGACATGTACCACTGTCTTCTGTCACTATTGGATGCTAAATCTCTTACTACCATAACCATGTACATTGTATCTTGTTGCAAAGGTTATTTTATTATACAAATATTCTAGGTCCATACATAGACCAGAAATCGGTTGTGTCAGATCTAGTTTAGACTGATCTAAGTCTATACGTAGTCCAGGGATCTGTTTAAAAACGGCTCACTAAGTGAGCCTATAAATAAGCTCAGAAATGTATTCATATCCTTTTATGTATAAGCATGCATAATAATTTGTATTGTAATTGTTTTCTCGACTATACTTAGCTTTAGTTCAACTGACTTTATAACATATATTTTACTGCATTCTATTATCTTTTAACTTATACAGCAACTACTCGATCTAACTGATGTTACCGTAGCACATCTCTTCGACTTATTGCAAATTCCATGGCCACAAATACCATGGAGTCCTTCGCCCTTTTAAAAAATAGCAAAGGCTTCAACCTAATAGGCTGGAACATTAGAAGTCTCCCAAAAAATTTTAGTGAACTCCAGCACTCTATAAATGAATCAAATCAAAACTTAAACATTATCTGCTTGACAGAAACCTGGCTTCACCAAAGTCACTGTTCCACCGCATATGATATGGATGGCTACAGACTCTTTCGCCAAGACAGGCAAGGTAAGAAACGTGGAGGTGGTCTAGCAATTTATGTACGCGATGACCACCAAATCGATTCTGACTCCTATAACTGTAATAATATATCGAATGAATATATTGAAACCCAAATCATAAAAGTAAGAAAAGGTAGGGGTAAACCCTGTATCGTTGCGAATGTTTATAGGCCCCCGAGCTCCCCCATAAAAGCTGGTTTAAAACACATTGAAACTTTTTTATCTCAACTTGATTTTAATAATGATGTCATTGTCACAGGTGATCTCAATATTGATCTTTGCGAGACAAATTCTTCTGGCAACAATTTCATTGAAATACAGGCAATTTTTGAGAAATATGGCCTCACCCAATTCATTACCAAACCGACCAGGAGGACATTATCCTCCTCCTCGCTCATCGACCATATATATTCAAATTCCAAAATTGTACAAAAAGCAGGAGTTCTAGATAACTCTACTTCCGACCATTATCCAACATTTATTACTTTAAAGAAAGACAGGAATAAATATGAAACTGGCACGTTCAATGCAAGAAATACCAGATTCCTAGACCAAAAAATTCTGAATGAGATTTTGCTGGAGCAGGACTGGGACAAATTTTACGGAAGTCAGGATCCCAATGTTTGCTGGGACATCTTAATTAACTATATTATAAACTTTGTTGATCGCATGTGCCCTATAGAAAAGTTCCACAGAGTCAGGAGAAAACAACCCTGGATGACACCTGACATCACTACCCTCATGAATAAAAGGGATAAACTATTCGTACAAGCTTTAAAAACAAAGGATAAAGACCTTTTGATTGAAGCGAAACAGCTAAGAAATAAGATTTGTTCTCTTTGTAAGAAGAAAAAAGCTGCCTTCCTCAAGGAAAGGCTTCACACAGATAGGGCAAATCCCAGAGCTGTCTGGAAGACCATTAGATCAGTCATTAATCCTGAAAAAATTAAAACCAGTGAAACAATCCAGTTGGTAGACCAGGACAACCAGATTATAAGTGAACCTGATGTCCCAGATGAATTCAATTATTTCTTTCAAAATATTGGTCCATCTTTGGCATCAAAAATACCTGAGCCAGATAAATCATCTGCTCTTCTGGTCAGTGAAAAACTGAAGCCCCATGGTAATCGAACCTATGACAATTTCACCTTTAAACCAGTTTCCCCCAAAGAAGTTATGAATATTATTCGTGATATTGACCCCCACAAAAGCTCGGGGATAGACACTATCCCAGGAAATATTTTAAAAAACTGTTTCTCTGCCTTGATTATGCAAATGTCTTTTCTCATGAATCTTTCAATGTCTACGGGTATAGTGCCGGATGCCTTCAAGGCTGCAGTGGTGACCCCTCTTCATAAAAATGGTTCCAAACATTCTCCAAATAACTACAGACCGATATCAGGCATATCAATGCCTGCAAAAATTCTAGAAAAAGTTATACAAAAGCAACTTTCGACCTTTATGGAGGAAAACAATATTTTTTACCAGAAACAATATGGCTTTCGCCAAGGACGTTCTGTAGATCAAGCCCACATAGACCTTTTGGCACCTATATATGAACATTTGAATCGGGGAGGGACCACCACTGCAGTCTTTCTCGATTTCAAAAAGGCGTTTGATACGGTTAATCATAATATTCTCCTAAAAAAGATGCAAAAAATTGGTATTTGTAACAGCGAGAACCTCTGGTTCAAAAATTATCTTTCTGATAGGACCCAGAGGGTTCGAGTCAATGGTCTCATGTCTGCCCAAGGTGAGGTTACATTCGGCGTACCACAAGGAACTATTTTAGGACCGATCCTATTCACAATTTACATAAATGATATGCACCAAGTTGTCCAAAACTCAACAATTCAGCATTATGCAGACGATACAGTCTTATTTATCAGCGAAAAATCAGAAAAAAACAATTTCAAATCACTTCAGGACGATCTAAACTTGATCGACACTTGGTGTAAATCGAACAAGATATCAATGAACGTTTCGAAAACTAAGTACATAAATTTCAAAAATAATAGGAAAAAATCAGCAAATACTACTGACTCTCATAACCTCACCCTGGGCAAGGAACAAATACTTGAAGTCCAAGAATACAATTATCTTGGTCTTATGATTGATCAACGACTTTGCTTCGCAACCCAAGTGTCAAAAGTTGTAAACAATGTCAAATGGAAAGTTAGATTGCTTGGCAATGCCAGGTATATGCTAACAAAGAAAGTCAAAATTGATATTATCAAGACTCTAATCGTCCCTCTAATCGACAGAGGAGATGTCTTCTATTCTAACTCGAATAAACATCAATTAAATAGACTGCACTCAATGTTAAATGCAGCAGTGAGAGCAGCTCTAAACCTATCCAAGAGAAACAGTGTCGAGAGTGAACTCAGGAATATCAATATTTTGCCCAATGAACTGAGAAGGGAGGTCCATATTCTCGAATGTGCACATCACCTTGCCAAAAGTGAAACAAATCTAGACTTAAGGGCCCTGCCCACTAGAAGCCATGCAGAAAATAGGAGAAATCTTAAAATTACGCACCCTAATTCGGCCTTCTACCAAAACGGTTTTCTATATAAAGCCTGTTCAGCCTGGAATAAGCTAAATAAAAATACTCAAAATTTAGTCATTAGAAAAGAATTCCGGAAAAGTGTACAGTCCATGATCAAAGCTCGTGTCAATGGCGTGTAGGCTGGAATATGGACCTTCCCCCTCCACCTACTTGTAGAAATATTGTTGATTCACACTTAGTCCCTTTGAGTTTAATCATAATAATAAGAAAATAAAATAAGCATTACATACACTGAAAATTCAGGTCCCCACGAATGACTGAATTTGTAAAGTATTCCTGCACATACTGCAGAGCTAATGTATCTATTTCTACTCCCTTGTATTGATATGTTGTATTGTGTTGAATTAAAGCGTTGGGTCTATGGAAATAATGTATTTTATTTTCAACCCTCTATATTGTATTGTATTGTGACGTTGAGTTTATCGAAATAATGTTATTTATTTCAAAATCTCGTCACCGACTTATGTAAAGTATTGAGTTGAATTGAGACGTTGGGCTTATTGAAGTAATGTATTTTATTTTCAACCCTCTATATTGTATTGTACTGTGACATTGAGTTTATCGAAATAATGTATTTTATTTCAAAATCTCTTCACCGACTTTGTTAAAGTCTATGTCGTTCAAAGAAAAATGTATGATTTCAATAACTATGTAAGCTCATGCTGTACTGTATGAGTAGGCTTATATACTCACTATCTTGCCTCTAGTTTATTTTATTTTGTTTTTTAGATATTACATGTCTGCCCGAGTTGTACTACTCAAGTCACTGGGTTTTCCATTGTTTTATTCTGCTTTACTTGTATCCTCTTACATTATATATTCCTACCATATCTTCCAAATTTGGTAACTGTCGGAAGAAATGGTACCCTCGCTGTATCATACGGACATGTCGACCTTTTTGTCAATCTCTTATACTCCTCATTTGTACTCTTCTGTACTCTATGAAAGTGGCAAATAAAAAACAACTTATCTTATCTTATCTTATTTATGCCCTTTCTTCCTTCTTCCAATGCTTTTATGCTAACTACTGCATCAGATATTTGTTTGGATAGACTTTCATTGAGCACTGTTATTTCACTTTCAAGGGCTGGTACTGTTAGTACTGCTTTATCGATTTCTGCCTTAAGCTTATCATCTACTAGGGTTTCTGTCTCCTCTGGTTTATTGTCATTGTCGTAGAGACCTTTTAGAGTCCATACTTCATTTTCAACTTTGTCCAGTCTATTTTCTATGGAGTTTTCTCCCTGTCCCTCTTGGGTTTGATCACCTGTTTGCAATTGTACCTGCAATTTAGATTCCAATTCCTTCACTCTTCTCTCTACTGCCACCAACCTCCCGTTCATTCCATTGACTGGGAAGGCGTTGAGGTTCGACCCGAAGTGCTGTGCTACTGACAAAGTTTCTTTTTCATTCACTGTTTGTATTATCGTTGCTATCATATTATCCCAAGGAACAATTTTATCATCATTTGAGGTTATGGCCGAATAAAGTACTTGTCCGGCTATATATTCTAGTGATTTAGGATCTTCCCTTACGGTTGGTCCCTCTCCCGGCATGTTTATAGTGTCTCCAACGTTGCCACTATTACACTATTATCCGTACGGCCGCTATCTGTCGCCTGGTTAGTATCCAGGGACTCAGCGGTGCCTGGATCGTTTTCGCGGGAAATTTCAACCTCGTGCGGACTTGGGCACAGCTGGGGGCATGTCTTCCCGCTGTCAATCACTATTTCTCCCTTTCGTTCGCAAACTTTATCAAGTATTTCTGACACAAATGCATGAATATTGTCGTTTTTCTCACTGTCACTTACTTGCAAACTTTCCTTAGTTGGGAGATTGAATACTCTAGGATCCTTTTCACTGTTCATTTTACCTCTGTCTGTCCCATGTCTAGATGGAGACTGAACTGCTAGAAAAACGTCCTCTTCGTCGCTTCTCACTGTCTCCATTTTGTCTCACAAACATTGGATGGGTGCGTGTAGAAGCTAAACCTCCGATAAAATGTATTCCTTTTTGAATCCACTGTTCATAAATGTCCTAGGTCTTCTTTGTACATTTATGAATCTTTTTGCCGCTGGATATTATATTGTTCGTTCTTCTACCTTCATTTAGGAGCGTAAATCTTTCAGCCTGTCATGTTGCGCGCTTCAAGTTTCGTGCCCTCCATCTATTGACCCATGACACATGCTTTTCTTGAGGGCATAATATACCTTTTAAGCATATAACTCATGTATCGTTTGAGGGTATTCAGGTTGGGGGTAAAATCTATTAATCATGGTAGTCTAAGGTCTAAGCGAATAAACAGATGTATCGTTTGAGGGTATTCAAGTTGTGTGCATCAGGAGGGGGGGAGGGGAAGGGGGTTTATAACAGGGGTGGTGAGCTGAAAAAATGTTTATCTAAGGAGGTCAGGCGCTGAGGTGGTGGAAGGAAAGGATCTAAGGGGTGGTGGTGGGAGGGCGCTGGACCGAGAAGCAGGAAGCTCGGTAAGAGGTGGTGGTGGTGGGAGGGTCAGGGACTCCTTGCTGGACGTGCTGGACACCAGAACCCCAGACGCATACACACAGGACCTATCCAGCACCAAGGCTGTGCAATGGATGATTAGAATAGAAACTTCCCCGAAAATGTCTTGCACCAATGGATGATCGTGTAATGTCGCATATAATAGTGGGTTGAAAACAAAGGGATTCTCTCAACGCTTAGATATAATACATGGTATAGGCCTACAGTGCCTACCAACGACTGAATTATACAATGAACATTTCATCAGGATTTCATTAAACATTTAAGTTTGTTCGATTCACTTTTGTGTATATTTGTATGGCCTCTCTGTAGGTCTCTCGCCTCACACACACCTCTTCCTCTTCCTCCTATGCACCCCACCCCCTCCCTCGATTCACCACCAGTTACCACTCACCCTACCCCTGCCCCCACCCCAACACCTTAGCAGCCTGAGGGAGGGGGGCAGGTGAATAGCAGGTGAAGGGGGAGGGGGAGCATGAGGAAGAGGGGGGGGATCAGACAAAACAAAAACCTGCATTACCTGCATTTCTCTTTGCTTAGATTATAAGTCTGGGAGGAGAGGGGCAGTTGGTGTGGGGGAGACTGACAGTGAGGGTGGGGTGGGAGGGTGAGAGGGTGGGGTTGGATGGGTTAACACTGGCGTTTTGACTGTCCGTGCAGTGAGGGTGGGGTGAGAGGGTGGGGTTGGGCGGATCAGGTGAGTGTATCAACTGTAGAGGGTGGGAGGAGGGAATACCATGCCCCCTTCTGTCCGTGCCTCGTCGGGCATGGAGGGTGGGAGGAGGGAATACAGCCACGCCCCTGACCGTGCACTGACATGTTGGCAGGCCAATCAGGAATCAGAAATTCCGGGACCTCAAGAACATGGACGATTTGCCTGCCAATCAAATTCCAAGAGCCAATCAAATTCTGTGGCCTCAAGAGCACAAACGATTTGAGAGCCAATCACGAGGCCAGGACTGACCAGGAGAGACCAGCATTCCTGGAAAAGGTGTGAAGAATCAAACCTCATTAAGCCTCATTTAGTTGGAGGTGAGAAAAATGTCCTGTGGAGGCCCTGCACCAGAGTCTTTAAGCTCATGCTGAGACAGTGTACCAGACTCGTCAAAACCTGTGGTGATAACAAGAGGCCCCTACAGCTGTCTCTTGATTTCACAGACATTTTCACTGCAAAACGCAAATCTTTCCGTCAAAACACAGATAAAACATTCCTCCCCCCAGCAGTGAAAAAATCAGGAGCGTAGGCCTAACCAATTCCTTATTTTTTATGTCCGCGGCGACAGGTCTTTGAAGGTGGGAAATTTACTCAAAGTAGAAGGTTTGGTCCCTATAATCGTTTAATCCAGGAACTGTCTAACAGATTAAAAACCGACCCAATAAAGAAAGACAATTGGAACCAAATTAAACAGGGAAAGTGTGATTGAAACAACATGAGATCTTTTGAGAACTAAAACCTGGCCTGGATTTATTCTGACACATAATGAAACAACTTGCCTGCTTGGATCAACTTACCTTGTTCTGATGTTCCAGTTAGTCTGTCAATAGCTTGGGCAAGTTCTGGAAAAAAACATTTAGCACTTATTGAACGAGTTGCAACATGGAGCATAAGTAAAATGGCTCTTCCACATACAAGGCAAACAACCGACAAAATACGACTGACAAAAGGGGCACAGGGGGACCGCCAGAGGTGACCAACAATGGCAGGGTACCGATTGTCGGTCCCCGGTATTTACATGCACAACAAAAAATGCTCATTTGTTCACTGACAATCGTGACCAGGATGCGGCGACACAGCAATATATGTTGTATCAAGTAAAGTAAACTATTGTAACCTCAAATACCATTGTTAACAACACCTTTATAAATAAAAGAATAATTTTAGTTGCCTGAAAAAACTGTTCAACGTGGATTTTTCCAAGTATTTTCTTGTTAATATATGGTTGATTCTCATGAAACGGTTCCAAAGGGGTATTTTAGGAAAGGTTCTTGAAATAAAAAGCAATTTCTAGTATACATGCCTCATATCCTACTCTTCTATACCCTGAAACTGCGTTCCTTGAATATGAAAATTATTGATAATATAGCCTAAAATATATTGCGTCACGGACGGTGATGGTCATAGAAATATTTGTTGTCATTTCATTCAGTTATAAAAAAAATACAATGATTATCATTTCACATGATTCCGAAGAAGAAAGCAAGCCCTTTCAAATGGTATATAGGGAACGAAGCTACATCCATGGAATCATTATGAAAATCAATGAAGAACTACCGTCATGGATGGTGATGGGGGCCGTCATGGACGGACGGTGATGGACAAAAAACTTCCCCATTTTGGAAACATAGATCCTTAGAATAATTAGCAGTGGCAATCAACTTTATTCTTTGTGTTCCAATACACCCATGTGTCCACCTTTCATCAAGCATACAAATTATTCATTGCATGATTTTTTAATATTATTACACCCTATTATCAGCGTCACGGATGGTGACGGCCATATTGGATTATAAATTTCTCTCTTTCTCTGTGAATCTAATTTCTGATTTTAGTGCATAAGTCTTTCATGAATTATTCTTCATGAAAGTCTTGGCACATATGGATAAATAAACAAACATTACCATGTAATCTTAATTAATAGTAGGAATGATATATTTAATATTTGTGTAGTAAGGTATATTTTGAGCATATTAATGGCTCTAATTTACTAAATATTCATCATTCATTCAGGTAGATACAAGTAGGTACACATTTGTTCAGAATATAGATAACATAGAAACATTAATTATGAGGCATGAGCACATAGGAAAGATCTATTCGAAGAAAACTAGTAACAAATGACATTTTCCCATTTGGAACCATTTCATGAGAATCGACCATATAATAATATATATATTTCTATCGCCTTGCATCAACCAATCAAGCTATTGCCTCAGTTTATTTATGTGATAATAATGTCTATATTATTGTCTATATTAAATCAATTTCCAACGTGTGAATACTACCCGGGATAGCTCTGCTCAAACAGACTAACATTTTATTCAGGTTTTAACAGACTGTTACACTCTCACAAAAATATAGTAACATTTGTGATTTTCGTCGTGCCCTGACTTAAGGGTTATGCTATGCATCAATATTGATACACTACAATGACAATACAAATGTTTAACAATGTTACATGACATCAAAAATGATGCCCGGCGATAGAAATATAATCGAAAAATGAAGAAAAATCATTCTTAATCCTAGAGTTTTTACAGTCTTCATAATGTTTAAATGAACCTTTAAAAATTTCACCATTTTGACTCTGAACAAAGGGGTGTATTCCATGTACAGAAGTAACATGTTTCTCTGACTCTACTCATTGGGCAACCTCAGAATTTTACATTTGTGCTATACAGGCTTTGGTAATTCTGTGACGAAACTGAATTTATTTATGAGACTTTACTTATATTAATGTTGCTATTGTTCTTTGACTTATCTCCATATTATTTGACATTAATATTGATATGAATTGATATTTACCTTTGCTACGATAATTAGTTATATCATTATACACAAAGAACATATATGGTAATATATTAAAACATATATTCAATATACTAATTAAAGAAATATTAAGTTAAATAAGTATGCTACAACTTGATGTAACATACTGTACGATTGGGAGACTTTTGAAGTCGAAATAATCACCAAAAAATATCAATAAATAATTATAAATCAATAGAAATCATAAATAAGTAAATGTACAAATGAACGCCAAACTATTCACCAAAATCAGGGACTGGGAAACCACGCACAAATCGAAATTTTCACTAAAAATGGCAATAATTCTATATAAATAAATTTAAATGATAAAAATAAGTATACAAATATACTCTAAACTTCACAGAAGTGAACAGGAATGAACAGGAGGCTCATCAAGATCTTAGGTACCTTCAGTTTTGCCCCACCCCCCAAAAATAGGGTCCCGACAAAAATTTAGGGTCCCGACAATCGGTCACCCCTCCCAACAAGTTCTAAAATTTTAGAACTTGTCAGGAGGGGCCCATGACAGGTCAACGACAAGCCACCGACAATTGTGAGGGGGTCACCGATTGTCGGTGACCCAGTATCCACATGCATGATTGTTCGTCACCTCTGGTGACCGATTGTCAGTGACCGCTATTTTGTTGGTTGCCTTGTATGTGGAAGAGGGCCTTAAAGAACAAGATCATATATCAAGTTATTTACTTACATGTCTGTGCAGAAAACAAGTCCCATAAGTTGATTATTATTATACATGCCCAATTTTGCATGTAAAACATGCTTAATTAAAAAGATAATAATATAATTTACCATATCTGGTTTTCTGAGAAGAGGAATATAATTAGAAACAGGTGAAACGATCAAGGAAGAAAGCACTTGCTCTGGCAAACTTGCATTGGCATGACAACGTACAAGCAATGTACAAGTCCATTACCGCATTACAAGTAAGGAACAGCCCTTGGGGCCCCTGTAGTGAATGTGTGTATACTAATTAAGGATATTGAACGTCAAAACTTCCAAATATTGACAATTATATGCCACAGGAGGCAAATTGTTGTCCTTTGTACGTCCAGAAATAACTAGCACTCCTTACATGAGTTATCAAAGAAAGGGGCTGCCTTAGGCATGTTTCGAAATGTCTGAATAGTCATACAAACAGTGCATCAGCAGACCCCAAATGCAGGTTATTAATTTATTTAGTGTATGCTTTTTTTTAAAAAGAGATTTCATTGAGCAAATCTCATGATACTCAAGGAAAGAAATCAATTTTGTATTTGGTAAGCGAACAAGAAAGTACAAACTTTAAATCACTTAAACAATAATATTATAATATTCTATTAGAAAGAAAATAGTCTTTCAACTATTTACAACATTTAGACAAATACTCAGCAATACTAAGATTCATGAATACAAATTCTTGTCAAAACTAGGTATTTTGATGATATACACATTTTTTTTTTTTCATAAATATAAAATACAGTAGAGGGAAGGGGGCTCGCTGTATATCGGGAAGGCTGGCTTAAATAGTTGATGTAATTGATGAAAGAGCATAAGAAACTTGATTGTTGTTTTATTTGGTTATCTCTATAAATATAAAAACAGCCTCATCAAGTAATAAAACATCAAGCTTATCACAATTCAGTTCAGATTTTGGTTGCATGTCGTTCATACCTTTCAGACCTACAAATTTCTTTTTTGCGTTTGGAAATCTTTTTATTTCAGGCCAACCACTGTTTCGGATAAATACAGCTAGTTTGTTCCAAGTTTTGGGTCCCAATAATGAGGTGATTTTTGAATTTTTTCAATCATTGGCCAATCAGTATTTAGAACAACACCTTCTTGCAATCAGGTTACTCTCTCACACTGTCAAGCATTGAATCTTTTTTAAGAACATGATTCTCAGAAATGATATTTTTTATTTTTTTTCCAATTCACCTTGATTACATGATCCAGAACATCAATGTCTCTGTGGTCTTATTGGAAAATTAATCTTACAGCTTGATTTAGAATTCGCTGCAATTTTTGTCTAGCATCAGATGTTGCAATTTTAAAGCAAACAAGGCCATATTCAAGTAGTGAAAGCACATAGCTTTTGACAATAATTTTGGTCATATCGATGGTCAGAGTTGACAGTCTCTGCGATTTCAAGTCTTTGCTACAAGGGCAATAAGACTGGAGATCGCAGAGACTGTCACAGATATTTCCTAATTGGTTGCAATTGTAAGAGTTTGTACACCACTGTTTTTTCAAATTCTGCCAGGTGTTGGTTCATTGACAAGGTACAGTCAACCTTGAATCCAAAGTATGTAACAATTTTAGCCTGGGCAATCTTCTGACCGTTTAAGAAGATATTCCCAAGTGCTTTGAACTTTATTTTTTCATTATATTTCTCATGCAAAGGATTTGTAATTGACACTTCTTTTCATTTAACTTAAGTTTGTTCAATTTCATCAAGTTATTAATATTATTAGTTGCAACTTGTAAGACTCTTAGATAATCATGGATATTTCTACCTGTTACACTAAAGGCAGTGTCATGGGCGTACATGGTGACATTTAGTTCAACATTCGGCAAATTCATGTTGTCAATACCTAACAGTACCCTATTTATATATAGTAAAAATACAATCAGCCCAAGATGGCTGCCCTGCAGAACACCTCTGTTTTTGGTGATCGGAGCTGACATGAAATTGTTTAGAACCAATTTCTGAGTGTGGTTTAACAAGTAATTCATAATGATTTCTGTTAAACGGGGATTGAATTTGTAATATCCTAGGTAGAAATGTAGAATGTTGTGGTTAATAAAATTAAATGCCTTGGAAATATCATAGCAAATCGCCAAAGTAATGTTTCCAGAATTTATGCCTTTCAAAATGGGGGTGAAAAAATCATATAAACTCATATCAGTGGAACGATTGGGTTGAAACCCACCTTGATCTTCACGAAAAAGATTATTTTGCTCCATATGGTGTGTGATGGGATCACAAATATTTTTTTTCTAATATTTTAGACATGTGGATACAGCTGTGGGCCATTCAAGATAGAGCGTAATGTTGGTGTTCCACTTGTCGGAATGAGCCTTCGGTTGCAATCGGTTTTAATAAGAAACCAAGCACATAGGTTTCAAGAGGTTTCCAGAGGTTTCTTATACAAATATATGCTATTTCCGATCCATACCAACCAATGTTGGTCTGTTCAAGTGCTCGGTTCAGAATGAAATGCAACCTTAGTTTTGAAAAACAACATATATACATTGGAACCATTCCTTTTCATTCTGTTCCATTCAGACGATGTTCAAAACTTGTTACAACTGCTCAGAATATCTGTTTGGCTCCATTGGATCAGCTAGTAGCAGGGTTGGTAACAAGCTAAGTTGTGATACATGGAATAACATTGTCATATATTGATAGATCTGGACAGTGGCCCCCCTCACTATTCTAGGAATGCTTCCCCACTCATGTGTTCATACATGTATTATGTAATAGTCCAAGCAAAGGTTGCTTGGCTTGTTCACAATAAACCCCAGATGATTCTAGGATTCCGGACTCAGAGGTTCATTTACTACTGCTCCCAATATTAATAATATAACAGCAGGATAGGTGTAGACAGAGAGGATGTACCTTTTCATTGTTGTATTGGCACATGATTATATATGCATGTTTTCGTAACAAATATATACCTATTTGTCAGCAGCATTATATTTGAGCATTACCACCCACACCACTTTATCAGTAGAGAATAGCTGCTGCAGCCATCATATTAGTTTAATTCAACATATTACTGAGAAGTAATTTCAAAATTTTAAAATTATTGATATACATTTGAGTGAAATTGATGTGTTGTAGACCATGCTATACTGTGGCATCTTTGTATGTGTGTATTTTCACGAGTGTTTTGTGCTGCTTGGTCTGGACCTACCATTATTACTGTTCCTACTGCTATATCTCATTTTTATCTGTCTCTACTACTGATGAATTTATTAAACTGCCTTAGATAGATTGTATTAACTGTTAGGTAGATGAAGTTTATTGTCTCTGTCTCAATGGCTATGAACTACTTCTCACTTTAACTTTAACTAAATACTCCTAGATTAGATATTAGAAATTAGCCCTGAAGTTTATTTTGGACATATTAATGTAAATTTAAAAATTTGTCTGGTAGCAACTAGTCAGGAACCCGCTGGAAGACCTGGAAGTTACCTTTGAGATGCGGGTCTCCTTTTTGTACACCTCTCGTATAAATAAAAAGATGCTTTGAATTGAATTAAATTGAATTGAATGTTCCTAGACTAGAGGGAAGTTAGAAGAGTGAGAAGTAATTGTGAAAAGATGAAACCATCTATGCTCATTAGGTGGGTCAGATTTTTCAATTGTGCTATTTTGCCATTATAACCTGTTTTCCCAAGTACATCTTTTATTATTGAGAAAACCTATTTCTGCTTTATACGTCTGTATTCCGCTCACTGAGAGCTTTTATTCCATATATACTTTGATATACTTCAATAATTGGGAAAATCCCATTTTTATCCCCTAATTTCACAATAATTTAATAATAAATACATTTCATTTCCTTATATTTCATTTCTAGCAACACAGACCTAGCTGTTTCTTGCCTTTCCATTAAATTGAACCTTATTCCGAATCCAAACACCCATCCTGCAACTGTAATTCATCTTATTTCAATTTATTATGCCCTTTTACATTTTTCCAAATACTGCACTAACGATAGCACCCCCTTTTTTATAGTTCCAAAATCTTTGTCCTATTAATTCTTTTCTTTTTCTACAACCTACCAAACTACTAACCAACATCTCCACAATCACCCTATTTTCAATCTTTATGAAAAAAAAATTATTTCCTACCTTTCTATGAACTTAATCATTATTTACCCTTTTTCCAACTCTGAGGGGGTGCTATCGTTAGTGCTAATAAAATGTGTCTAGTTGTTTAAGAAAAATATTTTTGCATTATATTTCTATCATTGCATATTCCAACTCAGTCCCTTACTACATATATGTTACAAAATTATGATATTTCTTAATATTCCCACCAAAATAGCCCATAGAGATGATTTATCCTGCTGGCTAACGATAGCACCCCCTTAGATAAAAAGGAATTGAATGAAACTTTTGGTCATTTTGGATTAATTATGTTATTTCCCTGTTGATTTTTTTTATACCTGCTTGTGTTCCCACCCATTAAAAAGTCTGGAAAAATCTTTTTCATGACCTAAAATATATAGATTATGTGTTTTTAGATGAAGAAAGTGTGAAAATTAAAAAAGAATATCACTTATCAAATAATATTATACATCAGTATGGTAAACTAACATGTGTACAATCGCTTTTCTCTCAGTTATTCATTCCATCAATGATATTTCTTAAGATTAGATGAAAACAAATTATTTCAATTGATGGTGTAGTTGCCTCCCACTAGCCCAAAGAATCCAGTTACCTTGGGGGTGCTATCGTTAGTCCTAGATGAATATTGCAGCATTTACATTATATTAATGTCAATTTCACACAAAACTATTTTATCCCACATCATTGACTATATCTGTGTGTACTTCACCATGATCATTAGAATTTTCACATAAAAAATCACTTCATTATACTGTTTGATTATCTGACCCATTACATGAGGGGGGTGCTAACGTTAGCAATTGTAACATCAAGTTTTTGGACACCAGGAGCATATATTCTGACTCAAATCATGAGTTTTTATTAAGAAACAACATCCATGTGTAACATGCAATCAGCTAGAAGCAATTTTACTATAAGAAAGGACTGGAATTTGCTGAATATATTGTTTCATTAGTGCCAGTTTTGGTTTGGGGGTGCTAACGTTAGCCATTTTGATATTGACCTAGTGATGGCATGGGAACCTATACAGCAGCCCAAAACATGTTGAAGAACTTAACATCAACAATTATCTCATGTATCCAATTTGATTGGAAAGATTTCCTAGACAAATTCAAGGTAAATATGCACAATATTCATTTCCTAAATTTCTTCTTTTGTTAGGGGGGTGCTATCGTTAGCCATTCCAACATTGACTTGGTGGTGCCATGTGCACATATAGAGGCTTAAATTATGTTACATCATTTATCATTAACACAAATCTGTAACATTGTATCTGATTTGAAACATTTCATGAAGAAAATCTGCTGAAATATACAAAAAAACTATTTTGTTGCAACCTCAATTTGGTTGGGTTGGGGGTGCTATCGTTAGCCATTCCAATATTGACTTTGTGGCCACATATAAATAAATTACAGGTTGAAATGTTGTTAGATTGTTTCAAGGAAACAACGACCTATAACATCTAATCTGATCAAAATAATTTTGACAAAAAATTAGACTTATATTATGAGAATTACTTATTTTGTTAGTGCCTCAGGTTGATTTTTCTGAGGGGGTGCTATCGTTAGCCATTCCAAAATTAACTTTCTGATCCCATGCGCACCAGTAATAGCTTCTTTTCTGGGTAGTCATATGAATTAAATGCTCATCTATGACATCTAATCTTATTTAAAGATTTGGTTAAAAAATTGGGTAGAAATATGATAAATTTCATTTTGATTACTGTCTCAATTCATTGGGGGGTGCTATCGTTAGCCATTCCAAAATTGACTTTGTGGCCACATATAAATAAATACAGGTTGAAATCTTGTTAGATCATTTCAAACAAACAACAACCTATGGCATCTCTTCTGTTAAAAAGGATTTTGACAAAAGATTTGACTAATATTATGAGAATCATTTATTTTTTTACTACCTCAGTTTGATTTTGCTGAAGGGGTGCTATCGTTAGCCATTCCAAAATTAACTTTCTGATCCCATGTGAACCAGTAATATCTTCGATTTTTGGGTAGTCATATGAATTAAATGCTCATCTATGATATCTAATCTCATCAAAAGATTTGATTGAATAATTGGGTAGAAATAAGATAAATTTCAGGTTGATTACAACCTCATTCCATTAGGGGGTGCTATCGTTAGCCATGTAAACCTTGACTTTGGGGTCCTGTGTGACCATATATACTGGCTGATACCATATTAACTCATTGAAAATAAACAATTACCAATGATATCCAATCAAATTGAACATATTTCAATAACAAATGTAGCTGAAGTGTGTATATTATCTATTTGATTAATGCTGCTTTTAGTTGGCAAGGAGTACTAATTTTAGTCATTACTGTAGTGGGTCATGGAATGATGAGAGACAAAATGAATTAACTTTTATCAGTTGCAATTATGAAATGTATGAAATACAAAATCATTAAATGACTCTTTATGTGATAATAAGATAATTTGTGGGATTTGCATTATGTTGGATTTTTTTCCAATTGCACTAACGATAGCACCCCCTAAAAGAGGTATCTCTTAGGCCCTTCTGGAAATGGAAAAAACAGGAATAAAGTACAGAATAAAGATATTTTCTGATTGGTAATCTGTTAACCTATGCATACCAAAACACTGAAAGGCATCTAAGTTTTGATCATTACATGAAGACAATGTAAAAGATATGAATAATGGAATAGCCCAAAATGTGGAAAATCGTAGACATTGGTAGTAGAAGAAATAATGTCTAGAAATCAAACCATTTGAATAGAAACTTCCTAAATTTTAGATGATAACTATTAAAAAGATATAGAATGCATGTGCATGAAATGAAATACAAATATCAATAATTGAAGTAAAAAGATGTAAGAATATAAAATTCCAACATCATAGGGGGTGCTAACGTTAGCCTCTCAGGTAGAACATCTTTCACAAGCCCTATCTTGGCTTCTGATGGGTCGATTTTGTTGGAATAAACATTCCCAAGTTCCTCAAAGTCTATAGTTTAGCATCTAGAGTTCAATAAATCTATTTGAATAAAAACAAAAATCACCCCACTAAGGGGCAGCTTATAGGCAAAACAGCACAATTGGAAAATCTGACCCAGGTGATGTAGAAAGGTTTGTGGATGGTCTGTTGCTGGGTGGACAATTCAAGGGACATTAGCCCCAAGATTTTCCATCAGGCAACAGAGCACTTTGACCATCCAAAACCAAGGGTATTATTGCTTTTAGACATGTTTTTGTCAGATTCGACTGAGGGCTACTGAGAAAAACAAATTCATCTACCTTTTTGACCTTTTATTTACAAGTCCTTTTGATGTCTATAACGCCTATTTCTTACCGGAAGTTGCCGGAAGTGATTGACATGGTCAGAATCTGACCCTACAGGGTTTAATTGTGAATAATCCAGAGGGATTTTGAGGGAATATACGCAAACAGTGCACCAACACACCCCAAATGAACGTTGTTAATTCTCTTAGTCTCTGCCTATGGTAGGTATGCCCAGGATACTCTAATCATCTATAGTGATCTTGGCCACATGCATGTTTACCTCTGTAGTACATGTATTTGGAGATTGTAGTGGAACTTACTATTGAATGCCTCCGCTGCATCAGGGTGTTGGTTCTTGTCCGGATGGACGATTAGTGCCAACACTTTGTACTGCCTTCTTATCCTCTCTTCTGAGGCGTCCTCAGGAATATCTAGCACCTGGTGGTCACCACTTGACTGCAGGATCCTGTGAAATATACACATCCTAGTTAGCACTGTTGTTTGCACGATTCAGCACATTCTACACAATTTCTTCCTCATGCAGCCTCCAGGGATAATGTATACATGGAACAGTGATAGATGATCCTTGACCTCAACCCCCCACCCCCCCTTACCCAAATCCCAAACTTACAGTGCCTTCCCTCATGCTCCCTCCCCCTACCCACTGATAACATTAGCGAAGGGAACAATAATTAGATTGGACAGGTTCTATAGACAACAAATGCCCATGCGTCCAAGCGACCCCTCCTCCTAGCCTGATTCACACGTGGCTGTGCCTAAATCCCAGCTGGGGTGAGGGCGGGTGGCTTAGTTGGGTAGGTAATCCAATTCAAAAGAATGCAATTCTTTACAGTATATCTTGAAGAATAAAACTAATGAATTATCTTACCGCTCTATTTCTGTCTCCTCTTTCAAGCGGAGGGTAGTTATAGGATCTAGAGCTGCTCTGTGTGCTGCCAGGGCTCCAGGTTCTACATCTGGTCTCTCTGCCCCGGGCTCCTTCCCCGGGCTCGACATCACCACTGGTCCTATAGTAGACAATATGTATTACACATGAATTAATGACTCATGTATTAACACTGTAACTTAATCGGGAGTAGCTAACATTGGAACCAATGTTTAATACTAATGACATATTTTTTTAAAAATAAATTTGATTTAACAAAAATTCCACAGTAATTTGATGTCTTATTTTGCCAAAGTACAACCCTATAATCAATTGTTACATTACACATATCTAAATATAAATTTTTTTTAGAATAATTGAAACTTCATTATGTGGTGCGCAGCTCTCGATTAGCATTTGCTGAACCAGAGCCGGGCTCATGTAACCAACACACTGTTCTGCTTTTGGTTAGTTATTATTGTAAGAGGGAGCTGGTTGCCGATTTGCTACTGTGGTTGAGTGAACCGACAGAGGTCATGTTTATCCGTCTGATTCTTTTTTTACTGATTTTATCCTTTATACTGCTCATGCAAGCTTCATGTCATTATATTGAACACCTTATGGCAGTGCATTGCCTTTTATTGTTTCATGTGACTCATGTGTCTGCTACTTGAGTAACTGGCGGGAAAGGCGGGAAAGGCCTAACATGCTCAGAGTAGAAACGCTATAACAAAAGAGAAGACTAGGAAGGAATAACCACCACAGCGTGAAAAAACATATAGAAGTCCATGAACATACTCGGATCAACCATAGCGAAAATTTGTTAAGTTATAGGTTTGGTTAGTATGGAAAATTGGAAAATTGGAAAAATTGGAAAATTGGAAAATTGGAAAAAGAAGACAAAACCGCCACATCGCTTGGACCAGAAGGATACAATTGGGAAGACCCACACTAATCTTGATAATCTTGACGGAAAAAAGAACTTACCCAGAAAGTTAACTCTCTAAACATAGATATATCAGTCACTAGCTATAGTGGGGCCGATCACAGTGACATTGAAGACATAGCCAATGGCTTGCCAGTAAAAACACCCAAACAGTTAGAGGAGAACATTAACCAGTTGATTTTAGATATAAGGGCCTTAATTGATCAAACAAACACTAAATTAAAATCTGTAGACGAGAAATGCATTGATATCACACAAAAAGTCACATCTCTAAACACTGAATTAGGGAACTTCTCAAGTGATAAGGGGCCATCCACAAATGACCTCATGCTCTAGGGGGGAGGGGGCGGTGAGTTTTTATGACAAGGCATGACAATGGGGGGAGGGGGGTCAACTCATGTATGACATCATGTTTTTATATTTTTTCAATCAAAAGACAACCCTAAGGGGGAAACTTGTGCTCTAGGAAAAATTCATTTGAACACATTAGAATAGAAGATTACTGGACGCATGCTTCTATGGCCTCTATATCTAGATATATCCAGATAATCAAATTTCAATAATGGCACCATGTGAAAACAACCCTGATGGATATTGCTTTTTTCTATATTAATTTAAAAAATGTATTGGCCTTAAATTTAACTTTAAAAATAAATGAATAGAAACAGGTGTAATGTAACTTGATTGGTAGCCTTACACTGCATTTTTTAAATAAGTAATATAGAACAAAATCTCTAGCAGCATTCATTTCCTCCTTGGTGTTGGACGTCAGCCAATATTGCTGTGGTATAGACCCATGCATTTTATACATAGGTAGCAATACAATGACTGGTACCACACCCTTGGGCCCACCAGTCCCATTGCCAAGGCTGGTATTTTTGTGCCGTTCTTGAGGCAGTTGACACTAGGTGCTGTAACAATCAGTAGTGTGTACACATCACCTCTTAACCCTATCCATACGCCAAGCGCACTGGAAAACAGTGGCCCAACTATGCTGGCCCTGTCAGTAGGGCGCATTTCTTATGATGATGCAGTTGCTTAGATAAGTGCAGCGAAGAACGGCTGCTCAATACCAAGTTGCGTCGCTAAATACAACACTACTTTAATATGGGAGTCCATACGGAAATGTTATATCTGTTCACATGTTACTGAATGAAACAAAAAGGACTGCCTCAAATATCAGAAGAGTTTTTGCACATATACTGAAGGTTATATGCTACACATAAAAGGAAGAAAAACCATATGTCATTGTGATGAAAAAAAAGTTGCAGCAGTCTGAATTTGACATGTTTAGGGAAAATAGACCACTTGCAGTGAGGCTGACTGGGGGGGTACTAGGCCATGTTTTGAGGCATAATGTCAATGTTGCTATGGATATAAAATTAGAATGTTGCAAAAATATGGTAAGAAATATTCTTTATTTAATATATGAACAAAAAAAATTAATGTAAACAAGTTATTATTTTCTATAGAAAATAAGAAGAAGTAAAAAGATGTCTCAAGGCATTGTGGCATTATTCACAGGGAATGACCTGAGGCATCATGGTGTTGTGAGGCTGGGAGTGTTTCAGGGCATTGTGGCGCACTTGACCTGGGAGTGCCTCAAGGTACTGCGGCGTTATTCACCTGGGAATGACTCAAGGCATTGTGCAGTATGGATAGGGTTAATCTTTCAAAGTGAAGGGTAGGCAAGTCAAGTTCCCTTATGTATATGTAAGGACTTTGTCACTCTCCTTTGAAGGTTCTCCAGAGTATTGATATTAACCATGTACTCAGGGTTCCAGACTGGTGCACCATGTTCTAAGTGTGGGCTGATCAACCCTTTGAAAAGGTTGCTGGAATTACCAGTGTCCCAGTCCTTTTGATTATGCACATAATCCTGTTAAATTTGGCTACATGAACATTTACCTCTTCCGTAAATTTACCAACGAGGCACCTAAATCTTTTTCCATGGTGATTTCCTCTGGTACTCTCATGTTCCCACTTGCAATGGTGTAAGCCTGGCACAAGGATGAGTTTCTCTGATGCATGACATTTGGCACTTAATCGCTCCATTCATAGATTTTTGTTGAAACATTTTTTATTGAGGCAAAGATTCTGAATTACATTACTTGGTGTTGTTAGTGAACAGGTAGATGGGGTACTTGGTCAATAGGAACCAAGGTCAATAATATATATTATGAAGAGAAGTGGTCATGGAACTGACCCCTGTGGGACTACACTGACTTTATCTTGTGTAAAATCCTTTGATGTGGTATGTTCCATTACTAAAATATAGCCTCCATAACTTTGCACAATATGCAAGTCAGATTTAATGGGTTTGGGTATTATACCACTGCCAAACCCTTGTAACAGCCTAAGAATCAAGGGGGTTTCCTGATGGCAACTAGTGCCACCATCTGGTCACATTTTGTCCAGCCCCAGTGATTAATAGGCCACTTCACATAATTCAGTGAGTGTGTGATTAACCCCTATCTCTGTGCACATGTGCACAGAGATTAGACCCACATACATTGGTTGGTAGAAAACTAATCTTAACATAGTGGTCAATAATCTTGCCTTATTTGTTGGACACAAAGCAACATTTATTGCTGGTATAAGTTGGCAAAGTTTGACACCTATATTGAAAGTATCAGGGCCCATGAAAAGTGCCAGCCTTGAAACCAAGCTAGGATTGAGGTAACCATAGTTGCTGTGGTACTAAGTGAATTTGTGAAGTAGCCTATTCAAGTTCAGGGGCTTAGTTTTTTTAATATGGAGATTTCAATGTTGTGGATCATAGTTCTAATAATGGGGTCTGCATATTTCATTGAAATGTTATACCTAATTGATTATAAGCTTTTTAAAAAGGGAGAGTTGGGTTGTAGGAGGGGGGGTGCTGCAAACATGACGTCATTTTTTATCATTTTTAAGGGGGGGTCTGGCACAGTATGACAAAACATGACATGGGGGGAGGGCGGGGTAAAAAATGGCCAAAAAAGCATGACGTCATTTGTGGATGGCCCCTAAGGATAGGAAGCTACCCAAGGGCCAGGTTCATGATGGTACAACGCACCTTATATTATAGGGTATCCCCGAGGCTTGGGACAAAGATAACATAGGGATCCCCAAAAGATCTGAGGATACAAAAAAGATTACGCTAAATCTCTTAAATATGGCCATAAATCATGGAAGAACATCTGGTGGAAGCCTACAGAGTGGGCATAGAGAAAACAGCTAGGACGAGGGCTATTTACATTGAAGTGGATACTCCCGAGCGAAAAGGTGCAATATTAAATAATTCCAGAGATATTAGAAGAAAATCAGGATACTCGCTATGGCTTAAAATAATATCCCCTGATAAGTCTAACCATCTTTATCAAATAATCGCCGACTGCCATAAGCTCCTCAGAGTAAGTAAGCACCAAGCTAACTCAGTTTGGGGGCATATTGTCCTTGGAAACAGGTCATACACAGCGGCTGACCTACATTAACTCCCTGAGGGATGCCGCCCTGCAGATGTTTGCCAGTATAGCTATAAACCACTTAGATTTTAGCGTAAGAACTGTCTGTAGGCCTAGAGACGCCACGGGGCCTACAGACAGTTCGAACGCTAAAATCTAAGTGGTTTATTGATTTTAGTCCGTGATGGATCAGATCCCCTCCATAATTAGGTTTACATTTAGGCCTACACATTCAACGCTACATGTTGCGGAAAAAACACTAGCCAGTAGGCCTACAGTTCTTTAGCAACCAGTCAGATGGCGCCACCATTACCAACGTTTATTTACTTTAGGCTGGGGCCAATAGGGCCGACGATTCAAATCACCATACATCGACGGCAAATGGTGATAGAAAGAAACAGAAAAAAGCCAATTGAAGCTATATTCACGGCCGTTCGAACGGCACCAATGCGGACGCGATCGCAGAAAGTGGCGGAGGGAAATCGATCTGGTGGGGCCCGTGGGTACTGCCATGTTATTGTGCAGCAGGGCGGAGGGAAGTGGGTGTGTCACGCGGGGACCAATGGGAAAGGCGCAACACGGTCATTACACTGTGGGTTGTGCCAAAGGCAGGTAGCCATTGGTAGAGAGGGACAGAGGTGTACAGACCGTTCGGTCGGTAGCCAATGGGAGGCAAGGAAAACACAAAATAGATGATGCATATAGTCATGGTCTGTGATGACATAAATGCACAGTAAATCACCCAAAATCTTATCCAAAATGGACTAAATCCAAGTAGATGACAGGGGACTGGGGTTTTATGGTGAGTTCAGTTATATCTGTAACTTTTACAAAGCCCCAATCCAATATAATCATCGAGATTATTTAACCACTGAACATGCATATCAGAGGACCAAAGCAACCTTTTACCTTCTTGGAACAAACTGGCATAGCCAGAAACATAGATAGCGTAACAAGCCCATCTGTAGCCAAAAGTTTGGGCGCAAAAGCAGAGCGGATGGCAAGCCTGCAGAAACTGGAGGAGTGGGAAAAAATTGCCGAAGAAAAACTAACTGAAATAATCAGACTAAAATTCGCAAAATATAATTACTTAATCGCCTGATACTATTTATTGATTAATATTGTTTATTTCCAGAACAGTTTAATAAACATAGAGTATACAAATATTGTCTGAAGATAGGTGCTCGCATCTATGCTAGCCATAGCTTTTCCAGAGAGTCCTGCTACACTATGCTATACACTTGTGGACATACTACATATTATAATACATAATTAGCTGTAGGGGTTATAATTGAATGTTTTTGACAGTGGTTGATTTTTTGTTGGATGCATAGTCTTTTGTTGGATGCATAGTCTTCTTATGGGATACTTGACCCTAGCTATTAACGGTTTTTACTAGATTCAACTAGATACATGTACTTGTTTATAAAAGTATACATTTGTCTAATTTGGACTTGGCTATGTTCATAGCATATTCATCTATGGTCCTTGGGTGAGTCTATTGCATTCTTACGTACACTAATGGAGTCTCCCAAGGATTTAGATGGGTTACAATTCTGGCCTGGTGCTAGTACCTAAATTCATACTTTCACTTGTTTCCAGTGTTAACACACACCCAAGTGGCAAAAAATTCTTGCATTCTAATGAACACAATGGCTGCCGTGTGGGTAGGTGTCTCCGTGCAGGCCGGGTCGGTAGCATTCTGGCGAACATTGGTCGAGCCGACCTGCAATTTTACTGGGTGAAGGAGAGAGAGAGAGGAGAGTTTTCTGGTCATTAACTGACTTAGGTTTGGTTTGGTGCTAGGCCCTTTTGTCCTGGGGAATAGGAAAAATATTGCTGATCCATATAGGCCTTGAATTCTGTGATCGTAGGACAGTTTCGTCCTTTGGCTGATAATTTATTATATAGGGTGGGGGCCTGTATGTAAAAGGACCTTCTTATCCTCTCTGTTTTGACCTTTGGTATCTTTAACAGTCTACCACTGGTCAGGTTTCTTAGGTTTAATTCCTGTCATCAAGATATTTTGCATCACAGCTCGTTTCAAAAGCTAGCTGCAGGAGGCGTGACTCTCTTCGCTAAAGAGCGAAGAGAGTTTTAGGCGGATATGGTGTTCTTTCACGCTATCTCTTTTATCTTTTATCTTAATGAAAGAATTGTGGATAGTCTGGAACTTCTCCAGTATCCTCTTTTGTGCAGGAGCGTAAAATGTGTCACAAAAATCTACGACAGGTCGGACCATCTTGGTATATACCAGGATGGTATTCTTCGCCGTCAGTGCCTTTTGAATTTTGGATGTGGCTTTCAGCCTTTTAGTTACTTGTTTGATCTTCCCCTGAACATGGCCATTAAATGTTAGGGCTTGGTCTATTTTCAGGCCAAGATAACAATACTCGGATACTTGTTCCAAGTTAGCCGAGTTTAAGGTTAGGATGAGTGGTGTGGTTTTGTTTTTGGTGGTTTTCAGACAAATGTCCATAACCTTGCTTTTTGCTACATTAATCAAAATTCTGTTTTTCCTATCAGGTTTAGATCTTGCTGAAGTTCATCTTTAAGGGAGGCTTCATCTTTCTTTGAGTGGTATAAGACGGTGTCGTCCGCGAATAGCTGCACCTGTGATTCGCGGATGGCCAGGAAGGGACTTTATGAAGTCACCGCCTCAAAAAAGTGGGGCCAATGGTGCATGTGTACCGTTGAACAAACAATCATTTATTGGGGAAAATTGCTTTGGGTTGCTCCTTAATAAGCTAATAGAGGAATTCTCCAAAGGGAGGAGAGCCTAGTCCTTCTAGTTCTAGTACTGAAGAATCATTGTGAATATCCCCAGGAAGGACTTACTAATAATGGCGGAGGGGCGGAGATTGAAAGCTATCTGAGAATGGAGGACCATTCCATACGCAGTCAGGTGTTCATAGCAAGGGGAGCAGATACACCTATGCTGGCTGAGAGAGGTAAACATATCGTTATGATCAGCCGCCCAGAGTGGTAATCATTGCCTCAGGCATTTGTAATCTTACTCAGAAGGATGGAATAACAAAGGAAGATATCAGATATAACAATGATACATCATTAGAAAATGACACTTATGCACAAATAGCGGTGGCAAAGAATAGGGTAGAGGGACTACTGCCACAAGGTATGATACCTCCTATTGTACTTTTTGCCACTATTGAGTTGACCTCACCACTTACAATCAACACCTGGCGAGGACATCAAAAGCACTGAGTAACTCCAGGGAAAATCGGTGCCATAGCTGACGACCAGCTGATCCTAAACAGACAAGTCAAAGTCTTGCAGTCATACAGTTCAATAAAAAACAATGATCTTCCAACTGCCTATCTAGGAAACTTCATTCACATTAATTGGTCTCGAAGAAAACATAAAGCAATGCTTCAGCCCACATATACAGCCATGTATGAACTTTTGTCTCAAGATGGATGCCATCTTTTGCTGCAGCTAAAACAGAAGACTGCCCAACAACTTATCACAACATACCATAAAGTCCAACATAAAATAATTCACGAGTGACCAAAAAAACAGATATTACTACAGTATTGGACCTCCAAGTGGGGTCCAAGACAGGTTTTATAATAGTGATTATTCCGATACTGGCGCTTATTTTGAGCCCGATCATTGGAGTAACATGAAAGTGAAATTGAAATTGAGATTAATAAGGGGAAAGGGCTGGAGGATGTTCTATCACAACAGGCGGTTATTTTGAGCCCAACCCTGATACCAACACCTCTCCAGATGGCTACCCCACAAAATTCGCTTAGATAAGAGTTTTACACATTAAGGTTATAAACATTTTACCAGGAAAGACCAACTGAGACTTTTCCAAGCAGGAGCCAAATATGAACTATGCCAGAGGAAGCGTCATAAAATCCAGTGAGTAATTCTGACATTCATAAATTTTGCACATAAGTAACATACATTTTAAATCAGTGAGTTTGACGTGGCAGAAGACACAAAATGAAAAAAAATGAAGAAAATAAACAATAAGAAAGTAATAGTGATCAGTACAATTGTACAGACACTATATAACTCAGTTAATCATGTATTCCTTCCTAAAAAAACTTCTCAGACTTCTTTGTGCATATCACTGTATTTTACTATTAGAATATCAAACTTATCAAGGACAAGTATCATGTATGAATGTTCATCAATTATAATGTCTAGTTCAACGTTTGTAAAAGGGTTTGCAATTCATGCAAAGGGGTTTAGGGAACATGGGGGAGCCTGCCATAATATTGGGGAAGGAGGTAACTCCCGGGACTGGGGGGTATTGGGTACAGGAACACTTTGTCGGAGACTATGGCTGATATAGAAGAATTTAATAGACTAAAGGGGTTGAAGATTGTGTCTTGGAACATCAGAAGTCTGTTACCCAAGATGGACCAAGTGCAGCAGTTTATCTATGAATCAAAACCCCAGGTCCTAGCATTCCAAGAGACTTGGCTTTAATCCCACAATAACAATATTTGATATACAATACAGTACACCAAGATAGAAAATCCAGGAGAAAGGGAGGAGGGCTTATAACTTACGTATTTAAACCTTTTTCTCTTAACAGTTCTCAGGATGCTGATTCAGCATCCATTTTGATTTGAAACTAGGCTTTCCTTACTTTTTGTGATAGTGGCAGCTGCTAAACTAATTAATTCATTGAAGGTGATCAGGAGGCGTTGAATGGTCACATTTAACTACACCCTACTTGTTTCATGCAGCTATAAATGACATTGAACTACACCTCAAGCTTCAATGATTTAATCAGTACTTACTTATGTTCATAATATATACAAAGTAAAATAAATTACCACAAATTTCAGTGCAGCCAAGTTGATTTGTTGCACACATAATAATGCAATGTACGATGATATGATTTTGCGCAGATTTTGCAGACAATATATGATAATATAAGAGTTTATTCCTCTGAGAACAATGTATCAAGAGTGAGTTATGCACAGTACGTATTTCACTAGTGAGTTATGCGTGGTAGACATGGCAACCAATTCGTCCATGAATCCATCATAAAATCTTTGCCTTACCTTGATGCAAGGTATAGGCAGATGTTGGCCTCTGGCTGACAGACTTCTTAAGAAAGTTAGTTTATTAACTGTTGATCCTAATGTTTTTTCACCACTTGTGTTTTGCTTAAGCTGCCTCTACACCACTCCCAATTGTGCATCGCCGACAGTTATTGGCCAACCGTCGGGGTTGGTGTAGAGGCTTTCCCGACGGCTTCCCAACACTTGTAGCTATCTGCGACAGTCGCCGATCACTTCTAACTTGTTTGAAATATCATGTGCGTCCCGGACAATCGGCAGACCAACATCGCCAGTGTAGAGCCTTTACTGATGCCACTGACAGGTCCCGACATATCGGGGAAATATGTACTATTGGGGGAAAAAAATCGTGTCCACACAGGTATGGTCGGAACGGCCTCGGAAAGCCCTTCAGGAGGATGTTTTCAGTTCTTGTCTAGCTTTATTTGCCATCCAACAAAAAAAGGCTTGTCATAGGTAAAATCCTCTTAAAAACGAGGCCCAAGAGTCTCAATGTCACTGTCTCCCTCTCACTGTCTCACTGTCACTGTCTCACTGTCACTGTCTCACTGTCACTGTCTCAGTGTCACTGTCTCACTGTCTCATTCTCACTGCCTCACTCTCACTGTCTCACTCTCACTGTCTCACTCTCACTGTCTCACTCTCACTTTTACTGTCGGCAACAGTCACCGATTACTTCTAACTTGTTTGAAATATCGTGTGTATCGCGGACAATCGGCCAACAAACATCGCCAGTGTAGAGCCTTTACTGATCCCGCCGACACTCTCACTCTCACGGTCTCACTCTCACTCTCACTCTCACTGTCTCACTGTCTCACTGTCTTGGTGTTTGATATGATTTCAACCAGTATTTTTTCATGCAATTCCTTGCCTTCCTCCAGTCCAGCTATCAATACATAGGCCTACAGGGAGATGTTGGCTCTGAGCCAACAGTCCTACAATTCAGATGACACTAAAATTGTAAAAATCAAACAAAAATAACCCTCTCAAAAATCTGATTATGTTCAGCCAAACTCAAAAAGGGAAAATTTACGCACATCTAGCGCGAGGAGGGCACACCCTCTACTAGTCTTTCTATGGTGGTGCACAATGGCAAAATACGTATGGTGGATGCTTAATAGTAAAGCCAAATTTGTTTTAACTGCCATAGAATCTTCCAACTGGGCTTGTTTTAAAGGAAAATGTAATACCTGTTATTAACAAACAAAATAGATATGTATTTAATTTCCAATTCATCTCTTTTTCATGACCATGAATCATGTTTCTATTGCATGAAAGAAAAAAAATAATGTCATCAACCCCCAATATTTTTTGGAACATTCATTGGTCATTTATTTTGTTATATTACTTTATTACGGAATTAGGAAGTTGGTTCATTAACATCACCCCTATATTATTTAGTTTTATTTATTTACTATGTTTATAATTATGGATAATTGTTTTCATGTATATCATGGATACTGATTTTTAAGTCACTTTTTGGTGGGGTCAACACTTACTTATGGGGGTGATTACTACAGCCAGTTGTCTGCTGGGTGTTGGTGGTCCCGCAAAGACCAATGCAGACTGTTCAAGGCCAATCTCCTGACAACTCTGTTCCTGGTCCAGGGTGCACAACTTCCACTAGAGGAACACAGGCAGTAGGCCTACAGGAGAGTCAGGTGACTATCCCAATCACTTACACCCATTTTTGATAACTGCACTGTTCATGAGTGTAAGGATACACCTATGCTGTGGGGCGTAACCTAAACATTCTTGATACAAGGTGCTATGCTTTATCTCTACTACACGAATACTCATAGTACTGTCAAGAATATACAAATTACAGCAAATTATCTGAATATTTATGTATTACAACAAGTGACAAAAAAAGTGCCCTTTAATCATGGAACTAAGACTACACCTAACTGTACATAGAAGAACACACACACCAAGTCTTATTAATAAATACATACAGTGTAACATAGAGTATTTTTATGCAAGGTCTATGTGGTTATCACTTGTACCACACACATTCATTCCTCATCCTGGCGCAGGACCATAATTATAGGCCTACTGTGGTATATATTGATCCAATATTGAGGTAACTTTTGGGTTCCACCAACCATCATCTCTCTAAATCCAAAGTTCAAAGAAAATTATAGGATTCATTAATTTTTGTATTAAACACTGGTATTTACCCTTAAAGGTAGGTCACTAACTCTACAACGTAGTTCAATAGTTTAACCCATATATGTCTACTGATATTGAAAGTCGATTATGCTACTCCCTCTCTACCTCATAATTCATTAGTTTTCTCCCCCATGTCTATGAATGCTAAAATAGTAGTCCCCACAGGCTAGCCACTGGGGCGACACACTCTCTTGGACCACAAACAATGACTAACTATAATGTATTTAATGTCTCTTTGCGACCACTGGTGTACACTTGACTGTACAATCTCTTTATGAATGAGGTAGACTGGGATATGTGAGAAGTCAGTGATTGTATCTAGGTGCAGCTCTCTAGAGGCAGTCAAGCAGAGAGGATTAAAGATATATGCGGGTGTCAACACCCATGCCACCTAGCGGCTCCTATTTTTCTTTGAAATATTTCATTATAATCATAAGTTGAGATGTATTTGTGCACCATTTTCAATATCTACAGGGTTTATTTTTATTACAGCAGTTTTGGGTCATGTTTTTTAGGATTCATTTTCATTGATTATGCTGCTTGATTACTAAATTTGGGTGATGTGGTCAATTTCAAATGACCACAACTTTTTTTTAACCACGTCAACATACTGTTTTTCTTTGGTAAATCTGTAGCATAATATACCAAATATATGTGTAGAAAGTATTAATGAAAAGTCACCGATCATTATTTTTTTATATAATCAAATGTGAAGAAAAACACATTTTTCCATAGACTTCAATGCTAAAGCACTGTTATTTTTAAGTGGCTGTAGAAAAAAAAGTAAGTCGATGAGATGTACTTTTTTTTTCATTTCTTGCTTTCTTATGTAGTCAGGAATGATCCCTGAACATTTCATAAAAAAGTCACCGACCAATTATTTTCCCATTGAACACCCGCATATACCTTTAAACAACACAACGTAACACGCATCTGGGGCATGAATGAGATGCGTGTGTGTGAGTGTGTGAGTGTGGTGAAATAGACCCTACTCCTTTCTCTCCATCTCTCCTCTAGTCTGTCATCCTAGGTAGGGATGGGAGAGGTGAGAAAGAGTTCAGGTTATCTTCCATACATGTTGAGAGTATCTCCTCACCCTCCTAGGGTGAATCCCCCTGGGGCTTGAGGTGAGTATTGGTCAGGGGAGAGACAGACAAGTTCACATATAGAGTTTAAGAGGCAACGGGGAATGAGAGAAAGTGGCAGTGGTAAGGAAGAGAAAGAGAAAGTACGAGGAAAAGAGAAAGAGTGAGGGAGAGAACAAAGTAGGAAGATATAAAGAAATAGTAGAATGAGACAGACAGAGAGAGGCAGAGACATAACAGAGAAAGACAATGATAGGAAGAGGAAGAGAGAACAGAGTACAGAAGAGAACAGAGTCAGGAAGAGAGAGAGAGACAGAGGATAACTGAAAAAAGAAGATGAGGATAAGGGAGTGAGAGAGGCATAGAGAGAGGGGCATACAAAGAGGAAGAGAGACAGAAAAAGGGAGAGGAAGACAGAAAGAGGGAGAGGAAGGAGAAAGGAACAACACAAAGTGGAAAAGAGAGGAAGACAGAGGAAGAGAGAGGAAGAGAGGGTTCCTCTTCCCTCTACCTCTCTCCCCTTCCTTACCTCTCCCCCTTACCCCTCTTCCTCTTCCTCTTCCCTCTACCTCCATCCCCTTCCTTACAACTCCCCCATACTCCTCTTTCTCTTCCCTCTACCTCTCTCCCCTTCCTTACCTCTCCCCATTACTCTTCTTCCACTTTCGTCTACCTCCCCTCCTTCCTTACCTCTCCCCTTTACTCCTCTTCCTCTTCTCTTCCTCTCTCCCCTTCCTTACCACTCCCCCTTACTCCACTTTCTCTTCTCTCTACCTCCCCTCCTTCCTTATACTCCCTCTTCCTCCTCTTCCTCTGTTCTCTTCCTCTCTCCCCTTCCTTACCTCTACCCCTTACTCCTCTTCCTCTTCTCCCTTACTCTCCTCCCATAGGCAATCAACGTTCGAGGGGGACGGACGTGTTTTCCTACTGACCAACACAGAGAGACAAAACACTCAATTATGAAGGTTATCCGCCGCGGGTAAACTTCTGGACTAAGCTATACGAGAAGTGCGGGTGACACCGATACGTGGGGAAAAAAATTGTGAGTTGAAAGTGAATTTTTTTTTATCAGAATATCGTACTTTGTATTTGGAAACTGTACGAAAATGGCCACGAATAGCTTGTTTTTCGAAACCATGATTGCCCAGGCCGGCCACAAAGCATTCACACCTGCGGTTAATCCCAGATTGTATGGTAAAGCAGTGTTTAAAGCCCCGTGTGTACCTCCGTTCCGAGAAAACAAGCTTCATAGTCCGACTGAATATAGCTTGGCAGAAGAATCACCCAGCTTGAATCAATTGAAATTGTCCGTACATATGGCCCATGGGAATTTTGAATGTCAGAATAGGAAAATGCAACATCTAATAAACAACGATTGGGATATGAGAAGGGAACTGATAAGTTTGAGGGAAGATCTAAATAAGGTGAAACTTGAAAAGAAATGCCTGGAAAAAAAATGCACAGAAATGGACATTGATCGTAGAAGAAACAATCTTATCTTGTCAGGGGTTACTGAGTACAAACTAGAAAATACGGTTGAGGCTGTTCACTATGTGCAACAGCAAGTAGATAAAAGACTGACAGTAAACAACATAATTTCAGCCAAGAGAATACCAGTGAGAACAAGAGGAACAAGACAAGTGATCGTGAAACTAGGCGATATAAGTAAAAGAGATTTCATTTACAATCGACGAAAGAGCTTGAAAGATACCAGAGACTGTTTCAATGTGTACATCAATGCGGATTTGCCCGAGAATGTAATTGAAGCAAAAAACGATCTTAGATGCATACAGGCACACATAAGCAGTATCGGTAAAAATCAGGTTGGAAAAATCATTAGAGATACGATTACTGTCAACGGGATAACATACACGCATGACCAATTAGGGAACTTAGAGGATGGTTTGACCCTGGAAGACGCCAAAACGGTATCACATAACAATGCAATCTACTTTCAGTCAAAGTATAGTCCGCTCAGTAATTTTTATAACTGCAAAATTGAAATCAGAGGCGAGCAATATAACTGTGTAGAGCAAGCATATCAATTCTGCCGTGCAAACATGCTAGGTGATCGCGATAGAGCATCCCAAATTTTCAATACTAGTGAAGCCAAAGAAGCAAAAAGGATTGGCAGTCAGATTGCATCAACTGACAAATGGAATAAGGTGAAAGTGGATATAATGCGCGCTATCCTAAATGAGAAGTTTGCCCAAAACGAAAATTTGCAAGACTATCTAGTACGAACAGGACCGGTACGTTTATACAAAGCAACAAATGACATGTTTTGGGCGGCGGGATGTAGACTGGGATCGAGAGAAATGGCCGAAAAAACACACAAAGGGGCTAACATTGTAGGACAAATGTTGGAAGAAATCAGACATCACTACAATACAAATAATGACCTAGCGGACAGGGTGCAATTTCAATTTTCAGGACTAAATGAAATTGAATCCGATTGCACTACAAGCAATTCGCCACGCCGAAGACAACAATCTAGAGCATTGCAGTGGAGAAACAATGATCAAAAGAAAGCCGGAAAATCTGACGAAACAGACAGCGTGGACATGATTATAGACCATTCTGAAACCAACATGTTTGGAGACCCGATCGGTAATCCTGAAGCTAGTGAAGCTTCGAAAAATGAATTGGATGACAGATTTCAACCAGAGTGGAGAAGGAGAGGACGCACTGACCAGATAATCGATAAAAGTGAACAAGGAAGGAACAGATCCCCTTCAGTAAAACGGCCTCATAGCGAGTCGACTAGTGACAAAGAGAAAAAAGTGAGTAAGAAAAAAGAAAGAAATGATATTCCTTTATTTTCGCAGAAAGCTGATACTAAGGTAGACAAATCATGGTGATCAAACACTACGTCACTACCACGCCACTACGTAAATCAGACGAAAATAGAACTGTCAGTTCGCCCCCTATGGTAATATCACCCCCAAGCTTCGCAAGACAATAACTTGGAAATGATACGATCCAATCCCCTCAGTGGTTTTGACGAAGAAAACTCTTATAAACTAGTATATGTGTCAATGAGATGGAATGCTGGCGAAAACCAAAAAAGCATGAACGTGGGCAAACTCACACTAGTCCTCTCTGATTCTAGAGGAAGAACGCTAATAGACCATTTGGGGAAAAACCCAAATATAGCGACCTACTCGTACCCAGGATGGGGAATTGTGGAACTGGCATACAAGGCTAAAGAGATTTTCCCGCAACTCATCCCTTCTAACATTATACTTATTGGAGGCATATGCGATTTTTGTCGGAAAGATCAACGGACCAAGGAAATTAGCTTAGCGGAAAATACTGAAGGCATGCTAGTACGTCACATGTTTGACCGTTATACAGAGGCCCTAAATGTCCTAGAAAGAGAACAACGTATATCGTATATCACAATAGGAGGCCTAATTGGCATGGAATTTAATAGAGCGAACCGTCTTGAAGGTGTATCTGATAAACAAAATATGATAAATGATGCCATAATGACAATTAACGAGGACATTCATATGATTAATGAAAAAAAAGGAATTAGACATATCTATTTCCATACGAAGGTACATAGATACCAGAGGGGCAAACCACGAAATCACTTAAACAAGATACCTGACGGAATACATGTCGAAGAGTCTGTCATAAAAGAATGGGGCAAACAGATTCTCAATTTTCACGACGATCCAATCACCAAGTTTCAATAGGCCATCTAAGGCTTGCCATAATTATGTCCTCGCTGCCAGATGGCAGGACGATGAGATATAGCATGCATGATCGCCTAGAGAAAATAATAACAATAGGACAACGTGGAAACAATTGTGTGGAGCAAAACGGCAAATGGACTAGTCAGATTCGGATGATCGCTTCCCTTTATCAAAAGACATATTCTAAGGTTTATATGGGAGCGCACTCAAAGTGCACCCAGAACATAGTCTTGATTGTGTGTAGATATATTATACTATTTTCGCCCGAACACTAGACCAATATAAACAGTATTTCAATCAGTAGAGTTTGTTAGAGCAATGGATTTTTGGATTGGAGCCAAAGTATATATATAGAATGTATTGGTCGAACATTACTGATTCACTGCTAGAATGAAGCTTACTCAGATAATATAATATAATGATCAGTCCAATGCTATGTATAATGTTATTCTTTGTGCGAATTATTTACTGAATGAAGGTTGCGCTTACAATAAGTCTTCCCAATCTCAGATGACTGATTACTAGATATTGTTACATATTCATTTCATTTCTAAAAATGTTTTGTACTATGCTTATGAATGTTATCTATGTTATGAGGTCTCTGCGCTTACAATAAGTCACCCCAACCTTATAAGATATTCTGTGTGTAATTGGAGCTATATAGTGACATATGATGATGTTTCCTAATGCCTTTGAAATTTCTGAACATCGCTTATATGAACTGTAGATTTATTACTCTATGATTTGCCATAATGGATTGCGCTTACAATAAGTCACTCTGTTATGTATTTATAATGATAATAGCGCTTACAATAAGCCTCTTCCATCTCCACTAACGTTGACTGACAATTAGACATGGCCCTAAAAAGATGGACTGACATAACAAAAAGAAATGGATTCAAAATATTACATCTAAATGTTAGATCGATAATGCATATGAAAGATTCAATTCACTTAGACATACTTGATCATAATCCAGAAATCTTATGCTTATCTGAAACGTGGCTAAGAAAAACAATACCAACCAAATATATAGCTCATAAAAATTATAATTGCCTTAGGAGAGATAGAGATACTGACAAACACGGAGGAGGACTGTGTACATTTGTTAGGCAGGATCTGGACATAGAAGAAATTGATATAGACAGAGAAAAAAACAAAAATATTGAATTACAAGCGATGATAGTTAGGAAAAAGAATATAAAAAGGAAATTGATAATTTGCGTATATTGCCCACCGGCATGCAATGCATCTGAAGGTTTATCAGAAATATCTAATATATTGGAAGAAATAACAAGCCAGAGATTAGCAAACAAAACCAATTATGACACGATCATAGTAGGGGATTTTAATATTGATCTGACGGAAAAAGCTGATAGGAAATACGCACTATTAGACCGCTTTAGCAGAAAACATAGCCTAGAAATTAGAATGGAGAATACCACTAGATATGGATTATATAAAGACTCTATCCTAGATTTTTATATGGTAAATATAAAAATGGACTATAGATATAGCACAATAGAATATAATATCTCCGACCACCAAGGGATATACCTGAATATAAAATCGGAAAGGGAAATACGCCAGGGTACAGAGTTTATGGGAAGAAACTTTAGAAATTATACACAAGAAAAATTAGCGCAGTATTTGAGAGAATACGACTGGGACACTTTATACTCCTGTAATGATATTGATAAAGCCTGGAATATTATGTTAGAGCAACTAAAAGAAGGTGCAAACCACCTAGCACCACTGAAAAGGTATAAGTTTAAAACAGAAAGACCATCCTGGTATGATGAAAATTTAATGCGTTTAGCTAAAGAACGGAGACTAGCATTTAGAAAAGCAAACAGAACAAATAACTTAGAAGATTTGAGCATTGCCAGACGATCTCGAAACGAGTTTAACAAAAATCTCAAACTGGCAAAACGAAGATTTTATAGAAACCTACTGGAAGAAAATAAAAATGACGGTAAAAATCTTTTGAGAATTGTCGAGGAACTACAAGGGAAGAGAAGTACAAATATTACCACGCTATATGACGATGATGGAAAAGCATTAAAAGGACTAGACCTGGCAGAGCATACGAATATATTTTTTTGTGCGATAGGAGATAAAATTTAGTCAGAAATTACAAACATACATCACAATATAGTTAGAGAAGATTTTGCAAGGCCGCTAGAAGTTAAAAAAATCGATGAAGAAGAGGTAATAAAACTAGTAAGGAAAATAAAAATTAAAAAACCATCCGGCTGCACTGAACTAAACAGTCGATTGTATAAAGATGGACTAATGGCATTAACTAAGCAATTAACCTACATATTCAATATGTCATTAAAAGATGGTATATTTCCATTAGACTGGAAAAGAAGCCTTTGCAAAGCCATACCCAAGAAAGAAATGCCACAAAAGATAGACGATGTATGACCAATTACTTTAATACAACTTGTTGGTAAACTATTGGAAAAAATTGTAACGCCACAAATACAAACACACCTCCTAGATAATGATATACTATGCAAGAACCAATATGGCTACCTTCCTGAACGTGGTACGGCAGATGCACTAACAACATTATTAAGTCTGATAAATAGATAAATAGAAAGCCAGTTATAAAAATCAATAATATAAGCCTAGAAAATGTAGACAGCTACGAATAACTCGGAATAAACCTTGATAGGAAGCTTAACATGCTTAAACAGGTCGGACAACTCCACAAAAACCTAAATTATCGTATACACCAACTAAGTATTATGAGGCCATATTTAACAGAGCACGCAGCCATACTCTTGTTAAAGACATATATATTATCAATTCTAGATTACAGCCTCGTATTTTTAATGCCCGTCTGCAAAACAAAGATGAAGAAGATACAGGCACTTCAAAATAGAACAATTAGAATAGCGGTAAAAGCAGACATTGATACTACAAGAGTAGAAATGCACGAGAAATATAAGATAGAAGATCAGTTACAAATAGGCAGGAACTTCTACTGATAAAAAGAGGTAAAAAGCAGAGTCAGCATGAAGGTAATCAAGAGGTTCTAAACAGAAACACCAGACGGCATGATGGCATTATACTGAAACAATTTATGCCACGAACGGAAAGTGATAAAAGATCCCTTTCATACCAGATATCTTATAATTGGAAGAAATTACACAGCAATATTAGAAACTTAGAAGAAAACGAGCTAAAAAGTCACTTAAAACACATGTTATTGCTCAGACAACGCGAACATGGGCACTTTGACTAAAATACCCACGTATCGGTAAAAATACACCCGCCCCCTCGACAAAACCATTGACTCAGACGATGACTGACTAATCATATTGTATTGAAATTGTATATTTTTTATTGATTCATAAAGAAATTGCATATCACTGTGGTGATATTGGGTGTAGGTGGCCGCTGAGGGTTAGTTCGTCCGAACCTCCCCAGTGGTCACTACTGGTCCGCGGGACTTTTTAGTCTAAATCATATGTTTTGCCTGTCGCCTTTTATATATTTAACAGCAGCCAGCTGTTGGTCGATAGTAACCACGACCTGGGTTTCTACCATTTAATGTAAGCTGTAGAGGCCATGATAAACCTCTCAGTGTGGATAGTGTTACTTAAACCACTCATTGTGAATTGTTGACTGTTGATGTATATGTCTGATGGACACCTTTGGATGAGGGTTACCTGGCTGGCCAGGTAATCCGAAGTCCACAGTCCAGTCAGGTCTGATGCGAGCTGATGCCAGTTCCGAAACCTCACAATAAAACCCAAGTGAACAGGTAGCGCCTGCCTTTGTTCCTTTTGTTCTATGTAACTCTCGATTGATAAGCTTCGGATACGCCAAGGGAAACGAACCTGCGACTCAGATACTCTACAGTAGTCCGATTCACTACAATTGGTGCCGTGACCAAACTTGGCTTTCTGTCTTATCGATTGAGTGTTGGGCTTATAGTTTTAAACTTTGCTAAAGATTTTGGTAAATCTTTGAGATGGCTGCCAATGCAAATGGAGTCCAGGTGGCGGATGCAGCGGCCCAAGTTGGCCTGCGCATTTCACCAGCTGGTATGAAGGGTTATCGCAAACCTACTCCTGGCTCTGGTGCAAAGAAAACTAATCCGAAGGTAAAAGTGACCAGTCCGAAGTTGACTCTACAGCCTGTTGCCGCTGCTGGAGGTCAATGGACTGAGTTTCGAAGGAATCCTGTGATAGCAGATTCTTTTGAGGAGGAAGAAAAAGAGCAGTTGAGGACTGAAGTGGCCTCCTGGCGCCATGCCTATTCTGTGCAAGGACAGTCAATGCACGATGCTCGTGGAACTATTGATCAGCTCATAGAGCAGAATCGAGACCTCCAGAGCACGTTGGTTCAAGTAACCGATGACTGCCATGCCACTACACGTCAGCTTCGTGTAGAGAATGAAAAATTGCGGAATGAGGTAGCCAGGGTGGATGACATGTCACGAATGAAGAACATGTTGGATGATTCTTCGGATGTTGAGGATACGGATCTTTATGATTCGCCCCCTAGGATAGGAGGAGTTTCTCCGCCATTAGGCGTAGAGAGACCTACATATCCTAAGGAAGGTGGTGGATCATACATCCTCCTCACTCCGAGGCATTTTTGTGAAGAAAAGGCTGCTCGGACACCCGTGCCCGAGCGTCTAAAGTTGTCCGAAGCGGTTGGTGGACAGGCTGCAGGCGAACCTGAGCAACATGCTACTTCCAGCGGAGGGCGTGTAGCGGGTTCTAATCAGCCTAACCAAACCCAGCAAGCTTCTCCTCCACGTGGAGGATCCAGGACACCTAGGCAAAAAGATACGGTGACATTCACTGCCTCGTCTCCTCTTCACGGAGGGGGAGGGGGTAGGCCTTATGTTGGAGCGCACTCCAGCATTAAGAGACCAACTGCTTCCACAACGTATGTGCGTGGTCATGTTGACAATAGTCAATATGTGAGAAATGCTGGTCGGCAATGGACTACAGTCGGAGGGTTGCCAGATGCTTCTGGAATCCAAATACCTGGCGTTCATGCGATTGACAATTCTCCCATGCGACATATGACTAACCAAGTATCAAATTACTTTCGGGATAAGTCAGTGGTGCAGGGCCTGAAGTATGAAGGCGCTATAGGCGCCGAACTCACCTTCAGGTATCAGTTTGTGGCAACGAACGTTAATCATGCCCCTAAACCGGCGATTATACGAAACTGGGATCCTAAGGATTCCTGGCGGACACATCTCGGAGAGATGAAAGTGCTAGCCGAAGCGCATAATTGGACTCCGGAACAGTTCCTTATGCAGCTTAAGTGTAGCTGCCGTCGTCAGCTAGGCGAGATGGGAGATTTGCCCCCAGGTTTGGATCTTATTGGTTTTGTAGACCATATGGATGCCAACTTCGGTGAGCATTCTCTTGAAAAGAAGCAGTCCGAATTCTATAACTGCAGACAAACCCCTAAGCAGCCGAGCCGTATGTTTGCCAATGAGGTAGCCAAACGTGCTAGACATGCTTTCGGAATTAATCTGGATAATACTCTTCGCACCCTCTGCTTGAGAGTCTTCTTGAAAGGCTTGATCAACCAGGAGAAAGCTGCGTGGGTGAAGCTCAAACAGCCGTTTGACCTTCTCCAAGCAATTCACTGGGCTGAGGTGTGGGAGAGTTGTCATATGGATTTCGCGAACGCTGCTGTCTTGCAATCTGCTGCTATAGGTCCGTTGGCTGTTGCTATCCCATTGGAGGGAGCGGCAGCCGAAGGTTCCCAGTTGGGGAAGAGCAAGAAGGCAAGTGCCAAAGAAAAGGCCATGGTACAGGTTAGCCAGGCACTGGCGTTGCAGGAGTCCGACGACGATGATCAGTCCGACGGTCCCGGCAATGCGATAGTGCAAGCTTTCCAAACGTGGCAGGAAAAGCAAGGAAAGTCGAATTCCTCAACCCAGCAGTATAAGAAGTCTGCTGGGGGTAGAGAGAAAAGAACCTGGCAAGTTCGAAAATGCTATTTTTGTGGTGAGGAGGGGCATTTCGCCTCGGCTTGCCCCACTAAAAAAGCTCTACTCGAACTTGTGAAGAAGCAAAGCGCTCCCGGAGGGAAGCCGGCTTCGGAAAACTAGGTTCGGCTCCTGTAGTAAGCGATACGGGAGCCTCGGACAACACGCTTCTTAGTACCACAGTCCGCGAGGATCTTGGTAGTAGTCTAGAAACTGGGAAATCAGCCCAGGCACCGGTGTGTAAGATAGGGTTAAAGCTTAACGACAAGAAGCTACCCGATCTGATAGCTGGAGGTCCTAGGCCGTTGCCGGACGGTGATTTTCTTCCTGAAAAGATTCAGGGATGCTCGGACAAGAGCCCTGGCGTGCGTTGGGGACAGGCCGAGTACCAAGCTGAGTCAGGTCAGGTTGTCTTGGTAGAAAAAGGCCAAGAGAAGTCTGCTCGGATTCAGAAAGTTTCTGTTCAACAGCTGGAAACTCTGGAGATTCCTTCCAAATTACTGGTGAGGGAGAGATGGTATGCCCCTGTAGGCATAGGTGGGAAGAGTGGTTATTTCTTGGTAGATCCAGGCGCGACGACGAGTTTGATTACCAAGGATTTCTACGAATCCCTTCCACATGCGCCGCCTATGATTTCGGTGCGTATGGCGTGCTCGATGGGTAATGGAACGCCTATAACTACATATGGGAGCGTGCTCTGTCCATATGAAGTGTCGGGTCGGACTTACATGATGACATGTCTGGTAGTCAGCGGTCTGAAGGGCCCTGAAGACGGGATATTAGGTGCAGATTTTTACTATGTGCACCGCTGTTGTTTGGATTGGTCAGGAGTGTTTTATTTGGAAAACTTCGGACATTCTACTGTATGTAAACAGTGGAAAAAGAAGTCCGAAGGTGAAGAATTTTCCTCTATAAAGACCATGACTGTGAACGAAGTAGATATTGGAATAGCTGTGACACTTAGGAAAGCGGTGATCATGGAGCCCAAATCTATTACACTCGCAGAATTGGACTTTGATAGTGGCTCAGACGCATCGGATGCTTGGATGTTCGAGCCAGACCAAGGATTGCTAGAAGACTTCGCCTTAGGGAGCCTGAATACATATGTTTCAGGTGGAGGTTCAACCGCTTTGGTAGCCTTCAGCAATCCGTCCGATCGCCCAATGAAAATTGGCAAACGAAGGATGGTGGGCAGATTAAGTAGAGTTACTCTTGTGGCAGAGGATTCCGCTTTGTCTGAGGATGACGGTAGCAATATTATCAGAGAGGCAATCATTAATTCTATACAGGTTACAGAATCGCCCGTGGCGGATGATGATCTGATAGCTCCCGACATCTTGGTACCACCGAGTGCAGAGTGCCCGCTGAAAAAGCTGGTCAATGATTCGGATTTGTCCGAGAAAAACGAGAAGAACGTTGCTCTGTCTTTGCTGGAAGAATTCCGAGATTGTTTCTCTCTTCCAGGTGGCAAAGCCCTTGGTTGTACTGATAAAGTTCGCCATGTGATAGACACTGGAGATGCTTGTCCGATCAAACAAGCATACCGGCGTATTCCTGTGGCGAAGAGAGACAAGGCAGAGGCAGAGATTTGGAAAATGTATAGAGAGGGCCGGATTGAACATAGCAGTAGCCCCTGGGGTGCTCCTATTGTCATGGTGGCCAAGAAGGATGGCACACAGCGTTTTTGCGTTGACTATCGTCAGCTAAACTCTGTCACTATAAAGGATAGCTTTCCACTACCTCGGATCGATGAGTGCATAGAATCACTTGGTGGTAACCAGTGGTTCTGTACTTTAGATCTTGAGAGTGGGTACTGGCAGGTGGCGATGGATGAAGATAGCAAGTCGAAAACTGCATTCTTATCCAGTGTAGGGTTATTTCAATTCAAGGTTATGGCCTTCGGATTGTGTAATGCCCCCGCTACCTTCCAACGCATGATGGATCAGATGTTGGATGGCCTTCGTTGGAAATCATGTCTGGTCTATCTGGATGATATCGTGGTTTTTGGGAAAACTCTCGAAGAGTGCCTAGATAACCTGAGACTCGTCCTTGAGCGTATACGGGATTATGGTCTTCGTTTGAAACCCAAGAAATGTGAATTTTTCCGCAAGAAAGTGGAATACTTGGGTCGGATTGTGTCAGGCCATGGCATTTCGGCGGATCCGAAGAAGATCCAGAAAGTCAAGGACTGGCCAATCCCCACGAATGCTAGGGAAGTAAGGCAATTCATTGGATTCGCCTCCTATTACCGAGATTTTATGAAAGATTTCGGTAAATTAGTGATTCCCTTGCAGGACGTTGTAACCGCGGCAGGCAAGGATAAACGATATGCTAAACCCATAGAGTGGACTCCTCGTTGCCAAGATGCATTCGATACATGCAAAAATTTGCTAATCTCTTCTCCTACTCTCGGATATCCTCAACCTTCGGGTAAGTTTATCCTTGATACGGATGCAAGTAGTTTTGGCATGGCGGGAATTCTGTCTCAGGTCCAGGAAGGAAGGGAGGTGGTTCTGTGTTTTGCAAGCCATAGTTTATCTAAGCCACAGAGAAACTATTGTGCGACAAAACGTGAGCTGCTTGCCGTTCTGACCTACCTGCAAAAATTCCGACATTACTTGCTTGGTAATAAGGATTTTATCGTTCGGACAGATCACGCCTCCTTGCGTTGGCTGCTCAATTTCAAGGATCCGACCGATATGTTAGCTCGCTGGCTACTCACCTTACAGGAATTCGGGCTGGATCAGAGCATGATTTTGCATCGGGCTGGTAAACAGCATGAAAATGCTGATGCGTTGTCGCGCTTACCAACCAGAAAATGTGGGAGACCAGACTGCCTAGATTGCGGTGCGCATGATGCTGTTATTGCCACTAACGAAGTTTCCTTAGGGACTCAACGGGACGTGTTGCAAGAAGCTCAGCAAGCCGACCCACTTGTAAAAAGGTTGCTGAAAATGTTGGATGGAACTGTGCCGATTCCTAGCAGAGAAAATCTTGCTGGTGAGTCTAATGAGTTTCGGACATTTGTCAGACATCTTGGTAGTATGGAGGTCAGAGATGGTGTGCTATGTCTGGGGTGGACAAGACTAGCCACCGGAAAGAAATACTGGAGGAAAATTGTCCCTGTTTCCATGAGGAAAGAGATCTTCCAGGGCATACATGGTGCCAAAACTGCGGGTCATTTCGGAACCTTCAAAAATGTCTGGTCAGCAAAGATGAGATATTTTTGGCCTGGTATGAGTTATGATCTGAGGCGGTGGGTACGAGCTTGCCCGGAATGTAATATGAGGAAGACTAGAGGTGGTGGTGGGATTTCTTATCTTAAGAAAGAAAAACATGGTGGTAGATGGAACCGAATATCGTTGGATATTCTAGGGCCTCTTCGGAGTACCCCTAGAGGCAACAGCTATATTATGGTTGTAGTAGACCATTTCTCTAAATGGGCCGAAGCCTACCCCATGGCCGATCACACCGCTGAAAGCTGTGCAGAAGTTCTTTTTCGAGAATGGATCTTGAGATTCGGATGTCCTGTGTCATTGCAGACAGATGGAGCTCCTGAATTTCGGTCTAAACTCTTGAGATGTCTACTTGACATGCTGGGAATCGAGAAGCTAATTACCCTCCCATACAGGCCTATGAGTAATGGGCAGTCCGAGAGGCTTAATAGAGTTCTTGTGGAACAGCTGTCTTGTATGACTGATTCGGACGAAGTAGATTGGGATATGCTGACCCCTTGCATTGCTCATGCATATAGAGGGACAGTACATGCTGCTACTTTATGCACACCAAATTCAGTAGTCTTCGGAGAAGAGTTGGTAACGCCCATGGACATTGTTCATGGAGTTGAAAGAGGAAGTCTTGATTTCCCTTGCAAGGTTGCTTTTGTTGAGAACCTGAAACAGTGGATGAGAAAGGGACACCAGTACGTGCGGGATAATCTCGGAATATCTGCGGTTCACCAGATTAGGGATTATAACAAACGTTCTAGGCCCCCCAGTTTTGAGGCGGGGGAGGTGGTGTACCGATTCTGTCCCCCCAAAGCGAATAAGAAGCTCGGACCCAAGTGGGACGGGCCTTATAAGATCAGAAGGTTCATAGGAGGTACCACCTGTGAGCTGGAGACAGCCGAAGGTCTAATGCGATACCATATCGACTATCTGAAGCCGGCTTTCGATGAAAATGGGCCGATTCAAGCTGTTAACTTGGATCGGGCTCCAGAATTCCGAAGGCAGGAACAGGCTGGTATGGAAATCTTTAGACTAGAGGCTGGGAGAGTGGTGCCAGGGAAAGATTGTCCTAAGAAGGTAGAGAAAGAGAAAATTACTGTAGGCGCCAAGCCGAGAGGTAGACCTAGGAAGATCCGAAAGGGTAGTTCCAAGGAAACCTCCAGTATATCTCTGCCTCTAAAGAAAAGAGGGGGTAGACAAGGGAAATCTGTTGCCAAACCTGACAGTTCCTTAGCAGACTCGGGACTTACGGCTACCCCGCCTGGGCCTTTGGGTCCAGGAAAGGCTTTATCATATGAGAAGTCTAAGGTAGCTACGGTCTGTCCGAAGAAGCGCGGGAGGCCGAAGGTTCGCACAGATACGTCCGACCAGCCGGTGGCGCCCCCGGTCGTTTTGAATAGGAAGCGCGGAAGGCCTAGGAAACAGCTGGTCAAAGCTGCTCCTGTACCTCCAGTGCAGCCGAAGAAACGACCAGGTAGACCAAGGAAAGGAGCTGTGGTTTTCGCAAAACCACCAGATCCTTCTTCTCCTGGCATGGCAAGGGCTAAACGTGTACGAAAGGCCCCAGTTCGGTTGCAAATGAGCTAATTGTGGTACTGGTCCGAGGGTAGGAATCTCCGAACTGATTTCTACCCAAAACTAAAAAATCACACAACGAGAAGTCAGACGGGTGGTGGACCGAACTGAGAACCGCCCTGTCCCCTATTGATAAGCAGTAAAAATGGACTTTATTCAGTTAATTCCATTTGTGACTGGGAGACGAACATGAGTCTCGGAAAGTACTTAACCTTACCCTGGGTACCGCTTGTATGTTGATCTGAAAATCCAAAACGTCTTCAGTGGCCACGGACTTCAGTGAAGCATCGGAATCTATTTATAAGGAATAGAGTGTTGCCTACGCCTGGGGTGGGTTTTGAGGAAATCGGAGAATGATTACACCTCTGCATCGTCTCAGCAGAGTCCCGAATAGCTGAGTGGGAACACGCGCCCAATAGCTATTTTCAGGCTCAGAAGGTGAGCGCGGGAAGAAAATTGGCGCTGCAGTAGTGCGGCGACTGAATGCAACTCGGGCGTTGCAGTGGTTAAATACGCTGGTGTTTTACCGTTTCAGTCAGTCTACTTCCTGCTTCCGCGAAGCAAAGCACCGAGACTACCTCTTAGAAAGAGAACACTGCAGTAAGTTTTATCAAGTGATGATCCTTGTGAAATATATTGCCCTGTGTTTGTAGTCCCTTTGCTCGAGTAGTCAAGTTGCATGAATGCTGTGGGTCGTATATTAACTGTGTTTGGGACACATTGATAATGCGCGGGCTGGCGTGGGACCTATAGCGGCCATGTTGTTTTCGCCATTGGTGTAGGAATGAATGAACGTTACTATCCGAAGGTGCTAAACTAAACTTGAACAGCGTATCCGCTGCTGGTATACCAATAAACGTTCAGTCTTTGTGTTTTGGAAGTAATCAACCAATTCACTGTGCCTAAAGCGTGGGTATATTCGAGTAGTGAAGGTTTGGATTTCTCGATACCACTACGCTCTATGTGTGTAGTAGCTGTCAGCCACAGCCGAAGCGTGTCCGAGAGGAGTCCGAACGTCCATCTGCAGCAAATAACAGGTATTTTCTGTACTCATTTCTACCCATACCATCATTATACTTTCAGGTACCGATTGAATAGTGATGTCGACTTCAGGTGAATTCGAGAACATGACCGAGGACCAGTTGGCTGATTCCCTCAACGCCAAGCTGTCCGAGTCGGATCTAGAGATGGATCTGGACGGTTCGGACTGCGAGGTATTGTCGGACGAGGAGGCTAAGGTCTTGGAAGGGTCTCGGATCCTTGCTGGCATGGGTCAGCCTGACGCAGGTGGCTCTGGGACCGGCACCGTAACTTGCTGGGGCGCAATTATGGAGGCCGAGGATGCTAGGTTAGCAGCTGCTGAAGAGGATGCGGCGATGGTGACAGACATGGCTGAGGTTGAGTCCGAGACTCCCGAAGCTAAGACTGTACCTTCGGCTGGTACCTCTAAGCAGAAGCCTAGATCCCCCAGAAAGCAGGACAGGCCGAGGATGAAGGATGGAGAGATGGTCGAGTCCCCGCGGACTCTATCTCCAGATCCTGCTGATTCCTCGACGGCAGTGACTGTGGAGCTCATGGATTCACCGGCCAAGAGCACCCGGTCTTCTGCCCGTCCAGTTCGGAAGCCCCGGAGTTCGGACCCCAAGTCGAACTCGAAAGGCAAGGCACCTGCCCCAGCGACTGGAACTACTAAGTTGAAGTTCCGGAAGCTGAAAAAGGTCCATGTGCATCGTGCTAAGGTGAGGGAGGATCAGTTGGCGCACGCAGGCTCATTGACTAAGTTCAATGCCGAGCTGGACAAGGCCACTGATGTTGTCCCGCTGAACCCGAAGCACGATCGGCCAGGCTCACGTCATCTGATGGCCACAGAGTCCGACTCTGAAGATGACCATGGACTCATGCTTCGGTATGAATCCTGTCTCTACCCGGGGCTGTGTAAGGCGGGTAAAATGGAGCCTGGTACCAGTGAGAAGCTCCGACTGGTACCAACTCTGTGGGAGCCTGGATTTCGTTGTCCGTACCTGGTGTGTAGGCGAGTGAAGCTCAATGCTTCAGGTGTCCGAGCTTTCTCCACCCGAGAAAGATTTTTCAGACACCTGTGCGAGGTTCACACCCCTCAGACAGAAGTGTGGGTCTGCCCCTACGAGAACTGTCAGCAGCAGCTTGACAGGAAATCGGAGTTGGTCAGCCACATCATGAATGGGGAGGAGCTGTTGCACAACCAGGGAAGGCCGAAGGCGATAGAGAAGGCGGCGAAAGTGAAGCCTGAATGGAAGCCCTTCGGAGCTTTCATTCGGACCACTCATCTTTCAATGACCCATCTCAGGACCCTTCGAAAGGCTGGTGAGGTGGATGTCCCCAGAACTGGTACTGGGAAATCCAAACCGACTCAGACCCCGGTAAAGTCTAGCACAGCGACTTCGGACAAGTCAAGTGCTAGTACTAGCTCGAAGGCCGCAGCCTCCAAGCGTCCGAGGACTGAGAGCCAGTCGAAGGCAGCTGAGTTGACTGCTCCTCCTGCTAAGAGGAGCAGACGTTCGAGGAAGGCCCAGAAATGGGTGGACACAACTCTGGCCGAACTGCCTTGTGCTTTGGAGACCGCTGCTCTGGTGGAAACATCAGAGACCGGCGTGAACCAGGCGTTGAAAGCCCTGCAAGTAGCTGCAGAGGATGCCAAGAGGCAGGTCAAAGTGACCGTGGCCGCTCTTGTGACTCCTCTGAAAAAGCTTCAGGCGGTGAGGGCGAAGGTGGATGAGGTAGGCACGCTGAAGGAAACCATCAGTCAGCAGGCTCTCCTCATCCGGACTCTGAAGGCATCCAATCAGGAGAAGGAACAACGCATCCTGAAGCTCTTGGAGGAGAATACCAGACTCCAGGGCTTGCTTTTGGATGATTCGGACGAGTCCAATCAAGGTGTGAGCAGGTCGGAAAGTTCCCTGGGTGGAAAGCCGACCTCTCTCCCTGCCAAACCAGTTGAGGAAGCTCAAGCCTTGCCTTCTTCAGGCTCGGGCGAGACTCCTGGTTTGACCGTGGTGTCCAGTCGAGCTGGTGGGATGTTGGAGGTTAACGACCAACAAATCCATTTCCTCACCAGTCTCCTGGACCAGATGAAGTCCCAACGTGAGCCACCCCAGCCTCAGAGAACTGTGGCTTCGGCTGCGTTGGGCCGGGCGCCTCCCGAGCAAGGTATGTTCGGAAGTATGTTCGATACTCCGGACAGACCTTCTGCAAAGGACTCGCCCGAAGGACCGAAAGACGACGATGGCAATGGTAACTAATCGGAGGAAACGCATGGACGATGATGACTGGACCGCCCTTCGACCTGATTTAACCACCTCGGATGCTGTTCGGATGCCCTGGATCCTCGGATCATGACCCTGGTGTGTGGCGCCGACATTTACGTGAAGTCTACAATAATGAAAGTGATAACCTTTTGCATAAAATAAGTTCTGTAGAACAGATTGTTTGCTTGTTAGTGAGGACACTATATGCTCCTGCCTGTCAAACGTGAAAAGGTTTTTCATAAATTTTCTTTCTTACTTCGGATAATTGTTCACATTAGTTAGGACACAGAATGCTCCTATTTGTCGATTCCTGAAGTTTTCATAAGATTGATTTATTTGTTCATTGTAGAGAGGACACACTATATGCTCCTACTTGTAGACTTTTACTTTTTCTTACCCTGTCGAGTTTTTAAGATTTTTCTTTTCAAACTCTTAAAAGAAAAAAGGGGGTATTGTGGTGATATTGGGTGTAGGTGGCCGCTGAGGGTTAGTTCGTCCGAACCTCCCCAGTGGTCACTACTGGTCCGCGGGACTTTTTAGTCTAAATCATATGTTTTGCCTGTCGCCTTTTATATATTTAACAGCAGCCAGCTGTTGGTCGATAGTAACCACGACCTGGGTTTCTACCATTTAATGTAAGCTGTAGAGGCCATGATAAACCTCTCAGTGTGGATAGTGTTACTTAAACCACTCATTGTGAATTGTTGACTGTTGATGTATATGTCTGATGGACACCTTTGGATGAGGGTTACCTGGCTGGCCAGGTAATCCGAAGTCCACAGTCCAGTCAGGTCTGATGCGAGCTGATGCCAGTTCCGAAACCTCACAATAAAACCCAAGTGAACAGGTAGCGCCTGCCTTTGTTCCTTTTGTTCTATGTAACTCTCGATTGATAAGCTTCGGATACGCCAAGGGAAACGAACCTGCGACTCAGATACTCTACAGTAGTCCGATTCACTACATCACTGTATAATACCATATTAATTATATTATGATAGAAAGGTTAATATATTAAGACAGGTGTCCATAAAATCGCCTTCCCGCGAGGCCATGAATTGAATGTACTGTCGTATAAAAACACAGCGTTTACATTTAAAAAACAAACAGTTATCCTCAACCTCTACCCTAGTTAAGCGGGGAAGCGACATTTCGCTCTAGATGTAGCAGTTATGAAGCAAAAACCATGAAAGGCTTCTCAATTATAAGGGATAACTATTAGGCCTAATGGGTGGTTGGTGTCACAAGATGTTTTGGTGATGGATCTATACAGGTCAGATTTTCAGAAAATGTACAATCTACCGTTCTATACATTTCTCAAATTCTGCTAAATTAGACTAAAAAGTGTCTATCTGTCTATCTGAGTATATTCTGTATTCTATTAATTCAATAAATATGTCTGGTTATGTTGAACTGTATTTTGAGCATGATTTTCATCCCAAATTTGGATTATTTGAGGGGATCGGCGAAGACTAATTGTACGTTTTCTGAAGACTTGACCCATAACTTGTTGGCCAGTGGAATTTTACTTTGGCTTTTAGGAAACACTGATTAACTTTTATTTTTATCCAAATGTAGATACAGTTGCATATTTCATCCGCAAAAATAGATATAATTTAACATTGATAATTAATCTTATAGATAATAACATTGATCTTGAAGCTAATATATGTTGTAATGATGACATAAGTATTCCAAAACAATATGTCCCATGACTTTATTTTGCTTCAATTTATTGATAGTATAAGCGGTCTCGTTCCTCTTCCCCTTGCTTTTCCGCCCCTAAAGGACATCCTCTTCTGTCTTCCTCTCTCCCCTTCCTTACCTCTCCCCCTTACACCTCTTCATCTTCTCTCTACCTCTCTACCTCTCTCCCCTTCCTTACCTCTCCCCCTCCTCCTCCTGCTCCTCTTCTGTCTTCCTCTCTCCCCTTCCTTACCTCTCCCCCTTACTCCCCTTCATCTTCACCCTTCCTCTCTACCTCGCTCCCCTTCCTTACCTCTCCCCCTCCTCCTGCTCCTCTTCTCCCTTCCTCTCTCCCCTTCCTTACCTCTCGCCCCTACTCCTCTTCTCTCTACCTCTCTCCCCTTCCTTACCTCCCCCTTACTCCTCTTCCCCTTCTCTCTACCTCTCTCCCCTTCCTTACCTCCCGCTTACTCCTTTTCCTCTTCTCTATACCTCTCTCCCCTTCCTTACCACTCCCCCATACTCCTGGTTCTCTTCTCTCTTCCTGCCTCCCATTCTCTTTTCTCCCCATTTGTCCCTTTTCTCATTTCGTTTCTTCACCCCTTATTTTCTCACCCTTTTCCCTCTTCCTCCTCTCTTTCCTCTTCATCCTGTCCATTTTTCCCGTCCCTAGTCCCTATTATGTATCTTCTGTCCCCCTCTACCCTCTTTGTCCTCCCCATCCCCTCACTTCCTCTCTCCTCTCCCCTCCATTATTACCCCCCCCCTCCCCTCACTCCCTCTCCTCTCCCCTCCATTATTACTCCCCCCCTCCCTATCCCCTCACTCCCTCTCTCCTCTCCCCTCCATTATTACTCCCCCCTCCCCATCCCCTCACTCCCTCTCTCCTCTCCCCTCCATTATTACTCTGCCCCCTCCCCATCCCCTCACTCCCTCTCCCCTCCCCTCCATTATTACACCGCCCCCTCCCCATCCCCTCACTCCCTCTCCCCCCTCCATTATTACTCTGCCCCCCCCCACCCCTACCCATCCCAATATCCAATATAACTCCACCCATCCCCATCCCCTCCACTACAGGATTTACCACTCATTCACAGTGGGGAGATTTACACATATAACTCCTGAATAGCCGACACACAAGGAAGTAATTATTTGAATACTTGAGTCTCACCTGTATTTTCTCACCCTTACACACTACATACTCATGACAACTTAAAGACTCTAGTTAGAGATACATTCCTTATTCTTCCATACATGTATAAAGTTATATATATAGAACCATTATCTATATCCATCTTATACTCCACTGTACATGTATATATATCTATATACAGAACCATTATCTATATCCAACTTATTCTCCTCATTTGTCCATACATGTGTATATACTTATATCTATATACATCTTATACTCCACTGTACCACTACCTGCAATGTGCCTTCTTAGGTAATGATATCAACTTACTCAGGTCTATTGGGTGCACATGTGGTCCTCCTTGTGTCCACGTGTGTCCTCAGGTTGGGGTAAAGGGTTAAGGTAAGAGCCAAGGAGTAGAGGAGTGATCCCTGGTAGAGGGAGGGCACTATGACTGTCTCACCTGCATGTGAATGTACCTTTAAGGTAGCGGTAATCTCACATATACACACAGTGGAGAGCAGGAACAAGTCATGCATGTCCCTCTCCATACATAGATTGCGGTGGATCAACTATATCAATACATTTCCACTGTTATATAGTCCTTCTCTCTGACTGATTGAGAGAATGTATTCACCGGTTCATAAACAACAACAAAGCACTTACTCAGGTCTATTAGGTGAACATGTGGTCCTCCTTGTGTCCACGTGTGTCCTCACGTTAGGGTAAAGGGTAAAGGTAAGAGCCAAGGAGTAGTAGAGGAGTGATCCCTGGTAGAGGGAGGGCACTATGACTGTCTCACCTGCATGTGAATGTACCTTTAAGGTAATGATAATCTCACACACACTCAGTGGAGAGCAGGAACAAGTCATGCATGTCGCTATCCATGCATAGGTTGAACGATAATCTCACACACACACAGGTGAGTGTAGAAGAGAGGGGTGCAGTGGTGTAACCAGTCATGCCTACAGCATGTGAGGAGACGGGGTAGCGGTGGTAGACAACTAGTGAGTAGGGGTCCATACTATGGAAGCCCATGGCTGCCATCTTGCCTCTCACCTCTCACATTTAAAGTATCACCTCTCGCTTCTCGCCTCTCACCTCTCGCCTTTCATACCCCACCATGTTTTCCATATACTTACTGTATATTCCACCTTTCACAATTTAATTTTTGGTAAACTGATGTTTCATACTGTGATTACCCATTCCTTCCATTATCCATTAACCTCACTTGTCTCTGATATTGCATATGACTGTTCATTGGGGTATATTATATTCAATATATCAATTAACCTGAAATTAATGTATTTATATATTGGGTGCAGAGGAAGGTCATGATCAACCTCCTGTCAAGGTCACATGTACCAAGCTCTCACTTCTCTGCCTGCCTTTGCATGCTACAATACTGTTGTTTTTTGCTGTTATTTTTATTTTTATTCATCAAAGAATGATAATATAATTCAAACATAGATCATGTTTTCATAAATGATAGATTTTGTTTTCATGAATTAAAAACTGATATTAAAACTTATGAATACAATATATAATCAAACCACTCGTTTACAATATAAAACACAATATGATGTTAGGCAAAAAATATTTAATAGCTAATTTTAAGGTTTAACACCCACAAGGATATAACCTCTCCATGTCTATATGTGATGTGTTTCAGGAAAATGAGTCATAAGTCGCAAAATTGATATTTTTCAAAGCGTTTTTTTAACAAAAAAAAAAGTGTGTCAATTATAGTTATGTCAATCGATGTCTCAAATTTCGAGACAATCTATGTAATATATCCTTTCGTTTTATAGCTCCTCATATGGACTACATTTAGTTACTTTACTGTCATTAACCACCAGAAATATTGGAAACTTTTTTTTAAAAAAATGAAAATATCAAACTTAAAATCTAGAAATATTTATTAGATTATTAGACTGTTTACTATCATTGGAATCGGGATGATCCCATCTTTTCAGATATAATGGTATCTCAAAATCCATTTTTTGCGACTTATGACTCATTTTCCTGAAACACATATCATATTCTTTATCTCTCCCCTCCCGCTGCCTCCCTCTGTATGCCCTCCCTCCTTATCTCCCCTCCCCCTGCCTCCCTCTGTATGCCCTCCCTCCTTATCTCCCCTCCCTCCCTGTCTCTCCTCTCTCTCCCTGTCCCTCTCCATGTCTCTCTATGCCTCCCTCTCTCCATGTCTCTCTCCATCTTTCTCCTCTCTCTCCTCCAACTCTTTCCCTTACATCTCTGTCTCCCTCCATTTCATTTCACTCTATCCCTTTCTCTTTTCCTCTGTCTCCCCTCACTCTAACTCTCCCTCTGTCTCCCTCTCTCTCTTCTCTTTCTCTTTTCTCTCTACTTCTCTCTCCTTCCTCTCCTCTCTTTCTCTCTGCCTCCCTACTATACTGTTGTTTTTTTATGTTGTTTTTATTTATATTTATCAAAGAATGATAATATCATTTAAACAAAGATCATAGAACTGGTTTAATTAGAAATGAATGAATAATAATAGATATTGTTTGTGATGTGTTACAGGAAAATGAGTCACAAGCCGCAAGCTGATTCCAATAATAGTTTACAAGCAATTCTCTTTCTCTCTCCCTCTCCTTCCTTCTCTTCTCCTTCTCTACTCTCTCTTCTTCTCTCCTCTCTCTCCTCTCTCTCCTCTCTCTCCCTTTCTCTGTCCTCTTTCTCTCTCTTTCCTTCTCTCCTCTCTCTCCTATCCCTCCCCCACTCTCTATGTCTCTTTGTCTCTTTCCTCTCTCTCCTTCTCTCTATCTTCTCTCCCTCTCTCTGCCTTTCTCTATCTCTCCTTCTCTCCTCTCTTTCCTTCTCTATCTGTCCCTCTCTATACCTCTCTCTATCTGTCCCTCTCTCTCCTCTCTCTCCTCTCTCTCCCTCTTTCTCTGTAGTTCTCCGGAGGCACCATAATCTCCAGCTCCAATAATTCAATATCTACCATGGGTGAACTAGGTTCTTCCATTTCCTGTACTCTCACTGATTGCAGATTGATCATAACAGGATTACCAGTAGGATTATGCACCGATAGCGTAGAACCATATCGGTCGCCAGCAACCAACAAGCTTCCCGCAAATGCATCTCCCCATTCCAACTCATCCGACTCAAAGAATAAATCTTCGTTCTCCGATACCAGGCCTATACCACTACATATAGTGGAGAAAGCATCAACAAGAATATTCTCCATGTTGTGTTTCACTATAGCCCCGCTTTGCAAGGTTCGGCACATGATAGAACATTCACCAGCCTCAAGGGTGAATTTGCCAGACCAATCGGAATTACATTTGTGGACATAGATAAAATCCATTCCTAGTATACCAGCCTCCCGACCTACTAATCCACCTACAACCAGACAATTGAGAACATACCAAGCATCTCCAATACCAAGGGCTAGTCAGGCACATCCATATGTAACCAAATTATGACCAGTTCCTGCAAAGCACGTTACCTTACATGGCATTAGCAACGGCCGAATAGACAATTCATCATACACAGCTTTCTTCACCAGTGTACACTGAGCGCCCCAATCAATCAAGAACTGACCAGTCAAATTAACAATAGTTACATCCGCATACATTCTTTCTGCAACGAAAAGGCAATTCTCATTAGATACCTGAATCTCAAAATCCCAGAGGTCACATGTCATCACCCTACTCACTTGCCAAGCAGTTCCTTCCCATTCTACTTTCAACATCTGCATTGGTGAGCATGCATATTCAGGCCTTCCCATCTCCACCTTATGTACAAGACATGCAACATGCCCAGCTCGAGTCTGCAAATGCTCCTCGCCCCCAGATCTCTCAAATCCGTTCTCATGGGCGTCCCCGGGCAGATGAGAGTGCGAATACACATCCGACTCGGCTAGTTTAACCCCTGCAACTTGAGCGTATGCGACGTGTGCCACAGCCATCTCGATCCCCACCTCGTCGCTTATGAGGATCCGACCTGATTTGACAACTGGTGTAATTCACTTCTAGTAGCTGCCGATTTAGCCAGGAGGTCATCCAGTATCGCTATACGGAACAATCGATATAAATATCAGTGACCACTTACCGATTTTCATACAAATAAAGAAGGAGAGGAACAGTTATAAAACAGCATCATTTGTTGCAAGGGACACAAAAGCGCTAGACATCAAATTACTTAAAGAAATCTTGCGTGACCTAAATTGGGAGGAGTTATATTTGGCAAAGGATGTAAATATAGCTTGGGACATAATTATGAATAATATTACGAGATATGTAGACAGAATGTGCCCAATCAAAAGCTTTAAAAGGGTACGAGTCACCCCAGGATGGTACGACGAGACAATTATTTATGCTAGTAAGACCAGAGACAAGGCTTTTAGGGTGGCCAAAGAATCTAAAAAGGTAGAGGACTGGACTAGAGCCAGATCACTGAGGGGAAAGGTAAATGCTGATGTGAAAAAAGCTAAAGACAATTATATTAAAAACCAACTTAGAGACAAACAGAACGAGCCACACAAATTCTGGGAAGTTCTAAAACCTTTACTTTCTACTAATAAATCTTCTAATGATGAAATCAAAATTACTGCTGTGAATGGGGAGAAACTTAAAGGGAAAGATGCTGCAGAGGCCATTAATGACTTTTTTGTGGGGATTGGACCAGAATTGGCGGGCAAAATTAAGGAGGACGATGAAATGATCAGCGAAAGAAACGAAATAAATAATGATAAAATCACAGACTTAAAATTCCAATTTAGAAAAATAACTGAACTTGACATTGAACTAGCAATTAAAAAGATCAGCAATTATAAAGCCTCAGGGATCAACCTCATGCCGACCAGAATTCTTAAACAGTGCTTGATGGCCCTCAATGGCCAACTGGCGTACTTATTTAACCTTACCGTCGAAAACTCAGACATCCCGAGAGATTTTAAACAGGCGAACGTAACACCATTGTTCAAGGAGGGAGATAAGGGTACACCGGGAAATTATAGACCAATCTCGTGTATAAAGCTACCAGCTAAATTATTAGAAATTTGTATACAGAAACAGCTGTCACAACATCTAGAGGACAACAAACTACTTTGTGATTGTCAATTTGGCTTTAGGGCAGGGAGATCGATAAACAATGCTCTCGACCATCTGTTAAATAGAGTCTACAAGAATCTGAACGAAAAGAAGGCAACAGATTTAATATTTTTGGACTTCAAAAAAGCCTTCGACACAGTTAATCATAACTTATTACTATCAAAATTAAGGAATTATGGAGTAGAAGGGAAAGCCCACGATTGGTTTAACAATTATCTTAGTGATAGAGCTCAGAGAGTACTGGTTGGCGATACTCTGTCTTCCCTAAAGCCAGTAACATGTGGAGTACCCCAAGGAACTAGTCTTGGGCCGCTCATGTTTATTATTTACATTAACGATCTACATAGAGTGGTTAAAGAGTGTAACATCCAGCTATTTGCTGATGATACAGTGCTTTATAAAGAAAGACCACTAGGTCATGGAAATAATGAAAGGCTGCAAACAGATCTGAACAGTATAGTCAGATGGTGTGCCGTGAACAAGATCTCCCTCAATATCAAAAAATGTAAGAATTTAACGATAAGTTCAAAGAATGATTATAAAAATGTTGTAAGATATTGTATAGGAGACCAAGAGCTAGAAAATGTAACAGAATATAAGTTTCTGGGGATGGAAATCGACGAAAGGTTGAATTACAAGGTATTTCTCAGAAAAAAACTGTATATGGTAAAATCAAAAATACATGCCATGTCGAAACTATATAATGCATGTGAGAGGAAAACCCTCCTACTCTTGTATAAAACTATGGTGCTACCGATTCTTGACTATGGAGATTTGTTTCATGGCTCGGCTGGACAAGCCCAACTAAAAAAGTTACAAACACTGCAAAATTCAGCTTTCAAAATTATTCTAAAATTACCCAAATTAACTAGTACAAAAGAAATTCATAAATCGTTAAATTTACCGACACTCTCAACAAGGAGAGACAGCCATTTATTAGACTTAGCATTTTTGAGATCGAGAGATGAAGGGAATATGGACAAAAGAAAGTTGTGTCTGAGAAGTCTAACTAATGGGAAAAAGTTGGTGGTGCCGCAGCCGAGAAATGAAATCTTCAAGAAGTTGTATGTTTATATGTTGACAACTTTATGGAATAACCTTCCAGATAACATCCAGTTAACTAAAACAAGAATTAAGTTTAGACAATACCTTAAAACCACTTACTTAAGTGGTTTCGATGAGTATCTATCAAAAGAATAATATTTTGATAACCTAATATAGAAGGCTTGTAAGTCCTTATTGTAAGATCGATACATCGATAAAAGTTATTTTATGTCATTCTAACAAATATATGCCATATTGCCTGTACAGTCTAGTCAGTAGGTTTTTATGGGGTTATTGTATTAAGGGAAATATGGGCAGGGCGGGGACTGATTTATTGATTGTTACTACACTATATGTAATTGTTGCTTTGGGTTGAACAGATCTTTTTTTTACATCCCGATATCATGTTATTAAATAGCAGGTATTAGAGCCAGGATCCACCAGGAAGACCTCCCTAGGGAGAGGCTGGCATCCTATTCTGAAAATTGATGTAACTGTTTTGACTCAGAATAAAAATACAATATATATATATATGCTTCTTTCTCTTCTCACAATCAGCAAAACTATTTCCTTCCAAACCACAATGGAAACAGCCGCCAGGTCCTCTACCCGGCCTTCTCTGATAGCCCCTGTAGGGAGGGCGACTATCCCCAGCTGGCTTTTGCTCCACTGACTTCGGTACATCATTAGCTGGCGATCTGGCCTTCCAAACCCGAAGGGCATCAAACTCAGCTGTCAATTCAGCTTCCAATCCTGTCCCATTGGATGAACTAGCCATTGCAGCGGATCCTTCTACCCTGTTCGCTGGTGCCAAGGACAGGTTAGATACCTGTGAAGTTAACTGGGTATCTGAATCACACACCACATCCCTCTACCGAGTTGCTGCCCTGGAAGCCTCGACTATATTAGCCGGCTCCCGCAACCCCACATATTCAGGCATTTTCTTATCAAGCAAACCATCTGTGAAAACTTTCACCGCCATATCATGTAGAGTGTCGTCCCACTGACCATAAGCATGCAAAGCCCTCAAGCTGATAGTGGAACAGAAATTCGCAGGACTCTGACCAAAACTCTGCTTAGATTTGAAGAACTCCCTCTTCCTTCTTCGATCAGATTTCTCGGCCTGATAGTCATACTCCATCATCTGCAACAATTCGTCTATTGTAAACTCCTCTGGCTCCAACAACAATGCCTGAGGCACATGCTTACCCACAGCCGACAAAAGCTGTATTTTATAAGTATCATCATCCCAGTTCATCGTGCGAGCCACCATAGCAGTGCGTCTCTGATAATCCCTCCAGTCTTCTTTCCCATCCCATATAGGGAAAAGCAAAGGCTTTGGTGGTCTCATAGGTTTGCCCGGATTATGATGAGGCCTACCATATGTCCCCTCCCTCTGCTCAGGTACATGACCAGCTGCCGGGTCAACAGAGCGTCCCATTATCTTCTTACCGCCTGTCATAACTGTCTTACCCGGCAAGCCAGGTGGAGTATACCCTTTTATACCACTAACCGCTTCCAACAAACTTCGCCTTTCCTTCCTTTTTTCCTTACCTCCCACTGCTGATGCTGCAGCAGGAACACGGTTCTCCAATTGGGAAGAACAAAAATCAGCATAATCTGCTTGATAATCATTCTCCCCGTTTTCTTTCCTTTGAGGGAAGTCGGGTAAATCATTCATTAACCTTTGATAGGATTCATTTGAACAACCAGCCGGTTTAGGGTACATAGGAGTACTAATGGTAGCCCCATCTATCAATTCTTCAACTACTTCGTTCATCCGAACACGCCTATTAGGAGGATGTCTATCCATTTCTGCACTGCCCAAATTATCCAACTCTCTCTGCAACCTTTCCTTTGCCCACTTCTCCACCTGACATTGAGCCCCAAGCTTAGTCAGCTTATTGTTCTGGTCGTTTAGTATTTAACATAACCTAGCATCTTCCTCCTTGGCTAACTCTAGCGTTTTTTGCGTGCGTGCAGCATGCTCCAAGGCGAATTTACCATGAGTAGCAGACTCAATCACAGTCTCATTCATCTGATCCATAGAATTTAGCTGAGCACAAATCAAAGCATCCATCCATGATTGTAACTCATACGTCTATTTCTCATTCTATCCTGGGTCCACTCTGACTGCAATTCAACCACAGGCGATGTAAAGTCAGGTTGAACAAACGGTGTCCGCGGTGCAGCTCTAATACCATGAGAGTTATTATCCGAATCTGAATTAAATCCAATATTCAGTAACTGTACATTCTCTCCAACCAAATCTCCATTTCTTTGGTTCAAACCAGCCCCTACCTTAGCAGGTCTCCTAGTTGTTACCTTCTTCCTGGCAGCTGTATTATGAATGGTATGCCACTCATTATCTGAATCCGAGCTTGCTTCAATAGCTGCTCGTACCCGCACTGTCGGTTCTAAATGAATTGGCTCCAGTGCTTCTTGACCCGTAAAATCGTCCGACAAATCCAAGAGAGTATAACTTACGTTGACCTCTGGTCTCTTCCTATCATTCTGAGCACCCGGATTAGTAATCCGAGTCCTATCTCCCATGGTCTCCATTGGAAATCCCTGTTAGGGGCTACCGAAATGGGACCATGCAGATCTGCTCAACAACCGGGCCAAAAACCGACTGGTCACGGCACCAAATTGTAATGTCTGATGAAAGCTTAAGCGACTATGAACTACTTCGATCAAACAACACAAACACAGCAACTGTCAGTCCTTGCCAGCTGCTGAGTTTATTACCCCACAAGCTCAGGGATGACCATGTATTCTCGGATACATTTGCCAACCTCTAGTCAGCTGACTCAATGGAAACTCATGATAATAATACAATAAGGCAAATGGTAGTCAAATACACAGACACAGGACACACTGTCATATAGAATGAAAAATAATAAAAATGCACACCAACACATACAAGCGACACCTATTGATAAGTACACAAAGTAGTAAACACATTCGGTTCCCACACAAAACCATCCGACTGAATCCGGCCCACTCGGCTAACTGAACCAACTTCATTCAGATCATTCGGATCAAGTACTACAATTGTAATATAAACTTTGATGTTAGATATAAGCTCTTATAATCTTCCATCTGGATAAAAGTCTAACTTAGTAACACTGAATATGTTTCTAATGTACAAGTTATTTCCAAATGCTCAATTTAATTTAAGTCTAATGTCAGAGATGGTCTCGGGCCGGATGGAAAAGCTAATTTTAGTACGCAAGTCTAATTTTAGAGTCACATGTCCTTTTCTTGTAACTGGCAAACTTGAATACAAATTCTATATATCTGAAAAGAAATGGCCGTGTGGTGAGTTCAAAGTTTGTGTGAGGAATGCATAGAATAGTCAGGTGACGAGGTACTGGCGGGAAGGAATCAGGTTCCGCCACATATATATACTCCCATATATCCATATAGTACATATATATATATACTGACTACACACTTCACCCAAAAATGGGTGAATTCTGCCATGTGATATATGAAATAGCCTTCATGTGACAGCCCTCTCACATTTGATATCCCATTTTTTTTGTCTTTACTTCGTCACCATGTCCAATTCTGCTGTTTTGTCATATACTAGTTAGTTATGGATCTGATTTAACCATATTTTGATAGAATTTGATAGAAAACATATTGGGCTCCATGAAAATCATACAAACTGTGAGGAAAACCAACTTTTAATGATATCTCATGGCTAAAGAATGAAGGCTGATTTAATGGAAACTGCGTTTTTTTTAATTATGAAATTTCCTTAATTTTCAAATACGCTGGTGAGTAACTGAACACTCTTTTACCCAATTATTTTCTATGTTCTTACAGAAGAATACAGGGCTAAAACCTGGATGTATTGTAATAAGGGGAAGAAGCATTACATTGAACCAGTAAGCCTATGAATGTAGGCTACGGAAAGACAAAATTGCCTCTGATATTAAGGAAATTATATAACTATATATTCATAATTATATGTGTTTTTCTAAGAATCGAATAGTTAATGTTTCAACCGTTTTTTTTGGTTGCACAAATGAAGATGACTCTCTATAAACGATTTCAATATGTATGGTCAAAAGCTATGAATGACAAGAACTGTATTTGATTTTGTATCTAATTGTGGAAATAAATCTTCTTTTCTTTGATTTTTTACTTAGAAATACAACATGTGGAGTCAATCTATTGAAAATGTTAATTAATTGTCTTCTTTTAATTAAAGTTTGACAGGTATTAGCCTTTTATTGCTCATTCTCTCCTGGCTATGGAAAGACAAATTCACGATGGAAAGACAAGTGCTATGGAAAGACAAGTGCTATTGAAAGACAAAGTTAGTTTCAGATCATTTGTACTTTATCAATGGCTACTCATGGAAGTTTTACTCTGTGTACCAATGTGTAACCCCCATTTATTTAGTAAATGAAACTAACCATTTCTGAAGATGTGGGTTTTAGTTAAGGACTGCCTTTTGTTCATGAGTCGGACGATGGAAAGACAATAATTTTGTTTATGCCACAAACTAGTATTATTATTAGGGGTTATGAAATTATGATTAGGCATTTATACCTATATATACCATAGATAAATAGACTGCCACCATTATTATCTGTATTATATACAAACATTTTTTTCTCTCTTCACACATAACACAACATCCACACTCATATATCGATAAACCCCATACAACCCTCACAACCGTCCCACATCCTACACCCACATCCTACACCCACATCCTACACCCACATCCCACACCCACATCCTACACCCACATCCTACACCCACATCCTACACCCACATCCCACACCCACATCCTACAACCACATCCTACACCCACATCCTACACCCACATCCTACACCCACATCCTACACGCACATCCCATACCCACATCCTACACCCACATCCTACACCCACATCCTACACCCACATCCTACACCCACATCCTACACCCACATCCTACACCCACATCCCATACCCACATCCTACACCCACATCCTACACCCACATCCTACACCCACATCCTACACCCACATCCTACACCCACATCCTACACCCACATCCTACACCCACATCCTACACCCACATCCTACACCCACATCCCATACCCACATCCTACACCCACATCCTACACCCACATCCTACACCCACATCCTACACTCATTTCCCATACCCACATCCTACACCGAATACATGCTACACCCATACAAGCTACACCTTAAACATGCTACACCATCCAATCAAAGTGCTATGCTACTCAGATCCTACACCTTCTCACTATATAAACAACCCACAAATCCAGCAAACTAACCAATCTCCTGATGAAGGTCACATTGACCGAAACGTTGAGAAAGAAATAAAAGAACCAAAACTTACTCATTTCCTTCCTGGTGTTATTTCGTGACGAACCATCTTCAAATTTATACATATTATTTTTTATAATCAGGGTCTCCTAAGCAGTTCTCTATACTCTCTATACCACTCTATAGATGGCCTCAGACAGGGTCAAAGACAATATTTTGTCTATACATTCATAGAGCATTCATTGCTGTAGCTCCTTAGTGCAAACACACATTTTAAAACAGTTTTCAGGTGTGTTGAAGGGGTGCAGAGGGGATAATTTAATACTGTTATCAAACCGGCTCTACTGTTTATTTAAAAAAATGCGGAGCTATTTACTCTAGCGAGGTAAAGACAACTATTTTTTACCACACCAGAGTTTCAAGTTGTTGCATCATCTTGTATCAAGGGTATTATATTTTTCTGTCAATTTGTTTTTCTTTTGAACAAAGGATAGTTCAAGGTTTGTGCCCAGAGCATAATATAACAGTTAATACTTTTTACTTTTTATATAGTGACCTCTCATATTTGGGCTACAGAAAGACACTAATTTTTACATAATTAAAAGTTATATATATATTTTTATTTTTAAGTAATTTCAGTCATATCTCTTTTTCACCATGTAATTTAAATACTGTTTTAAATACTTTTGAGTATTGAAATTAGTACTAGATAATTAGGCTTTTTAATAGGATTGGTAGTTCTAGGTTATTGGTAAAAATAAACAGTGAACAATTACAAAATGAGACTGTTTTTCATGAAAATATATTAAGATATTAAGAGAAAGTATGCAAAACTATATATGGCAAGATAGAGCCTGAGCAGATGCGCTAGAGGTATTGTTGATAACATATAACGAAAGAGTAACCACTCTCAGCATCAAATGTAAAAGAGGGGGGTGATCCCATCTTGTGAGAAAGGGTCAATTTATATATACTAACTATTCTTCATGCACCTATATCCTATTAGTGACAATAGCACACAGCTTAGTCGTCCTACACACATATACGTTATCCACACAGCAAAATTAAGCCAACCACTAATAATACTTAAAGTCAGTTAAGTCAAGTACAGTGATTTAAGTAGATAATTACCTGCATGGAATTTCAGAAAATGACATTAAAACCTACTCCTCCATTATACACTATAAACCAGCAACATTACTCCTATTATAATACCACACACTCCTACACTAGTGCTTCCATTTCCTGTTTCATTTTGTGATCATTGAAGGCCCATTAAGCATTACCAAGATTCACCAGTAGAATCACAACAAACAATGACTTACTGTAATCAACTTAGTCCCTTTGGTCCAGCTTAAGTCCACTGGTGTTCAGTTCTCCTCATCTTTAGGTTGTGTTCAATGAAGTGGTATATGGCAAGCCATTTGTGTAATAATTCGTTAAACACTGTTTATCACTCGTTAAACACTGTTTATCAACCTAAAACACTGTTTGTCATTTGAAAAACAATGTTTTACTTCATAACTATGTCTTTCGAGTGAAATCAACATTCAAATTGAAAAACACTGTTCAACAAGCTAAAACATTGTTTTTCAATTGATAAACAATGTTTAACCTTGATAAACAGCGTTTTCCCATTGAAAAACAATGTTTAGCTCGATCAACAGTGATTCTGAAGGTAAACCAGGGTTTCTCTTTGATACACATAATTCTTTAAGGAAACCTTGTATATCAACCGATATCAATATTTCAGCTTGATATCATTATTTTCATATTGAAAAACATCGTTTCTCCTCGATAAACATCGATTTTCCTCGATAAACATCGTTTCTCCTCGATAAACATTGATTCTCCTCAATAAACATCGTTTCTCCTCGATAAACATTGATTCTCCTTGATAAACATTGTTTCTCCTCGATAAACATCGTTTCTCCTCGATAAACGTCATTTCTCCTCGACAAACATCGTTTCTCCTTGATAAACATCGATTCTCCTCATTAAACATTGTTTCTCCTTGATAAACATCAATTCTCCTTGATAAACATCGATTCTCCTTGATAAACATCGATTCTCCTCATTAAACATTGTTTCTCCTCGATAAACATCAATTCTCCTCGATAAACATCGATTGCTCGATAAACATCATCTCTCCACGATAAATATCATGGGTTCCCCACTAACCTGTGTTGCCCAACTGGCATAAGAGCAACTTGGATAGGTGGGCAACAGGAGGGTTGGGCAACCGGGGGAGTTGGGCAACCTGGAAATTTGGGCAACCAGGGAAGTTGGGCAACTAGGGAAGTGGATGGGCAACCAGGGAAGTGGATGGGTGGGCAACCGGGTAGGCAACTGCATGGGCAACTGCAATTGGTAATTGGGTGGACAACTGGTTAAGCAGGGGGGCACCCAGGGAAGTCACATACAACCCAACTGTAAGTATAACACATATGTAAGCAGACAGGCAACCAGGGAAGTTGGTGGGCAACCGGGGAACTGGGTGTGCAACTGGGTGTGCAACTGGGGAAGTGAGTGGGCAACCTGGGAAGTGGGCAACCAGTGAATTGGGCAGGCAACCAGGGAAGTGGGGGCCAACCGGGGAAGCATATGAGCAACCAGGGAAGCATTTGGGCAACTGGGAAGCCAATGGGTAAGCGGGAAGTTGATGGGCAACCAGGGAAGCAGATGGGCCAAGTGTTTCTGGAGGAGAAACAGTGTTTGTGGAGGAAAAACAACATATCTGGAGAAGAAACGCTGTTTCTGGTGAAGAAACAGTGTTTATCAAGCAGAAACAGTGTTTATCAAGCAGAAACAGTGTTTCTGGAGGAGAAACAGTGTTTATCAAGCAGAAACAGCATTTCTGGAGGAGAAACACTGTTTCTGGAGGAGAAACGAGAAACACTGTTTATCAAAATGTACCCAGAGACCACTTTGATACTACTTCCCCCTTGGGATACTACTTCCTGTTTGGGCTTCCCAAAGTCAACCCATGCTGTCTATCACTTCATCCCTTTGATTCATTTACACGTAAGTACACTCACATCTATTTGTTAATATTGATATACTTATTGCAAAAGATTCTAACAAATTAACAGCAAAGTAGACCATTTTTTGAAAGCTGTAACTATGTAAGCTAATCCCTAATATCCCATACTAAAAAAACGTGGTGTTGGAACATAGAAGCCCGGTTCACTAACCTGAGAGAGTGTAATTTTATAGAATCCTAGAATTGTTTTAAACATATCATTCTTTTACTATGTTAAATACCGTATATACCCGTGTATAAGCCCCGGCTTATATTAATTTCAAATGGTGATTTGACCTGGCTTATATTCGGGGTGGGCTTGATTTGATTTGATTTGAAGAATTCTTTTATTTGCAAGAATGGTACAATGCACAAGGTAGTTACACCAATCATGATACAAGCATATCATTTCCTCCGGTGAATGCCTTATATTCTGGCTTATATTCTGGACCCGGCTTATATTACACTAACTGAAGGCCAGTAGATTTAGCTGAAACACATTTTTATTATAATCTTTAATCAATCTTATACCATCCTGATACCATCCTGATAAAAAAAAATCACTACCAGAATTCAGAATCGATCAACAACAACTGTCTTCTCTTATTTAACTATAAACTATATCTTATTTATTCATTCATCAACCAGTACGAATTCGTTCTGACGGACCTCTTCAGCATCTTCCTCCAGAGAAGAGACCTGGCCCTCCTTGTTTCCATCCAGTTCCAGGCACCCTGCTTATAAACGGGGCCCACCTTATATTAACGTTAGGCCGTGCTGAACCCCCGGCTTATAAACGGGGTCCGGCTTATACACGGGTATATACACTATATATTTTAGGGTTCACATCTTACATAAATGTCATATCCATTACATGATGTATATATATATGATGTATATATTAACGTTCACTGAAAATATCATTGTATATTGCAGGTATAATAGATACACGGCCTTCCATGTGTTGTGATTCACATATTAAAAGGAAAAATGCAGAATCACTGGGAAAGGGCTAATATCCCCAATATAAACACATTCTTCGCACGGTGCCGACAATTCCTAGAAAAATTTGATAGGTAAGTTCATTTGTACATTATGATCAAATTATTAGTTTCAGTCATCATCTTTTTCTTGATGCATAACTTTAGTATCAAGAATAATATTTATTGCTGACAAGTGGATACAGATGGGTGGGTTGGGGGACTGTAACATAGTAGAGGGGGTTAGTTCAGTGGGCGAATTGATAGTGTAAAAAAACTAACCATATATGCTGGTGTTTTTTGGGGGGTCATATTTTGCAGGGGAAACAAGTAAACGGGTCACAAGCATTCACAAGTTCACATACACAGATTAAACATATGATATAACAGCCATGGAGGAAACAAAAAAGAATTATCACTTATTTCTTCATGTTTTATTCATTTTGTAAAATATGTTCAATCATGGATGACAGGTACATATCTTAAAGCATTTAATTTACTAATTTCAGGTTTTTGGAAGAGCATAACCTATCTCATCAGTATAACCTCCCCATAGACGTTATGAGAGAACTTGAAGCCTATTCAATTGAACTTAGTGGCATATTTGAGAGATTCCAACGGATTGAGCAGCACATACCCCAGGACGATTGGTCTTCGATTGAAGGTGCCCTTCTAGAAACATGCCGGTTGCTTTCAGAAATTAATGAGCGTGTGAGCACTAACAGAGAGGGGTAAGTTTCTTTATTTTCTTTCAGAAATAACTATTATGAAATACTGTACCTTAAATTGTCACAGTTCATTCTTTACACTTAACTATAATTGGATGGATTTTCATCTAAATAGCCATGACTTTATAGTCCCATACAGGCACCACAACAAACTATGCCGATAGGCCGTACTTCATTAACTAACCATCCTGGAGCACCTTCATACCAGATACCTATTAATCATCTCAACAAATTGCTGGATATGGGGATTCCAGTATCCGAAATTGCAAGAAAAGGGTTAGTTGGTACCACAAACAGAAAGACTATATATAACCACTGCAAGAAGTTAGGTATTAAAACTCGCAGAGAACGATATTCAATGATTACTGAAGATGAATTGAAGATGGCAATAGAAAAAGTTCACCACCAATTTCCAAATTCTGGGGCAGAGGAAGTACGGAGTATGTTACGCAATGAAAATATTGATGTGCAACGTCACCGTGTGCGCAACACACTTAATACTGTTGATCCAGTTGGAGGGGCTGCTAGATGGAGCCAGGCTACACAACGTAGACGCTACTCAGTCAAGAGCTCCAATTCAATTTGGCACATTGATAATAATCATGGACTAAAAAGGTATATATATTATATAGACAACCAAACATATATTATAACCATGAGTCCTGACTTAATTAAAAAGGACGAATATTGAAAATTTTACATATATTAACATAGGCCATAAATATACAACATGAAAACGTTTAGCTTTTAACATTAATTTTATTCTTTGTAGCTTTGACAGTTGTTAAAAGTCCTACCGTGCATGAAAAGATAAAATAAAGATGTCCATTACTATTAATTTTGAATAAATATTTATTTCCATTTTTTCTCCACTCTCAGATGGTCTATATATGTACATGGAGCAATTGATGGGCACTCCAGATTGATTGCATATTTATCTGCAACCACGGACAACAAGGCACTATCTTCACTGCACCTTTTCCTGCGTGGAGTTCATAACTATGGGCTTCCAAGTAGAGTAAGAACTGACCATGGCTCTGAGTATAATTTAGTGGAGGACTTTCTATCATGGGATCATGGCATAGGACGTGCCCGCATGCTCAGAGGTCAGTCTGTGCACAATCAGCGCATCGAGAGGTTATGGCGAGATGTTTTTTGTAAAGTTCTTGAAAAATATTATCGCCTATTTTATTACTTAGAGGATCAAAATCTCCTAAACATTGACAATCAAGTTGAAGTGTATGCACTGCAGTATGTATATATAGCCAGAATTAATCGTGACCTTCGTACATGGTGTCATTCTCATAATGGACAGGGTGTCAGGACAGAAAACTTTAGAACACCATCCCAGATGTGGTTTTGTTCTTTGCTAGAGCAAAACTATTTGTCACAGCCCAATCCACCAGCGTCTGTGACAAATATGTTTCATTTTGTATTGCCAAGGGCAGATATTCTTGAACATTATAATATCGATATTGATCAAGACAGAATTGTATCTCCATCATATCCAAACCCACTCAATGAAAATGCATCAACTGAACTATCCCAACTCATAAATGTGTTAAGAGACTCACCTACCTATGGCATGGAAATTTATGTTGAAGTGCTGGCTTTCATTCACAATTCAATTCTCCAAACTAGGAATGAACCCCAGACTTAAAGACTCACATGCCAATATTTTCCTGACATCTTAACTTAAGAAATTGTTCACATTTGTTTATATTTGAGCTAAACTGGTAACATATGACCCAAACTAAGCAATTTCATTGGTTTTGCAACATTGCGCTCTTCAGGACGTTGCATTATGTTGTGTAGCACTGCCAAATGGCACTCTGTATGATTTATAATCGGGTCTCGACGAGCTGCAGAACAGAACTTGTCTCTTCAGGACTAATTTTGTTCTTCAGCTCATCTTGACCCGATTATAAACCTACATCATGCCATTTGGTATAAGTACAGTCAGGTATTTCGTCCTGTAGATAAAAAATAATTACAGTAGGCCTATAAAGGGTTATTATTAGAATAGGTCGATTTAAAAGTGTAATGATTTCAACCAACAAATAATGACATTGAACAAAATAATTGTCCTGTCTCCACCACAGGTGGTCTTAAAAATGTGTTATCAAGAAACAGAAAATTAATGAATGTATATCTCTCCTTGAACGTCTTCGTCAGAGGAATTAACAAGGGTGAGTCCTTTCAGTCAGACACTGGTTGATATTGTCAAAGGTAAAATACCTGCTTTCATGAGAATCCACCATTGGTGAAAACATAAAAGTAATTCAAATTGAATCAAACCGTAATGAATCTGGAGAGAAAATATAATCCCTAATATTCTCTTCGAAGTTTGCATATCCCATATACCGGCGTGAGAGTGTCAGAGTACATGTACATGTGTTAGCCTGAGGTCTCAGGCCCAATCCCTCTGTGCTGTTGAATTCCACGTTAAGCTTTTGGTCGGACGCAAGATATGGAGAACTAGTCCAGAACATCAGTAGCATTTCTAGTTGTGCAGCATCTAACTGGGCGATGAATGTCTCCAGTTTATCTTTAGTACCTTCCTCCAAGAGCCTCATCTCTCCTATGGTTGAGTGTTCATACTGGATTGACTGGAGGGCCTGTTGATCAAATATTTGCATTAGATAAATTCATGTGTATACATTAATTGTGAAAAATAAATTTGCCTTTGTATTAGAATGCACAATAATATTTAATTTTAAATTAAATAGGCAATATGGCCGGAAAATGACTGATGTCAATGATAAAGTAGCTAAATCCTTACTTTTTTCAGACAAAGTAAAATCATGTTACAAAGATAAGAATGGCTTCTGGTGTTATAATTTCGATAAATTGGCATCAAGGTTAATGTTGCCATATTTCATGTATTGCTTGCCAAGATTTATCTAGGAAAACATGGTTTGAATGTACAATAACCTTAGACTATTTCATTCAAAATAGAAATTCCTAAAATATAAATATGCATCAGTGATAGGGAAACTTAAATGTAGACCTTCATTGAGTTTAATCTGACTTTGTTGAAATTGATTTGAATTAAATGACTGTGTTATAGAGCGACACCGATATGATATGAATTTGCCTCATTTCCCCAAAATGATATTGATGTCTCTTGAAAAAGCTTTATAGACAGGACACGAGCTAATCCAAGAATAGATCAGTACAGGTAGAGAATATATTTAAAACTTACATACAGGTACAGCATGAACATGTGATTGAAATCATGGGCTGGACCCATTTAATTACAACTAAAATTAAAAGAAATAAGCAAAACAATGGTCGGTCAGACACACTGTCTCTGCTTGGACCAAGGACAAAGTAAGGCTAAATGGGAGGCCCATTAACTGACCCCCATTTGTTAGCTAGAACTGACGTTTGATCAGACATGGCCAAATAATGACTCTCGCCTGTACTAGTCACAATTATGAACAAACATTATAAACTATTATAAATCCAATAATAATTTCTCTTCTGAATCTCTTAAAAGGTGACCAGAGACAGGAAGTATTGAGGGGTCTAGAAACCATATTGTAACATTACAATAAATTATGTTGAGAACATAGATTTGCCAAATGTGGACAAGGATTTCGGGGTTCAGCCTGATTGGATTGTGGAGTTGTCCCAAGGGACAACTGCTTGATTTGACACTAACTTTGAGATGTTGGTGTTACGATTAATACAAATAGAATCTACTTTTACAATGTTGAGTTGGTAATGTTGACAGATACATACCTTTGTTGTGGTTGGTCGAAGGGAGTCATACAGTTGTTGAATTGTCTCCTGTGATCGTCCGGCCCATAGGAGACCATGTGTAAGCAAGCCCTTCTTCAGCTGAATGAGTGGATAGAGTGGCCTGAAGATTAGGGCTGTGTGTGCCACAGACGATGTCTGCTTTCGGAGGCGTTGAAATGTTGGTAACTCAGTCCCGCCATGGGCTGAAAGAGTTAGAAGAACTTGATTCTTGGCAATTTCAAAGCTGGCCTTGTTTCTTTCAGCCTCTAGAAATTTAGCTGCCTCTCCCTCTGATATGAATTTGAAGAATGTCAACATAACAAGGGCCTCGCTGCAGTTTCCAGCAATACAAGCGACCATTGAGGCCTCTGACAGACCAATTGGAAATAGTCCAAACAGGGCGAATGCATGGGAAATCACTTTCCCTACCACTTCCCAAAACGTGGAGACCAATTTTGTGGCATTCATTTGAGGCACTTTGGCTATATGGCCATCACAGTGCTTTTGTAGGAGCTGGAAAGGAGATAGATTCTCATGTCAAGAACATCATCTTCTTACAACTAAATGTAATCCCCTCATATTATCAATTATTAACTCTTCATCCTGACATTTAAACTCGCAATAATTAAACACTTATTTGAGAAAGTATGACCATTAAAATTTTCTATTCAAGTAAAGATTGCATACATCATTCTGATTTTAAACGAAGTTCATATATTCAGTGTATACATGAAATGAGCTCACTAATTTATCTTGACTTCCTATCAACCTTATATTATCTTGATAATTAGATTAAATGGAATAGTCTATTAATTTAAGATTAAGGGTACTACAATCTTACCTCACGGAAAAATAAAGAAAACATTTCCCTTGAAACACCATCTAGATCCTCAGCTTCATCCTCACCAACAAATTCAACCGTAATTTTGTGGTGTACAACGTCTGGATGTACAATATAGTAGTCGAGGACAGATTGTAGTACGTTCTCACGATCGATTATCAACTTTTTGCAACTGCTTTTCAGTAAGAAAATCCGTGTGTCAATGTTGCACCTCTGAAGATCTGTAAAAGCTGAAAGCAAAGCCATGATGTAGAACATTATAACATAATCTTTTCATGAAAACATGTAGGACAGTGCTAATACTAGACCAACAATACATGCATAAAGAGTCACGATTGTAAATTGAAGACATTTAGGAAGACTTGGAATTATGATATAAAGCAATATGAAGTGGTGCCAATTGTTGGTACACGTATACATATAGTGAGTCATATTAACAAATAAAATATGATAGGGTTAATAAGAATGTGTAATAGATTCAAATGTTGTCAGTCACACTAATTTTCATGTCTTACACTGCAGTCTGCTATAGTTAATTATGGTATAATTATGGGCTCATTGCAATCATCCTTATCTATATTATAATATATCAAATTCTGACTCAATATCTTGTGGTACCATTCAATATTCACAGTTTTTTTATATCATCTTTCAGTCTTGTTATTTGTTTGGTTTATTATATCATTTAATTTAGGAATGCGCCCTTTCTACTGTAAAGATTCTATAGTGCAGACTGGATTACACCAACAATGTTTCTAGCTTTGCTTTCATTTGCTAGGAGACGATGAATAATAATCCAACAAGAGTTATGTTTAAAATTTGCTTACTCTCACTAACAGGCATGGTTGCTTCACTTTCTTCCTCACTAGGAGTATCACTGGTTTCATCGATCATGTTGACCTTCAAGGAAATATGACTATTTGTATTTAAGTAATTCATGCGTTGTGTGTACTTAAGTATACGTTGCATTTGTCATTTACTTTATATGAACTTAATGTATCCATTGTTTGTATACATGAAATCAACTTAATTTTTCTTCACCTTCTATTAACCTTATATTCTAGCTGCTAATAATTAAATTGAACTTGAATCGTCGATGAACTTCTCATATCATAGATGTTAGTATGGTTCAACTTGTAACAATAAAAAAAATATTAAACCAATAATGTTGCCAAACTGAGATTTCTTAATCCTCTTAACCAGATTGATTACTTTCGAGTGTATCCAAATATTAATAAACAAATCAACTCACTTCATCTACAAAGTCTACATGCATCACACAGTTCTGGTCAATTCCATGCGATTGGATTGTAGAGTTGTCCCGAGGCACAACTGCATGATTTGACACTAACTTTGAAATGTTGGTGTTACATGTGCCTTCAACAAATGCATACAGGTCCTGAAAAATGGAGTGGATTATATTCATTCAGTCGATTATATTCACCTTTACATTGCATTTCAAGTATCATTGTTAAAGAAGTAGTATCACAGGTAATCATGATTCCCAAATTTAGCATTTTTATAATAGTATATTTATTACAACTAGTGATTGACATATTTAAATCAAGCTTACATTTGTGTGCGAAGAGGGCAAAAACTGCCTTTTGATATTCATCTCCTGCCCACGAAAAACAATTGCAATGCCGTCTACAGGTTCCTCTCCTAGGTTGGCAAGGTGAGATGCACGAATCTGCAATAAATTTTAAAGGGCAAACTGAAGCCAGGTATACCACTATTAGAAAGAATATTATTAGATAAGTTTTAAGGAAGAGATACACTTAATATTTGCACTGCTTAAAGGAAGTACCTATAGTCAGACACTGTCAAGAATGATTAATTTGTAGTACTGTGGGTATCACTGCTACTATAGGTATGGAGTTCCAGTCTATTCCACCAGCTTGTATTTGTGATTACTAGAATATTGTCTTAAGTTATGTGTACTCTGTGGTCTCTGTGCAATATGTAATATACTATATAATAACTGATGCGTCCCCCTATGAATGTTTTGAATTTTTATCTAATGGCCCTCTGTGGCAAGGGGTAGGCAGACTCAGTACTCCTCTTTATTACTGGCATCCCGACCCATGTTTATGTGTGTGGAGAATAAAGGGTGATTGCTGGGTCCAGGATCAATAACCTGAGTTAGTGTTCAGATACTACATATTCTCATTAATGTATTAGACATAAATATGGTATGTCTTTCAATATAAAGTTATACGTTCTTCATTCCCACCTGTTCTTCATCATCTTTTTTAACTTGCCGCACCCTTCTTCTTTCTTCTCGCTCTTGACGGCGCCTCAGTCTGGCAGCAGATCTTTTTGCAGCCTACAATATTTTTAAGAAATATACGATGCTGATTGAAATTTTGAAATTATGTTCTATGAATTAAACAAAAAGATATTCAAGGTGGTCTGTGCCAGTTTATGTGACACAATTTAATTGCCACAAATTCAATGGGTGAAGTAGGCGTTTGCCTACTGGCCTATAGATGTTGTTCAGGAACAATGTATTTGCTTTGAGTGAGTGAGCGATGCTTGCTTAATGCCATGATGACAACCAAGTGGAGTCATATTTGATATGCTATGAAAAACGTTAGATCGTTACGTATAGTATTAGATTGGATTTCTTTCAGTAAAAAAGTGTACCTTTTTGTTATCCTGCAACAGACTGTCCATGTAGGCAGTATCTTGGAGTGTGATAACATTGCGGCGTTCCTCCATGAGCTGTGTGTTTATCTGTAATATATGCAGTCAAGTATATAGATCATATATATATATATTATAAATATATGTGTGATCCATTTTAGGAAAATGAGTCATAGGACGCAGAAAATTGATTTTGAGGTATCATCATATTTAAAAAGAGGAGATCAAGGTGATTTCAACGATAGGAAACACTAGGACACCTAGTAAGTGTTTAGATTTTAGTTTGATACTTTTATTTTTTAAACAAAAAGTTTGCAATGTTTCTGGATGGAACTTATTTCGATAGGGGGGACCAAAAATCTATATCTTTGAATTTTGATGCTTTCTGTCTAATACTGCATGCCTTGAATTGGGAAATATTTGTGATTATTAATACATTATGTTACCCAGTACATGGAAACTACCATTTGACCACACATTATAGGGAGATTAGCCATTCAATTGGGCTATGTAATTTGACAAATATGAAGATCGATATTACTCTCGATATTACTAGTTCAGGAAGATTCAGCTGAAAAGAATAGAAATATTGTTATATTGTGTAACTAGTCAAAGAACACCAACTGATCAACTATTACATATAGCATTGTGCTAGATGGACTATATTTGGAAGAGATCTGAATTTCTGAATTTAGTAATGTCATTGACCATTATTAATGGTCATGAAATTCAATCCATAACTAAACAATTCAATCAGTCAATTTTATTCCATGTAATCATATTGTAAGGTTTGATGATGTAACGCTGTATCTTAATTAATACATTCTATGTATTTTACACACTTTGTTTTAGGGTTGACCTGGAAAATCTACATTGTAGAGGGAACATCCCATTTTGTATGATTATTTTATTACTGAATAAAAGTTGTTTTGTATATATATATATGGGTGATTACCAGTAAAAGAACTAAATATACTCCATACAAAGGTCTTCAAAACACAAGGAGATATATAGGAGAGAGCACAGGACTGGTGTGGTACAATTACAATTAGTACAACTTAATAGTTATTTAGATTAATCTAATCGGGTAGACACAAATAGGTCACACAAGGAAATATTAAATCCAATCAAATCTAAGCTAAGTAAGACATATCTAAGGTAATGAATTAGTTCTGGATCTTTGGTGTCATCCCACATTCATTCCTAACCACAAAGTCAGGGGCTGAGGATTGGTTTACCAAACAGTGATTCATTGATATAGAAAGGAGAGATTAGGGGAAGAGAGAGAAGCAGTTACACAGAGAAAGAGAGCGAGGAAGGGGATAATAGAGCGTGGGGAGACCAGTAGTGTGGTAGAGGAAGAGGAGAAGGGGACAGTGAATAGGAAGAGGAAGAGAGGGAGACTGGGTGTGGGAGACAGGAAGGGAAGGGAAGGAAAAGAGTGAAAGTTGGCTAGACAGAGAGGAAGAGAGAGTGGGGAGAGTAAGTGAGAGAGGGCAAGAGAGGGACAGGAGAGAGAGGTGGACAGACAAGGGAAGAGAGAGTGGAACACAGAGAGACAGTGATAGAGCAAGAGAGGGAAAGGAATGAGGGGCAGGAGGGAGGAGGTGAGAGAATGCAAGTGAGAAAGGGCCAGACAGACAGGAAGAGAGACAGGGACAGGAAGATAGAAAGGAGGAGAGACAGGGAAAGGAGAGAGGGAGGGAGGGAGGAGCGTGTGAGACAACATCATGGTTATGGTATATCTGCAGAATGGGTGAGAAACAGGATCTAATTGATGAACACAAATATGGGGGAGGTGCAGGAGGTGCCAACAAACAGGTTAGTTGAAACAATCAGGTGAAACAATCAAAGGTGTGGTCTGTGCTCAGGTGTGTATGTGGGAACAGTCGTCAGTCTAGAAGCATAACCTCAACAGCTATAGGTTCATGTGAGTCTGGGAAAGTCTTAGGCTATTATGTTGTATAAATATGGATTCTTTTTCTCATTTTCAGTGACCCCCCCCCCCCTTCCCCACCTTCCACCCGGCTGCCCCATTCTCAACCCAACCCCCACCCTCAGCGCTGTTCAGGCAGAGGTACATGATATAAGGCAGAGGTACATTATATAGGCAGAGGTACATTATATAGGCAGAGGTACATTATATAAGGCACAGGTACATTATATATAGGCAGAGGTACATTATATAGGGTAGAGGTACATTATATAAGGCAGAGGTACATTATGTAAGGCACAGGTACAGTATATAAGGCAATATAACCTAGAGGTACATTATACAAGGCACAGGTACAATTCCTCACAGCATACTCACATTATATTATGTAGACTCATCATTAGTTAACAGTTAAATGGGCCTAAGTGATCGTGCCGCGTGGATATAAAGGGAATACATATTGTGTTATCATGTAGTTGACTAATAAACACTTATACAGAGATAACCACATGTTATGCGCTATGTCTGTTATTTACTACTCACCTATTGTACACTACTGCCACCAAGTGGACGATCTGTGCATTAATTCCTCTCAGTCATTTCCGTTTTATCACCGGAAGTTATCGACGATGGCTGATTTAATTAATTTATCAGAATTGGTGGATACATACAGTGGAGACACGTAGAGGGAACTCTGTGCACTAATAATCAATTCACTGATAAGCTTTCACCATCATACAACAGATAGATAAACGTGACAACACTGCATTCTTTGGCTGATATATGTACTACTGTGAAGACACCTTGTGGATTATTTCCGCACTAATGGCCCAGCTTCACCAGAAATAGAACAGTTATGTCGAGAGTGAACTGTTTTAGACATTGGTTGTGTGTACACAGTAGTGAGTTAAAGCTGCATTCCATGCAAATTGTACCTTTTCCTAATTACATCACCTGATGTTAACTATGTAAGTTAAATCTCCTGTCTCCCTCCTATCTCCCTCCTGTGTCTTTCATATCTCCCCCTAATGTCTACCTCCTGTCTCCCCCTCCTGTCTCCTCCTCCTGTCTATTTCCTGTCTCTGTCCTGTCTTTCTATCCTGTCTACCTCCTGTCTCCCTCCTGTCACTCCCTCCTGTCTCTCCCTCCTGTCTCTCCCTCCTGTTTCTCTCATATCACTCCCTAATGTATTTCTCCTGTCTCCCCTCCTGTATCTGTCCTGTCTTTCTCTCCTGTCTCTCTCTCTCCTGTCTCCCCAATCTTTTTCTCCTGTCTCCATCCTGTCTTCATCCTGTCTCTCTTCTTTCCTCCATCCTGTCCCTGACTCCCTCCTGTCTTTCCCTCCTGTCTCTCTCATACTCCCCTCCTGTCTTTCCCTCTTGTCTCTCTCATACTCCCCTCCGGTGTCTCCCTCCTGTCTCCCTCCTGTCTCTCTCTCCTGTCTCTCTGTCCTGTCTCTCTCATACTCCCCTCCTGTCTCTCCCTCCTGTCTCTCTCATACTCCCCTCCGGTGTCTCCCTCCTGTCTCCCTCCTGTCTCTCTCTCCTGTCTCTCTGTCCTGTCTCTCTCATACTCCCCTCCTGTCTCTCCCTCCTGTCTCTCTCATACTCCCCTCCTGTCTCTCCCTCCTGTCTCTCTCGTACTCCCCTCCTGTCTCTCCCTCCTGTCTCTCTCGTACTCCCCTCCTGTCTCTCCCTCCTGTCTCTCTCGTACTCCCCTCCTGTCTCTCCCTCCTGTCTCTCTCATACTCCCCTCCTGTCTCTCCCTCCTGTCTCCCTCCTGTCTCTCCCTCCTGTCTCTCTCATACTCCCCTCCTGTCTCTCCCTCATGTCTCCCTCCTGTCTCTCCCTCCTGTCTCTCTCATACTCCCCTCCTGTCTCTCCCTCATGTCTCTCTCATACTCCCCTCCTGTCTCTCCCTCATGTCTCTCTCATACTCCCCTCCTGTCTCTCCCTCCTGTCTCTCCCTCCTGTCTCTCCCTCATGTCTCCCTCCTGTCTCTCCCTCCTGTCTCTCTCATACTCCCCTCCTGTCTCTCCCTCCTGTCTCTCTCATACTCCCCTCCTGTCTCTCCCTCCTGTCTCTCTCATACTCCCCTCCTGTCTCTCCCTCATGTCTCTCTCATACTCCCCTCCTGTCTCTCCCTCATGTCTCTCTCATACTCCCCTCCTGTCATTCCCTCCTGTCTCTCTCATACTCCCCTCCTGTCTCTCCCTCATGTCTCTCTCATACTCCCCTCCTGTCATTCCCTCCTGTCTCTCTCGTACTCCCCTCCTGTCTCTCCCTCCTGTCTCTCTCATACTCCCCTCCTGTCTTTCCCTCATTTGTCCCTCCTGTGCCCATTATGTCTCCCCCTATCCACCTCCTGTCCGTCCATCTACATCTCCCTACACATCCCACAACTGTCACATGACACAGTGAGCTGGTGTCACGGATCAATGGCTGCTCCTCACGCATGAGTGGTTACCCTGGCAACATGACAACAATTCTCTCTCTCCCAGCCTCCCTTGTGTACTGATATTGCTTTACACCTCCATAGTACAGTATAGGTACACCAAGGAATGAGTCTATGTGTTTGTATGCTGTATTTTATCTAACTTCACTGGAGGACTTTCAGAGATCATAAACATTAACTAAATATAAGCTGGACTTTTATCACCATTCAGGACCGCTACAAGCGACTATATATATTGGCCTATACGCCTTGCTATGACCTGTACACAGGAGGATTAGACGGAAGGACACATTATATCAATATATCAGACCTTCATCTATCTCTACGTGATCTGTGCATCTGACAACATATACTTCAGGTTTCATATGACAACATCAAGTGAATGTTTTACATTCTATATCAATGTGGGAAGCTCCATCTTGTTTCTCTCCTGTCATTGAATAATTCAGCTGGTGTTTAACAGAGGGGAACCAGACCAGTGACACCTACAGCTTCATGTACTGAGGAATTTATAATTTGTGAATTGCACTAACTGGAAATTGTATCAGTTGCCATGGATATGTGAATCTAAAAGTGTAAGATGTAGTATGGAGTCTATAGCTAGATTATCTGTTCATTACTAGCGTGTTATTCTAGCAGCTAGACAGCTATACGACTAGACATCTGGTGTTTCTAGCAGCTAGACAGCTATAAAGCTAGACATCTGGTGTAAAGGTAAAGAAGGAATATACGTCATCACAGTAGAGCCGCACGTGGAGTCCTATATATGTTACAATATGGATGTCAGCTATATGAGAGGTAACTATGTTAATTATATCATAAGGCGTCAGACTATTAACATTGAGTTATTATAGTTGCTCTGTATAATATCTTGTGGGATTTATATTATTGTTTTTTCATTTACTGAAGTCAGTCAGAGTTTGTTTGTATGCTCGTCCATTCAATGACTACTGTATATAATATTTACATTACATCGGCCATGTTTAAAGAGCAGAGTTACCTTTCCCAAAATTGTTTACAGAGTCAAAAAAATACGAAATTAGCAAATGTCTTTGTGTCTGTGGGAAGCTTGTCAGTCTGCCGAAATCCACATGAATATTTTCTAATGTATAGGTTTTTGTAAAACATACCTTTATTCAGGTGAATAAGTGCTGGCATATGCCATAGCAATACGTTGTAAGGCTCGGGTAAACCCGATCTTCCTCCTAACTCTGAATTTTTGCTTTACAATTTAGCATCTAAATATCGAGTGTTGAAAGGATAATACATGTAACAATTTCCAAAGAGGTGCATGATGGGAAAGATGAGGGCTTATCTTGTTAAAACATGTATACAACATGGATATTGACATTAGATAACTCGTCCATGCTGAACATGGCATGTCTTGTATAGAGTGTACACTGTACCCTTAGTCCCATAATTCCATGCGACTCAAGATTCAAAATGGCGGCTATGCAAATCCCCCTATTGTTCAGTTCTATTTACCAATCACTGCCTCTTAAATGTACACCATAGTAGGAGTCTATTTTCTACATATGACTATTTGAACTTCTCCAATCGTGGCCTGGGTCTAAAGTGTCTTTATGCGTAGACTGTGATGGTTATTTAAGATATTGCATACCTGTAAATAACAGAATAATATTGGTATTGTAGTGATTTTTCTAAATAATCAGCCGTGTTGGGTCGGAGTAAGGAAGACACCTCAATGAGAGAAACACAAAACCCAGCTCTATCGGTCCTTGTCAGCATAAACAGTACAGTTTATTCAATATTAAGTCTCAACCCGTTTTCGTGCCTAAGATATTCAGCCCTCTAACGAACCAGCATACAGTTTGGTCTATAATAACATATCCAAGTACAACATGTGTCTGCTTATACAGAGTATCTTCATGATACTGTTACCGAGTAAAAATGTGAGGTGTTTCAGGAAAATGAGTCATAAGTCGCAAACAAATGATTTTGAGATACAATTAGGTTTGAAAAGATGAGATCAAGGGGATTACAATGATAGTAAATAGTCTAATAATCTTATAAGTATTTCTAAATTTTAAGTTAAATATTTTCGTTTGTGAAAAAAAGAGTTTCCAATATTTCTGGAGGTCAATAAACAGTAAAGTAACTAAATGTAGTCCATAATTATGAGGACCTTTTGAACTAAAGGATATGTTACATGGATTCTCCTGAAATGTGATACACCGATTGATATAAGTCTAGGTTAAAAATTGCCCCAAAATCAGAACATTCCAATAATGGGATCTTGTGAAAAAAACAATTTGAAATATAGCCATTTTGCGACTTATGACTCATTTTCCAGTAACACATCACAAATACAGGATATGGTATCTAATATAAAACAGTGAACCAAGTGGTCAACAAAACAACAGTAATACCAATATGTAATGCCACCTTGTGGTCAATAGCCACTTTAATACCTAGCCGAATTTTCCAGTTACTTTTTTTTACTTTTTTTTTTAAATCCTTAATTTGAAAATTCTGGGCTTTTACAATGCTAAACATGGGGTGTAAACATAGCTTCAATGGCTTGAGGTACCCTTGGGTGTTTACATGGACCATTTCCCATTTTTACCTCTTCTTGTTAACGTTCAAGTTACTTTCTGGTTGGATAACCTATAGAGATTTTTAGGAAAAAGTTTTTTTCAATTATTTTTTTATACTGAAAAAACGAAAAAAAATTGTCCTTTTCTCATAGACTTCTATAGTGAACAACCATAAATTTCAGGGCTCCCTGAAATTAAAACTAACCCGGTGACATATTGTTTTTATCGGATTTTTGAATTCACATAACCTTGTTATTTCACGAGGCAAAGTTTAAACAAAATGTTATTTTCAGTTTTTTTCCAAGTTGAACTGTGGTTTATCTCTTAAAATATTTAGCTTGAAACAAACCGAAAAATGCAACATTTGTTTGGATAAGTCCCTGATGGATGTGTTATATTTGCAGTGGTGCTGGTATACATGGTACTGCTGTGGATGTATAGTGAGCCTGCTCTTGCACAACCTGGTATGTATTATTTATAAACAATATATATATCATATTTTTATTCTGAATCATAACATTACATCATTTCAGAAGAGGATGCCTACCTCTCCTAGGAGTTCTTCCAGGTGGATCCTGTATACTTAATATTAGCTAATTGATTTAACTAGATATCGCGATGCTTAGTAATTTACCAGAGTTGAGTACAATATACGTTATTAACCCCAATCAATGCAATGGAAGTCTAATGCTCATGTAGTGTGATAGTAACTCAGACGATGTTAATAGTTAATTTTATAAGTGTTCATGTGAACCTTACCGACTTTATCTAATTAAAAGTTTTTAAAAGTTCAATGTCAATGTCCAGTCGGTTTTGATATTACTGATTTATAAGATGAGCCGATCCCTCTTTACCTCCCCACTTCAAACATTGTCAACGTTTAAAATCCCACCAACATACATACAGTTATATAACTCAATCATGGAAATAAATTTCAATGTAAAATTGAAACAGAGAGTGTAGATGTAGCGACCATACAATAAGGGCTAGACTTCCTTACAATAAGGGCTTACATGCCTTTGATAGTTTTTGTGTCTATTTACAATAAACACCTGCTTTACTCCTGCTATAACCTTGAAATATACAATAAACTTTTGTTCTATTTCTCTCTCCCTAATCTGACGATACAATAATTACACAATGGGTGCATTGCACTATATACAGGTGTACAAGTGTAAGGAGAAATAAATTGAAACCGGGTTCAAGATGATTTATTTCATTATCCAAATGGCTAGTGCAACTTATGATTCCCTAACCAATGACAAAATACAATTAATCGCAACAAGAAGGGAATTTAGGAGATATTTAAAAAATAAATATCATGTGGTGCTAAAGAGGAATGGTCTGGATTCCACTCATGCCAGACCAGGAGCTCCTCTACAGGGGAGGGGGCAGGACCTGAGCTGCTCAACGTGGCCCAGTAGGGGTGCAATATTGTTATTCTTAACCTTGATATGCAATTTTATTCTTAACCTTAATACAATGGATGCATTGCACTACATACCAGTGTACGGTTTTCCAATAATGTCAAACATGTGTAACTTGGTTTATAACTGGAGGAACTATTGTCAAAGGAGAAATAAATTGAAACCGGGTTCCAGATGACCTATTTCATTATCCAAATCGCTAGTGCAACTTATGGCTCCCTAACCAATGACAAAATACAATTAATCGCATCAAGGAAATAATTTAGGACACAAATTATAGGAGAAAAAAATATCATGTGGTGCTAGTTTGGCCTGGGTTCTACTCATGCCAGACTTATGTGTTTCTGCTCTGGATTAAACGTGTTGTAGAAAATAGACTTTTGTTGGGGGCAAGACCAGGAGCAACTCTACAGGTGGATGGGGTGGAACCAGAGCTGCCCGCCAGGCCGGCTCCTCTAAGGGGGAGTTAGGGTACAGCATTGTTATTCTAAACCTCGCTAATTAGTGGGTAACGAGATGGGGAGGGTCCGTATGATCCTCCTCTGCTAATTAATTATAAGGGATATTAAGACGGGTAATATTGATTGATTGTTTGATTTGTATATTGTTTATATTTATGTCAAATGGATGCTCTGCAGTATTGGCCTGTTGCTCGTCATTGTTAATAAGAATGTCCTGTGTGTCCTACCTCCCCTCCCTCATACTGTAATAAAGTAACCCAAGCAGAGGAGAGGGGCTCCACCATTGAGGAGGTAGGGGAAGGACTCGAGGCCAACCAGGCCGGAATATATGCTAGGATTTTCTTGACATTAAAGGTTGTGTTCTGACTAACCAAGCCTTAACTTCATGTCTAGAACCGTACAATGTAATCAGGGTCGGAATAGTCTGCTCAGCTGATCTTAGTGGTGGGTGGGTTATACACGGGTTACCCTGGTGACGGCCTGTAGAACCTGACATCTAGAGTTCGACCAATATATGACATTAATCATTTCATGTTCTAAGAAATAAAATGATCGATGTCATATATTGAGTTGAAACGTTTATGTCATTGTAATGGGGAGTAGATTGTTACGGGGTGAAATCTGAAAATGTGTTTTTAAGAGAAAGTGAAAATCGATATATATGTAGTGATCCGGTATCGTTTGAGGAGGAGAATAGATAATACAAAACACAAGCCTCTATTATATTACTCTAATTTATTGAAGCTTAAAGTACAGTGTAGGTGAATACATCCAGTCATATATGAAGGTGTTATAAGTTGGCTTTGGCTCCCTATGGAATGATATAAGTTTTATTAATGTTTGCTCAAGAAATGGCCGCGATATGATCGTTTTAACTCAACAATGTCAGTAAGTAAATACTGCATGATCACAGTCCTGACAGCGCACCGTTGTACTAGCTATGCACGAGCAGGCCGTCACACAGTAAGAAAATGTTCACTTCGCTTTCTCACTGTTACTAAAACTGTTGTCGTCGGGCTTAGACACATTATATCACTAAACCAAAGATATCCCCATGAAGCTTAAACAATACGCTATTCGGTGGGTGAATATAATTAAAGGCCTATACCTGTAATAGTTCTCTAGTTAATATCGCATGAGAAAAATGAAATGAATTTGGGCTTTCTCCCTTGAAGCCTACTAACGGGGATCTCAGCGGGGCAGCAGGGATCTCTGAGTCTTCTTTAATATTTTTTCAGTGATATCTGATGATATATGATCAAATTTATGCCCATATAACAAATATAGAATGGAACTCACCTGCAATAATCAACATTTTATTGGACTTGTTTGGTCCACATAAGCACTCTGCCTACAGCATCGTGCTTATGTGGACGAATCTCGTCCAATAAATTTTCGATTATTGCCGGCTCGTCCCATTATCTCTATTCATGGCACTACAATTGATATATATACTGAAATGTGTTGGGGGGATGTTACAGTAGCTTGTACAGAGGCAAAATGTATTTTACGGGCTGTAATTAAATATGTGTTTAATTGTAATATCTACTAGTTATATATTTGTTAGACAGAATATGACGTTGATCTGCCGCATATGTTAATTATTGTTATAATTTCTATTATCTTCTGACACTATAAAGTATGTGAACCAAAGATAACGTTTTTTAAAGATATTTTATTGCGATACAGTTTGGAAGACCCAATAGTCTCATGTACAGATAATGATAATGACAGAAACAGAATTACACACAATTATACAGGGTTACCGCTACCAATATTGTGAGACCAGGATAAGAAGATTCACTGGAGCTTAACCATTTTTTTTTAAAACGTTTTCATTTTCACATAGACACTGAAAACATGGCAGAAAAATAAACATCGCTAACAATAGCGTTCTTCCAGGTCATCTGCTCTCGATCTATAAGTCAGGGTTTGAGCCAATACTATGATTACAAACGGTGAAATCATCATTAAATGAAGAAAGGTACTTAAACAGAAGTGTATCTATTTAATTAATTAATTAAACAATCTTATGGATGGAACGGGATGAGAAGAGAAATGATAGGTGATGGTAATACATTCTATACAATTAACCGTTCTAAGGAGGTGAAAGTGGGACGAGAGGGGGCTGAGTGATTATTCAGTTAACTTTGTCTAGGAAGAATTTTTTAATATGAATTTTGAACATATTATTGTCCTTAATATTGCATATCCGAATATGCAGGTTGTTCCAAGTTATGGCAGTTTGGTAGTGGAGTGATTGTCGATCAGATGTTCTTTTTGGGATAAATAGTTCCTGTACAGGAGCATCGAATAATCGTGTGGATCATTTATCTTACTTAGTGTCTGATCTACACTGTGTGGAAGCTATAAATGATAATATTAGATTTTTATTTCCATATCACATTTACCACAATTGTCATAAAATGTAGAATTAAAAGAGAAAAATCTATGGAAAGAGGAATAATCTCTGTGACAGTCACAGCTCTTCAAATATCTCTTAAATTGTGTTTTACTTTGGTACCCCTATTATTTGTACATCTATTTCTAGCCAAATATAGACAGTGTCTAATATTGGACCTGCCTGCTACACAACGCTGTCTCTTTCTGATGCATTAGCTTTACAGGCTAGATATGTGTACAGAGTTGGTTATATATAATTAGTCAGATAATATTGACTAATGAATGACAAAACAACAACAACAATAATAATAATAATAATAATAATAATAATAATAATAAACTGAGTGAGGTACCTCTTACAACCACACCACAAAACATACTGTCAATCGTGGGTGGGTTGTAGTTATTGTTTAGGTAATTTATAAAGGATCTGTAGTCTGGCATAGTTCTAGCTTCACCATCCAGGCTATTCCACAGGGTAGGTGCCTGGTACAAGAAAGATTACTCAAACCTTTCTGATTTGGGGGTTGTCACTGTGGGAATGGGGCCCTTTGATATATTTCTAAGGTTTATGTTTTGTTTGTCAGTTTTACTCTCTGTTTTTGTGTCATGGTATGCTTTTTGTAGTAGGTGTATTTGTCTCCTAATGTGAGGTTGTTGTACGTTTACCTCATCATAGAGATGATCTACATTTTCCCTTTTCAATCTAAAGGCTAGCCTAATGATTCTGTTTTGGATAGAAGCTATTCTCTTAAGGGTCTGTTTTGGTGCCACATTATAAATGGTTTCCCATACCTAATTATGTAAGGCCTGCCACTCATACACTTTACACATTAGTTTTTGTGTTATTTTAGAATGTATACAGCAAGTCAATAAATCAAATCATTTCACAAGTAGTCAAGTACATAGTCATTTTCTAATTCTAGTGCTACCATAGAGAACAGCTAACAGCATGTTAATACAATACGATACGCTAAGTAATGAGCTGGTCACTTGGTAGACCAGGTAGATTTGACTTCTGAACAGTGTGAACCACAGGATATAGTAACAGGACTGATAATTACTACTTAATGTTTTACAAAAGAATGTAATACAAGTGTAGTCGTGACTTGCATGACATACAATTGTTATTGTTGAGTAGGGGCAACATACCTCTACTCTTTATTCATGTTAATCATGAGTTTTGTTATTTATTAATATCTGTATCATCTAATGTTAAATTAATTTTGTAATCCATTTAATTCACGGCATTCTGGGAAGAACAACGGTGTTGACTTAAGTACCATTTCCTCTTAATTTGTAATGCTACATAATGCATAAAACCATAATTTAACTTGATGTATGAAAAGAGAAATACAAAATACTTATAATACTTTCCCTTCCCAGCCACTTCATAGAAAGACCACACTTATAAAAAACTTGTTTGGATTGTATAACCTTTGAAATAATATGCACTGACCAAGCAGAATGGTGTGCAGTAGTTTTAGTACTGCCGACTCCTACTGGGACCTAGGTAAGCCCTGTGTAATTGGGTCAGACTTTCAGAAAATGTACAATTGGCAGCTTTATAAATTTCTATTTAAATATTTAAATATTTTTTTTGCCAAATAATTTTGCTTTTTAAAATTAATTTGCCAAATTCGGCTGCAATTTGGTCAATACTATGTAAATTCAAGTATATTCAGCATTGCATTGATTCTAGCAATCTGTTTAGTTAGGTTAAACTGTGTTTTGAACTTTATTTTGGTTTGAAATTCGGGTCATTTGAGAAAATTGGTGAAGTTGAATTGTACATTTTCTGAAGATCTGACCCATGTAATACGTCTGTGCTGCAGGTGACGAGTGCCACAGGGAGATGTGTCCACAGTCATTAATCTCTTTAGTGCCATATTAAAGGACTGAATGCAATCAAATATGATATTTTCCCCTCATCTTTGTCTTGTAGGAGATCCTGTGCCCACACTTAGACCATGGAGACCCAACCGTGCACCCAGGGGTGAGCTGCTCTACCTTGTACTCTCTGCTATTATCGCTCACAAACGCAACATTTTCTAATCTAATTTTTTCCATTTGTATTTGCGATAATCTTTCTTAGACGTCGCCATTTGTGTTTGGAGGACCTGACCAAATCCCTTTGTTGTGTGAGATACATTAGATAATAACACACAAAAATAATATTATAGGTTGGTTCTTCTCAGGTGAACTTATTTAGGTATGATTTCTTAAATGAAACCTTGAATAAGTTAAGATACACAATGTCCGTGAGGTTATGTGATAGATAGCCTGTTCCACGCTCTTGGAACACCAATTGGCCTAATTAGGTTAAACATATACTTCAGACAACAAATAATACCGGTTTTATGTTACATTTTCTGACAATCTGACCCATATAAGACCTCTGTGCTGCAGGTAACAAGTGTAATGAGGCCTGTACCAGGGAGATGAACCCTCAGTGTGGATCAGATAACAAGACCTACAGTAACCAGTGTGAGTTCAACAGGACCAGTTGTCACACCCCAGGCCTGCTCATACAGTGCACTGGTAGATGCCCCTGCACAGGTGGGTGCATTTATACTAGTGTTGGGTCTTTATGAAGACCTGTACAATGAACAACCTAACAAAACCATTCAGAATCCTGCCCAAACTGACTTATGGGTGAATTGGAAAAGAAAAAGTAGGGTATGTCTTTGATTTTAACTATTTTATTTCATTTTATTTCCCCGATACAGTGCCTGGTCTTGAAAAATGGCCTGCCCCGATAGCATTGGGTATTTAGAATAAACAGAAAGAAATAACATGATTCCTTGAAATGTATTTCTTGATGTGTATTCATTTCTTTATCACAATAATTATTATACCTCTGGAAGGGATGGTATGGTAAGCCATAGGCTACATCATTGGAAAACTGTATTACCCTCTGGGCGGTATTTACATGTCATATTGCCCTTTGGCGGAATTTTTGTTGAAAAAATAGGCCCATGTTCGTATCCTTATTTTCTTTATTTAAATAGTTTTTTTAATGGAATAGAGACTTGAAATACATTGTATGTAATGATATAATGATAATAATGATGATTAGCAACTGTAAAAATCCGAATTTATTGCGTATTGAAATAGAAAAATAGACCTGAAAGTGAGTGAGGGGGACCGGAAGTGAGAAACTTTCAGAAAAGTAAACAAAACAGTGTGGTGGACAGAGCTTGGTCTTCAGCTCTAATTCCAATCAGATTTTCTCTATTTTTTCACAAAAAACATTGGGGGAGGTATAATAAATACCAGATTGACTTCTCGCATTGTAAGAAGTAGTTATCTCCCTTGAGCTATGCAATTTTGTCGGGTGCAACGCACCTTTACCAAATTACTACGCCCGCAGGAGATAACCACCTCTCACACAGCCAGGAGTCAATGTGGCTGCATCGAATAAGGGCCCGGGGTCAAGGATGGCTTGAGAATGATAAGTGCCCAGGCGCATTATCGATGGAATATGGTAATTAAATCTGCACTTACAGGTTTGTCTGGTTGTTCTTGCTGCAGTGCTTCATAAAGTTCCACATTTATACTGTCAGGGCTAGGCTGCTTCCTTTGATGACTTCACTCATTATCGCTCACATGCAGCCGTGTTTGCCAATTTGACAGATTCTTATAATATCAGAATCATCAGATACTTTATTGATGATTATTCAGATTGGTTATTAGTTCATTGCTTTTAGAACGTTAATAATTGTTGGCGCCTTTGCTTACCAATCTAAATGGTTAAATATTAAATTGGCATTAAATCTAAGAAAATTTATATACTCTCCCGAACTAGAATTGAAACTTCATATGTTTTTTTACTTGAACTCTTTCGGTATCAATATTACTGTATCATCAAAACCAGTCTCAATAAAATTTCTTTTTAAAAAGATAGCTCTTCGAGAGGGTCCCTTAGACTAAATTTAATTTACACTTTACAAGATATAGAGGTTTAAAGTGACTAGTTACCTACTCTACTGCAATGGGATGCACTTGGTTATTTGTATTGTATTCTAATAAGGTAGAGAATTATCCAGTATTTCAGGATTAAATGAATTAAAGGAAATGAATCTGTGTAGGAATTCATTCAACGACCGCACACACTAATTATCTCTTCCAAACGTAGTAATTAATAATTCAGGGTGTGAAGGAAGACCAGGTCTAAACAAATTCGTCCCCCCAAAAAAGTGGGAATATAAATGGAACAAATGCCAAAATGCATGATTGTATCATTTTAATCCGAGGCTTGCCTGTGTATACACAAATATATTATAATTGAGTCATTCTGCCGAAAAAATTGCTGTTTTTGTTCTTTTGAGGCTGACACTTTTGTATGCATTTGCATTTTATGCCTTTCCCTCTGCCGATGTTGCTCCATACCTCATTATCGCCCACTAACATTTTAAATAAGTATAGTTGCATCTGCTTATTATTATATTGAGACAATATGGGGTAATGTCCATGGACTTAATGTAGTAATAATTTGCTTTTGTTTATTACAGATCCGTGTGAGGTATGTTGATGAATTATGTTTTGCTCAATCCAAGCTGTTTGGAACTGGATACATTAATGATTAAGTTAACCCACGCTAACTAATCTACATTTAAACTTTTACACACGTATTTGATATGGAACAATATAATGCACCAGAGACACTGACGTAAAGTTCCATATAATGATTTAAGGCCTTTGTCACACTAGCCGCAATAAGCCTTGCAATAGGCTTTGCAACAGACCTTTGCGATCAGCCCAGTTATTGTAAAGCCTACTGCAAACCGCTAAACCTGTGCAACATACCTTTGCGATTAATTGTGAAGCCATAGTAACTTCTGTGATGCTATGCTTGTTGCCAACAAATATGAAACAGGTCTAATTTTTCTGCGATAGTTGATGAGGCAATTGTTATCATGAGGCATATCGCAAAGGCTATTGCACACGTTTGCGATAAATTGCACCAAGTTAAATCTGTTCATTTCTAGTGTAGAGGTCTCTCGCTAGGCCCATCTTAAAGCTGCACACTCAGTTAACGTTGGTCAAAATCAACATATTTTCACTTCTTTTTCTAAACATTTCCAACCCTGCCGATAGTGATTTCAGCAACACTCAGGAAGAGTGTATCCTGTTGTTTTTTCAAACGTCCTCATTTGTATACGGACCTGTCCAAACAATTGTAAGGAATGGTATATATATATATTATCGCTCTCCCACAACCATTTTCAACTTCAACTTTCAACTTCAAATACCTATATGAACATATATAACAGCAACAGAATATTGATAAACCTTAGCAAGTATTGGAATCTACTTGGTTTGTTTAAAGCGTTGTGGACCAGGAACATTGTGTAGACGTGTGTCAGTGAGGTGTAACCACGCCCCCTGCCTTCCACAGGTCCGGTGTGAACCAGGTGGGTGACATATTCATATTATCTGTTTTATGACGTGCTTCATGACATAAACATTTTTGTTTACCTTGTTCTTACCCTGTCAATATGCCATGCGTTTCAGGAAAATGAGTCACAAGTCGCAAAATTGATATTTTTCAAAGTGTGCTTTTCGCAAGAACTCTTTATTGAAATGTACTGATGTTTAAGGCGTTTTGCACTTATAGTGATATAAATCCATGTTACAAATTTCGGGACATTGTATTAAATATATACCTGAATTCTGAAAGCCTTCGTATGGAGTATATTCAGTTACTTTACTTGTAATTACCCATCCAGAAACATTGCAACGTTTTTATTACAAAAGTAAATATTTCAAATTTAGAAAAGTTTTTAGGTGTCCTAGTGTTTACTATCATTGGAATCAGCCGGATGTCCTCTTTTCAAATATGATGATATCTCAAAATCCATATTTTGCGACTTTTGACTTATTATCGTAAAACGTATGTGTCTTTAGCTAGTGTCTGTTAGTATATAGGTTTTTTTTATTATGAGATGACGGCTGGAAGACCTGGTTTTTATCCAGAAGCCTGCTCACCTATTTGTCGAACTTTCTCTTGTACCTATGCAACCTCAGACGAATAGGTATATTTCATCTCAATTCAATTCAATATGCCATATGGGGCATCACTCCTCGCTCTCAATATGAATGCAATGTATAGGCATAATAATACATGGCATGAACTACTGGTGAAGAGACAGACTAGGGAAGTTCTGCAAGCAAACCTATCGGAATTACGTTACCGCATCTTTTTTTTCAATTAATTCGCATTTTTATGTTTAGAAAATACATTATGAGAGAAAATATTGTACTTGTTATGTTCAGTTTTTCCTGACATGTTTTGCTGAACCTCTTTCTTCCTTTTAAAATATGTTTGTATATCAGAGATACGGATACGTTTACCTTTACATATACGTTAGACTTGCTGAACCTCACTAATATGGGAGAATTATCATGTATTCTTTCACTTGTCTTCTTTCACTTGTTACAGATCCGTGTGCAGTAAGTTGATAACTTTTTTCATTTGTTCAAGATTACTGTGCTTAGGAATGTATACTAATATCAAGTAGTTATCAATATAAAGATAATTAAAGGCTGATTGTTCTGTTAATTAAGTGCAACTGTGTAACCTGAGACATTAGGATAAACACACCGATGACCAAACCGTTTATTATTTTACATTATTCTTTTCTGTGAAACACTAGTTTTTTAAAGTGTTTTAGTTAGTACACCAAGTCTACTGGCTGCTTGCACTTTTTGTTTCTATAGCTGAAATGAATTTCATTTGAAGTGTATGTTGGTCTCTGTGAATTGATGCATGCCATCTCTCACATGTCATTACACTTCACCATATTTTGCCACACACTGTTTTATCATATGTAGAAAACAAATAAAATATTGATATTTATTACTCGTTTATCTGACCAGTTTATTTGTGAACCAAATTACTTACTACTAGTACATCTTAATGGAGCTATATGATGCTAATATAGTATATGAGCTGAAAATATTGTAAACGTTACATGCGCCTATTTAAAGAAACCCAAACGAACAAGCAAGTATGAAGTTGTCACATCATATTGTTACAGACGAAGTGATCACCAATGATGGTAAGATGTTCTGGTGGTACCCAGCTTGTGGGAATGTAATTACTTCACATGCAGAAAGATTATTTACAATAATGAATATTTTGACTCGATTTAATTTTGATTTATGGGATAACCACTTGTATCGAGACCCACATTTGGATATTTTTATTTTTTTTTAATGATTTTATTTATCCAGCTTCTCAAGACGAATATGCACGATACAGTCGAGAACAGGTAACACAGAATAGGTTTGTGGCGTTCTACCTGCTGCTGCAGTCTACTTAGGTTAACATCTATAAGTAACAAAAAATACTACGTTTCTGGCAATTATTTAAGATAAAGTACAATGCAGTATAATACAATACAGAAATTAAATACGATATAGTACAATGCAAAACAATACATTACAATACAGTGCGATACATGTAAGTAAATGGAGGCTTCAAGTGGTAAAAGATGAAATGGCAAGTATAATATTTGGTACTGCCACTGCCTCATTGGTGACATATAGGAATGCATGATGTTATTACTGAGTGATTATAGAATTAGGATCGTTAAATTGACTAGGATAGTCATCTCACCGATTTGATTTCAGGAATAGGAGGGCTTTGCTCTTGAAAGCTCAAGGGTCTTGCTCATCTTTTAGGGGTTTTGGTAGATTATTCCAGAGTGTGCCTCCAGAAAAGGCGGGCGCGCGTCTGCACGCCTCTCTTTTCGGGCGAGGAATAGGGAGGTTAAAAATGGATGAGGCCCTAGTTTCCCTTGATTTGTTAGAGGTAGTTGGGTTAGGGGGGGGACCGCTGTGGGCTCTCCTGTGCATTAGGAGGAGGAGTTGAAGGGTACGTCTAGTTTGAAGGGGGAGGAGGTTGTTTTTGGACATGATTTCATCTACGTTTGTAGTTTTCCTTGATAGGGAGGCGATACGGACAGCTCTTCTGAGTGTTCTTTCTAGCTTTGCTTTAGAAGTGGTATTAGCCATATCTAGGAAGCAGGAGTTGAACTCGAGGTGGGGGAGGATCATTGATTTTAGTATTCGAAAGGCAATATATACAACTTGTTTTCAGCACATTTGTATATTACACCAAATACTGGCAGATCATCATTAATTAGTAATCATGGACCTGTATAAGGGTTCCAAAATGCCCAAACATGTTGTGAAATGAAATAATGCATAAACTAATGAAATCTGATTTATTTGTTTGTACATTAGCGTATGCGGTGTACGGCAGGGACAACATGCAGGCGCATGACGGTGATGTGTATCCGGGCCCCATGTCCCTCACAGGCACAGTGTGTACCAGGTATGTATAGTCGTTTAGACCCAATTTGGTCAGATTCTGGGGTGTATTTTTGTCACAATAGAACACAGCAATCACTTCCGGCAATTTCGGGTAAGGAATGGCGGTTATAGATGTCAAAAGAACTGGTAAATAAAAGTCAGTAAGTGGTAAATAACAGTCAAATCTGACCAAACCGCGTCTAAAAGCACTAATACCTAAATTACTAATTAATGCTATAACATATGTATGTCATTGAGCTGCTCTTGTTAAGGAGCTGCTAATGATCAACTCAAACCTACAGTTCAATCTCAGTCTTCACTGATATAGACCCATATACAGAACATAACCCTGGGTATGGGGAATGATTAGAATATCTATGACCTCAAATAAAAGCCAGGGGCTGTGATATAAGTGAACTGCTTCCTTCCATAAGTCACTGGCAACTTGAGATGTATTATTTTAATTTACCATTAGTCCTCACATTTGTGATGTGTTAAAGGACAATGAGCCACAAGTCGAAAAAAATGAAATTTGAGATATCATCATATTTGAAAAGATGGGATCAAGCCGATTCCAATGAATGTACACACTGGGACACTTATTATGTATTCTTGTAATTGAAGCTTGATTTTATTTTAATTTTTGAAAAATAAAGTTTCTTGGTAGGTAATTATCAGCAAAATAACTGAACATCATCAACATGAAGGCCCCAAAACACAAGGATGTATTTAATACTATGTCCTCAAATGGAGTACATAGGTTCATATAACTAAGTATGCTAGACCACCGAGAAATCAGAAGATTTCAATGAAGGAATCGTTCAAAAGAGTCACTTTGAAAAACATCAATTTTATTCACACATAATTCTAATCGAACTTATTATACGCACTAATCAAATATAGAATTACGTCAACAAGTTTGAATATTTTATTGAACAATGTTTAAGTTGATAGAATACAAACTAATAAGACTTCATCTAGTATCACTACCTATTTACTCCACATTGATGTATGTACCACATACTATATGTATGGGCGGGAGATGTGTTGTAATTTGCACCAGTTCTATGTGTGTGGTATGACTTCCGGTCCCAGTAAACATAGCCATATACTCATGATATAATGTAAGCATAGCAATGTGAGAATAAATATAGAACCTAAATTTAAATGGGGAACTCGGGACAATATTGCACTGTCCTCAATTTTTTTTTCATAACCCACTCACCTATCGGCCGGTGGGCCACAAGAAAACAAAAACCTCATCAGGTTCTATCTATATACTTGTGTGTACACTTATGTGTTGCTGAACAATTAGTGCCTAAGGTTGTGGGACATCCCTCGACTGACACCTCAGGATGTGTCCCTGGCCGCGCAGACAGCAAGAACCAATACAACTGAAGGCTCTAATTGTTTTAGTCTCGGATTGTTGGGATCCTAGTGACTATGTCCAAAGCAGAAGTACTGTCAGAACACATAAATCAGATGGTGAAATAGCTGCTTTGCTCAATTCAGATTGCGCAGAAAATGCATCAGTTGGTCAATTTGTGCTCGCACTTTGCTAGGCAAGGCTACGGTAAACACGCCTCTGTGACCTGTGACCTGTGACCTGTGACCTGTGACCTGGTAGCACATTAAGGCAACAGCCTACAGCAAACCACTTCCAAGTCTACAAGCACACAACAGCACCAGAGATTCCAACAATTCAAGACTAAATGTATCCATTAACTATTATTATTGTCTATGTTCCAGATGGGACCCAGATGCCAGCAAACCCACCGACAACTGTAGCCAGTGTACCCCGGCCCCAACCCTTCGTGCCTGGCCGCAGGTACATGGTCACCTGTGTCGACCAGCCTACCTCCTCTACCACCTGCAAGGTGAGTGCAAGGGTCACATATAATGTTTTCCATTACCACGGCCAATGGCTGAACCAAGTCTGTAGTTTTATTATGTAGTTAAATTAGTTCTTGAAATGTCTAATATTGGAAGTCTCTGTCATTTAAATCACCTTATTCCATATTTGACTCTAGGGATATTTACAAAGAAATTAGCAGTGAAATGACATTCTGATTGTTTGAAATTTACAAAGTGTAATGGCCACGGGGTGGGGTGGGGGGACACTCCACAATAGTGTTTCTGATTTGCAGCAGCCTGACTTAACACAAATAATACACGTTGTTCGACGTCATGCATTTTAATAAAGTTTCTAGTCTGCATGTTTTAGTAAAGTGGTCAGTATTGTTCCTCCAAGCAACCACAGGTGACTAATTATTGACCCTTGATCAAGTGCATAACTACCTTCAACACTCAATTACATCTCGAGATTACTGTCATCCCCTGCAACAAACCCCTTCACACACGCACCAACATATACCCCATATAACTCTAGTACAAGGAAGTGAACAAGGGGAAGGTGGTGCTGGGGTATAACACTGTATAATGTGAGGTAAGGCATTTCTTGATGGTTTTTTCTTCTTTTCACCCCAAAAATTCACCCCCAAAACTCACCCCAGAATTCACCCCAAAAATTCTCCCCAAACCTTCAACCCAATAATTCTACCCCAGAATTCAACTCCAATTTCACCCCAAAAATTCTCCCCTAAAGTTCACCCGAAAAATTCATCTGATAAATTCACCCCCAAAACTCAGCCCCAAAACTCACCAGCCTCAAATGCTGCAAACAGCACAAATCAACACAATGCTCCACAAGTGTATAATATACAGCATACATGATGGAGGAGGAGAGCCACTGTATATATTGGTGAAATATTGATGAGCATTGATCCTACATGAGTGACAGGCGACCACGCTGTTGTCCCGCCTCACTAGGCCTATACTAACATAATCAATACTACCCTCTACATAATTCACACATGTGACAATTCACTCAATTCAAAACGTCTACGTCAGTCTGGTGGTGGGCTTGGAAGTATTCTTTGTGCTAAATATATATGGTTGTTTATAGTTGTGTATAGTTGTGAAGCACTTGTTGCAGAGACCGTCCATTTCAATGGAACACATGGCATGGTTTTAGATGCAAAAATTGGAAATGATTAGTATAGTCCAGATATTAAAGATACTTTTTCCTGGCTATTAAAGATTATTTTTTTAAAAATAAATAAGATTTAGGGACACAAAATCTGCTGAGGCAATAAATTGGCAATGGCAAAGTATGTCTTCGGGAATCAGTGCAGTGGGAATTCATACCTGCATCTCAACTTCTGGGACATGAATTATTTGTGTACCAAATTATTTCACCACACACTATATTTTTTGTTTCATTTCTGAAGTTGTGTTTCTTGATGTAACTAGCCATGGATGTAAATGAATATATGGAGGTATTGATGTCTACATACATTACACATCGTAGTTCTCTCTATATCACACATTCATTAACTCCATTGAGAATATGACTTATACATTTGAACACAGTTAGCTGTCAATCAAGTCTATGTTTACATTATTCACATGATACAACACCACCAGATCGGGGGAGGAGTATTGCTTTGTATAAACTCTTTAATTATCAGATTTTTGTAAATATGTGTCTGACTTGAACGGCCATGTGCTCCTGATAATGATTGATTTTTTATTTTGGGTATTATCTATGCAAGAGTATCACATGATCTTCTGTTTCCGCCTTCCCTGTCCCATTTCACTAGTTAGGAGTGATTACTGGACTCCATGGGGCGGCCCAATATAGCGTTTGTCAACGAATTGAGAATTAATATAAGAGTGATGGAATATAATAACAGGATACAGAGGAGAGAATAATCCAAAGAGAATGTGTGCATACAAATTCTATGTGAGTTGGAAGGAGATGAATAGTAAACCTCTTGGTTCACCATATATACATGTCTTAGGGAAAATAACTCCAAAAGCAAAAAAAAAACAAAACATCACTTGAAGGCTTTTGGTTCTATGAGGTCTTGGTAGAAACTAGTGTTATTTCATCTCGTAAATACTTCATGTCTAAACTAAAAAGAATCATGCATGGGTTGGTAGAGTGTTAACAAAAACCAAAATAAAAATATAAATATTGTTGATGATGTGCGGAAGAAAATTATAGAAAACAACAAAAAAAGTAAAAAATTACAAGGGACAATGATGTAATTCAGAATTGTATGAGCCCAAATGGCAGCCTATGTTGAATAAAATCTTTTAAAAACAAACAAAACTGCATCTTTAAATAAAGGTATCATGAATTCTAAGACCAGGATGTAGCTCTCCTGTTTACCTATGTCACCAATACTTACATGGAACATTAACTTGACCCAAGGTTTCTGTCAGTGTTACTCATTTTAACGTTAAGTATTTTTTTTTGTCTCAATGAACAAATTTGGTAGAAGTCTCACTCAATATGTGTTTATGTTGGAGACAATTCTGAATAAGTTATTGTTTCATGTTTCAGCCCAAAGGTTGAAGTGCACTATGTATATATAGTGCACCAGCAGGCCCGTGGTCATTAATCTTTTTAGTGTCATCTTCAGGCAGTCAATAAATGAAATGATTACACTACATGTTTGTCTTGCAGGAGATCCTGTGCCCACACTTAGACCATGGAGACCCGCCCGTGGACCCGCTCCCCGGGGTGAGCTACTCTACCTTAAACCTCTCAGCTAATATCCCTCACAAACTGAACATTTTCTACTTTACATTTTCCCAGCTGTATTTGTGGTAGGGCTTCTCAGACGTCGCCATGTGGGTTTGGAGGACCTGCCCCAATCCCTTTGTTTTGTAAGATATGTTAGATAATCACCCCGGAAATAATATCAGAGGTTGGTTCTTCTCAGGTGAACTTATTTAGGTATGATTTCTTAACGAAACCTTGAATAAGTTAACATACATGAGTTCCATGAAGTTATGTGATATATAGACTGTTCCATGTTCTTCGGACACCAATTAGCCTAATTAAGTTAAACACATTCTTCAGATCACTACTAATACTAGTTTTATTTTGGAGAATATCCCTCAGTAGGTTTAAAACAGGTAGTTTTGCCATGTTATGCATATGTAGTAGTTCTACGACCCTCCAGAAGGGATTGGTGCACCCATCGGGTCAGGCCTCACCTGCTGTTGCCTTGTTTATGGAAGTAACTAGATATATATAGATTTATTATACGCGCATTCTATATGAGACGTGCTATAAGTGGGGTGCTATGAAAATATTCATATAGGACGTGTCCTATATGAAATGTAGTTGTCTAAAAATAGCTCTGTTGTTATGCTTCGCGGAGCTTTGGCTCTCCGCGGAGCATGTAAACAAATCCCCGCGATCGGTAATCCACCCGTAATTCTGGTACTATGATTATAGAAATACATAATAAAACCTACATAATTAGATAGAGCATTAAATTCTCTTTTGAGTGATATAAATTGTATTAATGTAGCTTAAGGAATGGCCATGATATGGACGTTTTAATTCATCAATATACTAACGGGACTGTCAGCGGGGCTGTCAGTGGGGCTGTCAGTGGGGCTGTCAGCGGGGCAGCGGGGCTCTCTTAGACTTCTTTAGTATTTTTTTTGAGTGATATCTGATGAAATATGTTCAAATCTAATGAACATATGATAAATATAGAATGGAACTAGCCAGCAATAATAAAAAACTTATAGGACTTGATTTGTCCTATAAATTTTCGATTATTGCCGGGTTGTCCCATTCTCTCTTTATATATGCACTACTTATTGTTTACCTTTTTATCTCTGTCACTGAACCTTTATTACTGTTTGGTACCAAACCAGACCTACAATAGTGTCTGTTTGTGTTTCTTATACCTTGTCCTTCAGAACAACTGTATAACTTTATTCCCAATGTGTTAATCTGTTCTCTGAACTTTTGGATCCCTTGTGTTGTACTACCTTGTCCAACCTCTGCTCTTTTAGCCTTACCCCTCCTGAGAAGGGACAAAATAAACCAGAAGTGAATCACTACACATGTATGAGGCCAAGATTCTAACTCTTTTAGAATATATTATTTTTGGGTGTGGATGTGATCTTGAAATAAACCTAAAAAATAAGCATTTTCTCTAATCAGTTGTAATTAGGTTTTATATCAAATTAGTTGTAATAAGAATATATCAAATTACTTGAAATGTGACTAACGGCAACTATTACCTTCCAGCCAGATGACGAGGAGCCAGAGGAAGAGGAGGTGGCGGGTGACGGTATGGGGCCGCTACTGAATGCAGCAGTACCAATGTCTCCCACTCAGCACAGCAGTCACCCCGCCCCCGCCCCCGCCCCCTTCTTTCCCGCTCTAAGAGATCCTGTCCCTCTACACCCGAGAGCAACAGATCCTGGGTCTGGTGCACCTAGTGGCGGTGCACCTAGTGGTGGTGCACCTGGTGGCGGTGCACCTGGTGGCGGTGGAGGACAGGGTCAACCTATGGATGGACAGCCGGGTTCAGCACAGCATGGATCAGATGAACTCCCCTCACCACAGCGCAGAGCTCCTCCAGCACAAGAGCGAGCACCTCCACATGGGGCTGCAGGTGCAGGAGCTGGTGCAGCTGGCGGTAGTGAAGCACAGACACATGGAGAACCACCAACTCATGGACAACCCACTCGTAGAACAACCCCTGGAGCTGCTCGTACAACAGTACATAGAGCTGATACACCAACACATAGAGCTGCCCATAGTACAGGAGATGTGACAAGAGGAATGGCACATGGTGGGTCAGATCAACCCCCTCCTGTGCCCATAGGGTCTGTACCCCCTAGAGCTCCTCCAGCACATGGGCATGCACCTCGACGTGGGGCTTCAGGTGCAGCTGGAGGTACTGGAGGACAGACAACACCCAACAGTGCATATGATCCTCCAAGGAACAAAAGTCCTCACCTCACTGATGGCCTACGGCCACAGCCAATGTCCAGGAAAGATATCCAAGCACTCATTGATTACATAATCATGTCAATATTCAGACCAGCGCCTGATCATATGGCATTTGGTCCTCAGAATAGTCCATTGGTACCAGTTCCTGAACATGTAGGTCCCATGAACCAGTTTAACCTCACAGCACCCTTCCCTGATGAGGATTTCCAAGCTTTTCTAGAGGGTGTGAGTGAGGATTCTGTACCTGTGAAGGGTACAGCTACCCCTGGTGGACGGCCAGCGGGTGGGAGCTGGGCTGGGAGCTGGAGTGGGTGGAATACTGGGATAGGAGTTCTACCAGTGGTTCCTGAGGTCTGTGTTAAGTCATTTACTGCAGATGAGTACATGAAGTACAAGAAGTCAATCTCAAACTTAATGTCATCGCAGGAGGTGATTGACTTCCTAGAGAAGCTTCCCTGTTCTGGGAACATGTTTATACAGGATGGTAGGAGCAGGGGCCAAGATAGAGGAAGCAGAGGTGGAAGTGTAGGTGGAGGTGGAAGCGGGGTTGGAAGGGGAGCTGGAAGTGGAAGTGGTAGCAGAGGTGGAGGTGGGGTTGGAAGGGGAGCTGGGAGTGGAAGTGGAAGCAGAGGTGGAGGTGGGGTTGGAAGGGGAGCTGGGAGTGGAAGTGGAAGCGGAGGTGGAGGTGGTGTTGGAAGGGGAGCTGGAAGTGGAAGTGGAAGCGGAGGTGGAGGTGGGGTTGGAAGGGGAGCTGGAAGTGGAAGTGGAAGCGGAGGTGGAGGTGGGGTTGGAAGGGGAGCTGGAAGTGGAAGCGGAGGTGGAGGTGGTGTTGGAAGAGGAGCTGGAAGTGGAAGTGGTAGCAGAGGTGGAGGTGGGGTTGGAAGGGGAGCTGGAAGTGGAAGTGGAAGCGGAGGTGGAGGTGGGGTTGGAAGGGGAGCTGGAAGTGGAAGTGGAAGCAGAGGTGGAGGTGGGGTTGGAAGGGGAGCTGGAAGTGGAAGTGGAAGCGGAGGTGGAGGTGGGGTTGGAAGGGGAGCTGGAAGTGGAAGCGGAGGTGGAGGTGGTGTTGGAAGAGGAGCTGGAAGTGGAAGTGGAAGCGGAGGTGGAGGTGGTGTTGGAAGAGGAGCTGGAAGTGGAAGTGGAAGCGGAGGTGGAGGTGGGGTTGGAAGGGGAGCTGGAAGTGGAAGTGGAAGCGGAGATGGAGGTGGTGTTGGAAGGGGAGCTGGAAGTGGAAGTGGAAGCGGAGGTGGAGGTGGGGTTGGAAGGGGAGCTGGAAGTGGAAGTGGTAGCGGAGGTGGAGGTGGTGTTGGAAGAGGAGCTGGAAGTGGAAGTGGAAGCGGAGGTGGAGGTGGGGTTGGAAGGGGAGCTGGAAGTGGAAGCGGAGGTGGAGGTGGTGTTGGAAGAGGAGCTGGAAGTGGAAGTGGAAGCGGAGGTGGAAGTGGGGTTGGAAGGGGAGCTGGAAGTGGAAGCGGAGGTGGAGGTGGTGTTGGAAGAGGAGCTGGAAGTGGAAGTGGAAGCGGAGGTGGAAGTGGGGTTGGAAGGGGAGCTGGAAGTGGAAGTGGAAGTGTAGGTGGAGGTGGTGTTGGAAGGGGAGCTGGAAGCAGAGGTGGAGGTGGTGGTGGAATTAGAGGTGGAGGTGGTGGAGGAGGTGGAGGTGGTGTTGGAATTAGAGGTGGAGGTGGTGGAGGAGGTGGAGGCGAAGCTGGAGCTGGAGCTGGAGCTGGAGCTGGAGCGGGACATGGAACAGGACAAACTATGAGAGATGCAGGAGATAGGACTGAAGCATCAGATGGTGGGTCAGTGGCAGCACTAACAGGTGCAGGGTCAGGTGCAAGACATACCGGAAGACAGAGAGACAATACAGGCAGTGGCGAGAGGCAAGAAGACAAAGGAGGGAGTCAAGCCGGAGGTGGGATTGGAAGTACATTGGACATAGGAACAGGCCCCAGCCATAGACAAGACCAGCCCAGCCATGGACAAGTGGATGAGGAGATGGAGTCTTTAAGGCTGAGACTGCGGCGCATGCTGGAGCAACACCTACCTTCCCTCGTACAGCTAGTTACTGAGCACGGCTGTTCTCAGCAGGCTCTGTCAGAACTTGTACATGTGGCAAGAGATGAACTAGATACAATCTCTTCTGAGATAGCAATATTACATCATGACATCATGGAAACCATGGTTACCAGTAGTGTGCCACCTCCTCCAGGGGCTGGATTCACACCTGAGATGTTGCTAGGGGGGACCTGTCACCTCCTGAGCTCTGGTTTAGATGGTCTTGGTGTGGGTCCAGGCAGAGAGGGTGGTATGGGTGATATGATGGGTGGTAGGGGTGATATGGGTGACTTGGGTCCAGGTCATATGGGTGAAATGGATGATATGGGTCCAGGTCATATGGGTGAAATGGATGATATGGGTCCAGGTCATATGGATAGAATGGGTCCAGGTTCAATTGGTGATATGGGTGGCATGGGTGGAGAGGGTGGCATGGGTGGTATGGGGAGTATGGATGGTACGGGGAGTATGGGTGGAACAGGAGCAGGTGCAGATGGAGCCCATACAGCGCCCCCCATAGCAGTGGAACCAGCAGGAATCAGACCAGTAGAGCGCAGACCCTACCCTCATCTACCCTGTCCCAGGGGATCTGTAAGTAGCTCTCATGTATTTATAACCTCACTCATCTTGTTAAAGTATATATATTTAGATGAAAAGACAAGACCATGAATTCGTTAGCATAAAAAGAGAACATGTCTGATCTTCTCAAACTAGCATGTCCTACATCAGGGTTTGAAAGTGAAATGTCTGTTTGCTTATTTCAATCATCCCCTACATTTTGGTAATAGTTTGTTTCAACTTTCAGGTGTATTCATATTCCCTATTCATAAAACGCCTGTGCTTTTGGTGCATGTCTAACACAATTGCCGAAGTCATGCATGAAAGACACAAGCGTTTTGTGTGAATGCATTGTTCCATATCCAGCTACAGTTTTTATGCCATGATATTATTTAAGCGTTGTTTGATCATTATATACATTCAGTGATGTCTGTTTTGTCCCCAAACTGTCAGGATAAAAATGTGTCATAGTAAATATCCCACATATCCAACATTTTTCTTTTTCAAATATCATTTCCTTTTCTAAGATATTCCAACACATTATCAACATGACTTATGGATATCGTAATATTCAAAGAGGGACTATTTTGGATTCCTTTTTGACAGAAAGACAGACATGTCAAATGCCTGAGGGACTCACTCATACACTCACACTCATACTCATGTGGTGTTTGACTATTAGCTAGTAGACTAGCACTAAGTCCCTTAGGCTATTGTCATAGACCAGAAATCAGACCAAATTGAAGTTGGCTATTAGATGATACATTTCCTTTATTTTTAAGAAACATTATTTTAGGAATTGTTTTAAAGTATTGCCTTTAAATTAATGGGTATGAGTTGATGAATTTCATTTCTACACATATATATTGATATATATCAAAAATAATAAATAATCAAGGTGCGCTAGTCTATCCATGACAGAAAGGAAAGGAGCAAAAAGAACAAATACGATCAGTGTCATGGGAACCGATCACTCTCATGGGATTTGTGTGATGTATTAGCAGCAGATGACACAGGTCATGGGTAATAGGGGAGTCATCATAGTAAAAAGACACCTTGTAATGGGTGAAAAGATCTCTGTAATGAAGAAATAGTCGGTGCCATGAATCTATTTGTTTTGTAATAGGAAAAGGTGTCTTAGTAATATATTTTGGCTATGTGTAATATGTGAAAAAAAAGAGGAAAAGTCTGCAATATTACATAAATCATACAGATGACGACTTTGGGACGCAACAATGTCTCACAACCCTCAGACGCTATTAAAAGAACATCACTGATTAGCTGAACTAAATTCATGTAACCAATCAAAATAGTGCTGTAATTTCACTGCATTTATATGCAATAATTTAATCCTGCCACGTGGATTCACCCACCTCTCATGGCATGAAACTTGTTGCTACTAGTGCCAAGGGTAATACGGGCCTGTTGTTGGACCTGTGCCTAAATATTATGTCCTCAGCGCTGGTGTAGGTTATCAGACTTCACCAATTGTTTTCTGTTTTACCTTCCGTGGTTATATTCAATAGTCACAAACACATCTGAATATATATGATCTGTGGTGGAAATGTCCTTCTATATTCTGCATGTTTATATCTATAGGTGATGGTGCGGTGCCGGAACTGTAGCCTCTGTGGACAGTGCATCAAGTGGACACCAGGAGGCCAGGTTAGGTGTCCTCTCTATGGTAACCATGACCGGCTGGTGCGGGAGGGGGTGGAGCGGACCGTGCGGTGCATGGTGGTACAGGCAGGCCTCAGTGCAGCAGATATCAAGACCCTTCAGCTCAACCTCTATAAGCATCAAAGTCAGTATACATCATGGGTTAAAAGCCTTATTATGGGTCAGATTTTCAGAAAATGTACAATTCACCTCCACCAATCCTCTCAAATACCCCAAATTTCAGACGAAAATAAGGTTCAAAACACAGTTCAACCTAACCTAACAGATTGCTAGAATTTAGCAGAAATTACTAAAAGTGTAGAGCTGCCAATTGTATACTTTCTAAAAATCTGACCCATATTGAGATATGTAACAGGAAAATGAGTAAAATGGATATGGGTTATATTTACAAGACCTTTTTGTAGGAATGTTTTCATTTTTGATATGTCTAAAGCTGGACGAGATATGAATACATAGGTAGAACTAACCAGTGATGTATTTCCGATTGTTCTTCACCGAGTTGGAGGCGGGGGAATTCCAAGGTGCGTAGCGTAGCGTAGCACTGAGGGATTCCCCCTTCCAGAAACAAGGTGAAGAATGATCGGAAATATGGGTTTAAAACATATGGAGGTTGATTTTAATTACGGTAACTTGTTACGAGAGAAACACAGCGAGGGTGTGGCATGATTCCAATAACGCTCTAATTTATGACGGCCGTTGTGACATTGACGACGGCCGCCACACTTTCAATGCTTAGCAGAGGACATGACATCATGGCCTGACGTGTCCCTATGACATCGCTGCCCTTCTTTCAGAATAGCCAAAGAAAACGCAGAAGGATAAACTGGGTCATCTGTTTCTTCCCTAGGAAGGAATGAAACATATTTCTTCCCGCTCACTTGCATATAGCGAGTCTATATAAAGTCTATGGACACTCCATTCCCGAGGTGAAATAAATGCATGTACACAATTTCAAGACAGAGTATTGAATTCGTTCATGCAATGCCAAGGTCATCTCATAGAGTATATTTAGCTACTTCACTAGTAAACATCCAGTCAAAAAATCTTTAAACTTTTTTTTCAAAAAAAAAAATATCAATTTTAAAATATGGAACTGCTTACTAGATATCCAAGTGTTTAGTATGATTGGAATAGGCTTGATCTTATTTGTTCAAGTTTGATAATATCTCAAAATCTATCCTTTGCAAGTTCTCGGTCATCAGGTTGTAAAAATGAGTCACAATTAACAAAACATTATCGAGGTTGGCATAGAGCAGCATTGAAAGATTTGAAAAGTACAATCAGTTAGGGGCAAGAAGCTCTTCTGTATGGTTTATGAATTTATTCATTATATTTGTGTTACAGTGAGTCTGCTGGAGTGGTACCGTGGTGGGGCGGAGGATGGTGCATATGTTATTGTGTTTGTGTTACAGTGAGTCTGCTGGAGTGGTACCGCGGTGGGGCGGAGGATGGTGCATATGTTATTGTGTTTGTGTTACAGTGAGTCTGCTGGAGTGGTACCGTGGTGGGGTGGAGGATGGTGCATATGTTATTGTGTTTGTGTTACAGTGAGTCTGCTGGAGTGGTACCGTGGTGGGGTGGAGGATGGTGCATATGTTATTGTGTTTGTGTTTGTGTTACAGTGAGTCTGCTGGAGTGGTACCATGGTGGGTTGGAGGATGGTGCATATGTTATTGTGTTTGTGTTTGTGTTACAGTGAGTCTGCTGGAGTGGTACCGCGGTGGGGCGGAGGATGGTGCATATGTTATTGTGTTTGTGTTACAGTGAGTCTGCTGGAGTGGTACTGCGGTGGGGCGGAGGATGGTGCATATGTTATTGTGTTTGTGTTTGTGTTACAGTGAGTCTGCTGGAGTGGTACCGTGGTGGGGCGGAGGATGGTGCATATGTTATTGTGTTTGTGTTTGTGTTACAGTGAGTCTGCTGGAGTGGTACCGCGGTGGGGCGGAGGATGGTGCATATGTTATTGTGTTTGTGTTACAGTGAGTCTGCTGGAGTGGTACTGTGGTGGGGCGGAGGATGGTGCATATGTTATTGTGTTTGTGTTACAGTGAGTCTGCTGGAGTGGTACCGTGGTGGGGCGGAGGATGGTGCATATGTTATTGTGTTTGTGTTACAGTGAGTCTGCTGGAGTGGTACCGTGGTGGGTTGAAGGATGGTGCATATGTTATTGTGTTTGTGTTACAGTGAGTCTGCTGGAGTGGTACTGTGGTGGGGCGGAGGATGGTGCATATGTTATTGTGTTTGTGTTTGTGTTACAGTGAGTCTGCTGGAGTGGTACCGTGGTGGGGCGGAGGATGGTGCATACGTTATTGTGTTTGTGTTTGTGTTACAGTGAGTCTGCTGGAGTGGTACCATGGTGGGGCGGAGGATGGTGCATATGTTATTGTGTTTGTGTTACAGTGAGTCTGCTGGAGTGGTACTGTGGTGGGGCGGAGGATGGTGCATATGTTATTGTGTTTGTGTTTGTGTTACAGTGAGTCTGCTGGAGTGGTACCGTGGTGGGGCGGAGGATGGTGCATATGTTATTGTGTTTGTGTTACAGTGAGTCTGCTGGAGTGGTACCGTGGTGGGGCGGAGGATGGTGCATACGTTATTGTGTTTGTGTTTGTGTTACAGTGAGTCTGCTGGAGTGGTACCGTGGTGGGGCGGAGGATGGTGCATATGTTATTGTGTTTGTGTTACAGTGAGTCTGCTGGAGTGGTACTGTGGTGGGGCGGAGGATGGTGCATATGTTATTGTGTTTGTGTTACAGTGAGTCTGCTGGAGTGGTACCACGGTGGGGCGGAGCATGGTGCATATGTTATTGTGTTTGTGTTACAGTGAGTCTGCTGGAGTGGTACCATGGTGGGTTGAAGGATGGTGCATATGTTATTGTGTTTGTGTTACAGTGAGTCTGCTGGAGTGGTACCGTGGTGGGGTGGAGGATGGTGCATATGTTATTGTGTTTGTGTTACAGTGAGTCTGCTGGAGTGGTACTGTGGTGGGGCGGAGGATGGTGCATATGTTATTGTGTTTGTGTTTGTGTTACAGTGAGTCTGCTGGAGTGGTACCATGGTGGGGCGGAGGATGGTGCATATGTTATTGTGTTTGTGTTACAGTGAGTCTGCTGGAGTGGTACCGTGGTGGGGCGGAGGATGGTGCATATGTTATTGTGTTTGTGATTGTGTTACAGTGAGTCTGCTGGAGTGGTACAGCGGTGGGGCGGAGGATGGTGCATATGTTATTGTGTTTGTGTTACAGTGAGTCTGCTGGAGTGGTACCGTGGTGGGGCGGAGCATGGTGCATATGTTATTGTGTTTGTGTTTGTGTTACAGTGAGTCTGCTGGAGTGGTACCACGGTGGGGCGGAGCATGGTGCATATGTTATTGTGTTTGTGTTACAGTGAGTCTGCTGGAGTGGTACCATGGTAGGGTGGAGGATGGTGCATATGTTATTGTGTTTGTGTTACAGTGAGTCTGCTGGAGTGGTACAGTGGTGGGGCGGAGGATGGTGCATATGTTATTGTGTTTGCGTTTGTGTTACAGTGAGTCTGCTGGAGTGGTACCGTGGTGGGGCGGAGGATGGTGCATATGTTATTGTGTTTGTGTTACAGTGAGTCTGCTGGAGTGGTACCGTGGTGGGGCGGAGGATGGTGCATATGTTATTGTGTTTGTGTTACAGTGAGTCTGCTGGAGTGGTACCTTGGTGGGGCGGAGGATGGTGCATATGTTATTGTGTTTGTGTTACAGTGAGTCTGCTGGAGTGGTACCGCGGTGGGGCGGAGGATGGTGAATATGTTATTGTGTTTGTGTTACAGTGAGTCTGCTGGAGTGGTACCACGGTGGGGCGGAGGATGGTGCATATGTTATTGTGTTTGTGTTTGTGTTACAGTGAGTCTGCTGGAGTGGTACCATGGTGGGGTGGAGGATGGTGCATATGTTATTGTGTTTGTGTTTGTGTTACAGTGAGTCTGCTGGAGTGGTACCGCGGTGGGGCGGAGGATGGTGCATATGTTATTGTGTTTGTGTTTGTGTTACAGTGAGTCTGCTGGAGTGGTACCGCGGTGGGGCGGAGGATGGTGCATATGTTATTGTGTTTGTGTTTGTGTTACAGTGAGTCTGCTGGAGTGGTACCGTGGTGGGGCGGAGGATGGTGCATATGTTATTGTGTTTGTGTTACAGTGAGTCTGCTGGAGTGGTACCATGGTGGGGCGGAGGATGGTGCATATGTTATTGTGTTTGTGTTACAGTGAGTCTGCTGGAGTGGTACCGCGGTGGGGCGGAGGATGGTGAATATGTTATTGTGTTTGTGTTACAGTGAGTCTGCTGGAGTGGTACCGTGGTGGGGCGGAGGATGGTGTATATGTTATTGTGTTTGTGATTGTGTTACAGTGAGTCTGCTGGAGTGGTACAGCGGTGGGGCGGAGGATGGTGCATATGTTATTGTGTTTGTGTTACAGTGAGTCTGCTGGAGTGGTACCGCGGTGGGGCGGAGGATGGTGCATATGTTATTGTGTTTGTGTTACAGTGAGTCTGCTGGAGTGGTACCGCGGTGGGGTGGAGGATGGTGCATATGTTATTGTGTTTGTGTTTGTGTTACAGTGAGTCTGCTTGAGTGGTACCGCGGTGGGGCGGAGGATGGTGTATATGTTATTGTGTTTGTGTTTGTGTTACAGTGAGTCTGCTGGAGTGGTACCGCGGTGGGGCGGAGGATGGTGCATATGTTATTGTGTTTGTGTTACAGTGAGTCTGCTGGAGTGGTACCGTGGTGGGGCGGAGGATGGTGCATATGTTATTGTGTTTGTGTTACAGTGAGTCTGCTGGAGTGGTACCGCGGTGGGGCGGAGGATGGTGCATATGTTATTGTGTTTGTGTTACAGTGAGTCTGCTGGAGTGGTACTGTGGTGGGGCGGAGGATGGTGCATATGTTATTGTGTTTGTGTTACAGTGAGTCTGCTGGAGTGGTACCGTGGTGGGGTGGAGGATGGTGCATATGTTATTGTGTTTGTGTTACAGTGAGTCTGCTGGAGTGGTACCGTGGTGGGGCGGAGCATGGTGCATATGTTATTGTGTTTGTGTTTGTGTTACAGTGAGTCTGCTGGAGTGGTACAGTGGTGGGGCGGAGGATGGTGCATATGTTATTGTGTTTGTGTTACAGTGAGTCTGCTGGAGTGGTACCGCGGTGGGGCGGAGGATGGTGCATATGTTATTGTGTTTGTGTTTGTGTTACAGTGAGTCTGCTGGAGTGGTACCGTGGTGGGGCGGAGCATGGTGCATATGTTATTGTGTTTGTGTTACAGTGAGTCTGCTGGAGTGGTACCATGGTGGGTTGGAGGATGGTGCATATGTTATTGTGTTTGTGTTACAGTGAGTCTGCTGGAGTGGTACTGTGGTGGGGCGGAGGATGGTGAATATGTTATTGTGTTTTTGTTACAGTGAGTCTGCTGGAGTGGTACCATGGTGGGGTGGAGGATGGTGCATATGTTATTGTGTTTGTGTTTGTGTTACAGTGAGTCTGCTGGAGTGGTACCGTGGTGGGGTGGAGGATGGTGCATATGTTATTGTGTTTGTGTTTGTGTTACAGTGAGTCTGCTGGAGTGGTACCGTGGTGGGGCGGAGGATGGTGCATATGTTATTGTGTTTGTGATTGTGTTACAGTGAGTCTGCTGGAGTGGTACCGCGGTGGGGCGGAGGATGGTGCATATGTTATTGTGTTTGCGTTTGTGTTACAGTGAGTCTGCTGGAGTGGTACTGTGGTGGGGCGGAGGATGGTGCATATGTTATTGTGTTTGTGTTACAGTGAGTCTGCTGGAGTGGTACCGCGGTGGGGCGGAGGATGGTGCATATGATATTGTGTTTGTGTTTGTGTTACAGTGAGTCTGCTTGAGTGGTACCATGGTGGGGCGGAGAATGGTGCATATGTTATTGTGTTTGTGTTACAGTGAGTCTGCTGGAGTGGTACCGCGGTGGGGCGGAGGATGGTGCATATGTTATTGTGTTTGTGTTACAGTGAGTCTGCTGGAGTGGTACCGTGGTGGGGCGGAGGATGGTGCATATGTTATTGTGTTTGTGTTACAGTGAGTCTGCTGGAGTGGTACCGCGGTGGGGCGGAGGATGGTGTATATGTTATTGTGTTTGTGTTTGTGTTACAGTGAGTCTGCTGGAGTGGTACCGCGGTGGGGCGGAGGATGGTGCATATGTTATTGTGTTTGTGTTTGTGTTACAGTGAGTCTGCTGGAGTGGTACCATGGTGGGGTGGAGGATGGTGCATATGTTATTGTGTTTGTGTTTGTGTTACAGTGAGTCTGCTGGAGTGGTACCATGGTGGGGCGGAGGATGGTGCATATGTTATTGTGTTTGTGTTACAGTGAGTCTGCTGGAGTGGTACCATGGTGGGGCGGAGGATGGTGCATATGTTATTGTGTTTGTGTTACAGTGAGTCTGCTGGAGTGGTACCGTGGTGGGGCGGAGGATGGTGCATATGTTATTGTGTTTGTGTTACAGTGAGTCTGCTGGAGTGGTACAGCAGTGGGGCGGAGGATGGTGCATATGTTATTGTGTTCGTGTTACAGTGAGTCTGCTGGAGTGGTACTGTGGTGGGGCGGAGGATGGTGCATATGTTATTGTGTTTGTGTTACAGTGAGTCTGCTGGAGTGGTACCGTGGTGGGGCGGAGGATGGTGCATATGTTATTGTGTTTGTGTTACAGTGAGTCTGCTGGAGTGGTACCGCGGTGGGGCGGAGGATGGTGCATATGTTATTGTGTTTGTGTTACAGTGAGTCTGCTGGAGTGGTACCGCGGTGGGGCGGAGGATGGTGCATATGTTATTGTGTTTGTGTTACAGTGAGTCTGCTGGAGTGGTACCGTGGTGGGGCGGAGGATGGTGCATATGTTATTGTGTTTGTGTTACAGTGAGTCTGCTGGAGTGGTACCATGGTGGGGAGGAGGATGGTGCATATGTTATTGTGTTTGTGTTTGTGTTACAGTGAGTCTGCTGGAGTGGTACCGCGGTGGGGCGGAGGATGGTGCATATGTTATTGTGTTTGTGTTACAGTGAGTCTGCTGGAGTGGTACCATGGTGGGGCGGAGGATGGTGCATATGTTATTGTGTTTGTGTTACAGTGAGTCTGCTGGAGTGGTACAGCAGTGGGGCGGAGGATGGTGCATATGTTATTGTGTTTGTGTTACAGTGAGTCTGCTGGAGTGGTACCATGGTGGGGAGGAGGATGGTGCATATGTTATTGTGTTTGTGTTACAGTGAGTCTGCTGGAGTGGTACAGCAGTGGGGCGGAGGATGGTGCATATGTTATTGTGTTTGTGTTACAGTGAGTCTGCTGGAGTGGTACCATGGTGGGGAGGAGGATGGTGCATATGTTATTGTGTTTGTGTTACAGTGAGTCTGCTGGAGTGGTACCGTGGTGGGGCGGAGGATGGTGCATATGTTATTGTGTTTGTGTTACAGTGAGTCTGCTGGAGTGGTACCATGGTGGGGAGGAGGATGGTGCATATGTTATTGTGTTTGTGTTACAGTGAGTCTGCTGGAGTGGTACCGTGGTGGGGCGGAGGATGGTGCATATGTTATTGTGTTTGTGTTACAGTGAGTCTGCTGGAGTGGTACCGTGGTGGGGCGGAGGATGGTGCATATGTTATTGTGTTTGTGTTACAGTGAGTCTGCTGGAGTGGTACAGCAGTGGGGCGGAGGATGGTGCATATGTTATTGTGTTTGTGTTACAGTGAGTCTGCTGGAGTGGTACCATGGGGGGGCGGAGGATGGTGCATATGTTATTGTGTTTGTGATTGTGTTACAGTGAGTCTGCTGGAGTGGTACCGCGGTGGGGCGGAGGATGGTGCATATGTTATTGTGTTTGTGTTACAGTGAGTCTGCTGGAGTGGTACTGCGGTGGGGCGGAGGATGGTGCATATGTTATTGTGTTTGTGTTACAGTGAGTCTGCTGGAGTGGTACCGCGGTGGGGCGAAGGATGGTGCATATGTTATTGTGTTTGTGATTGTGTTACAGTGAGTCTGCTGGAGTGGTACCGTGGTGGGGCGGAGGATGGTGCATATGTTATTGTGTTTGTGTTACAGTGAGTCTGCTGGAGTGGTACCACGGTGGGGCGGAGGATTGTGCATATGTTATTGTGTTTGTGTTTGTGTTACAGTGAGTCTGCTGGAGTGGTACCATGGTGGGGCGGAGGATGGTGCATATGTTATTGTGTTTGTGTTTGTGTTACAGTGAGTCTGCTGGAGTGGTACCATGGTGGGGCGGAGGATGGTGCATATGTTATTGTGTTTGTGTTACAGTGAGTCTGCTGGAGTGGTACCGTGGTGGGGCGGAGGATTGTGCATATGTTATTGTGTTTGTGTTACAGTGAGTCTGCTGGAGTGGTACCACGGTGGGGCGGAGGATTGTGCATATGTTATTGTGTTTGTGTTTGTGTTACAGTGAGTCTGCTGGAGTGGTACCATGGTGGGGCGGAGGATGGTGCATATGTTATTGTGTTTGTGTTTGTGTTACAGTGAGTCTGCTGGAGTGGTACCATGGTGGGGCGGAGGATGGTGCATATGTTATTGTGTTTGTGTTACAGTGAGTCTGCTGGAGTGGTACAGCGGTGGGGCGGAGGATGGTGCATATGTTATTGTGTTTGTGTTACAGTGAGTCTGCTGGAGTGGTACCACGGTGGGGCGGAGGATGGTGTATATGTTATTGTGTTTGTGTTTGTGTTACAGTGAGTCTGCTGGAGTGGTACCATGGTGGGGTGGAGGATGGTGCATATGTTATTGTGTTTGTGTTACAGTGAGTCTGCTGGAGTGGTACCGTGGTGGGTTTGAGCATGGTGCATATGTTATTGTGTTTGTGTTACAGTGAGTCTGCTGGAGTGGTACCATGGTGGGTTGGAGCATGGTGCATATGTTATTGTGTTTGTGTTACAGTGAGTCTGCTGGAGTGGTACCGTGGTGGGGCGGAGGATGGTGCATATGTTATTGTGTTTGTGTTACAGTGAGTCTGCTGGAGTGGTACCGTGGTGGGGCGGAGGATGGTGCATATGTTATTGTGTTTGTGTTACAGTGAGTCTGCTGGAGTGGTACCATGGTGGGTTGGAGGATTGTGCATATGTTATTGTGTTTGTGTTACAGTGAGTCTGCTGGAGTGGTACCGTGGTGGGGCGGAGGATGGTGCATATGTTATTGTGTTTGTGTTTGTGTTACAGTGAGTCTGCTGGAGTGGTACCGTGGTGGGGCGGAGGATGGTGCATATGTTATTGTGTTTGTGTTACAGTGAGTCTGCTGGAGTGGTACCGCGGTGGGGCGGAGGATGGTGTATATGTTATTGTGTTTGTGTTTGTGTTACAGTGAGTCTGCTGGAGTGGTACCATGGTGGGGAGGAGGATGGTGCATATGTTATTGTGTTTGTGTTACAGTGAGTCTGCTGGAGTGGTACAGCAGTGGGGCGGAGGATGGTGCATATGTTATTGTGTTTGTGTTACAGTGAGTCTGCTGGAGTGGTACAGCAGTGGGGCGGAGGATGGTGCATATGTTATTGTGTTTGTGTTACAGTGAGTCTGCTGGAGTGGTACAGCAGTGGGGCGGAGGATGGTGCATATGTTATTGTGTTTGTGTTACAGTGAGTCTGCTGGAGTGGTACTGTGGTGGGGCGGAGGATGGTGCATATGTTATTGTGTTTGTGTTACAGTGAGTCTGCTGGAGTGGTACCGTGGTGGGGCGGAGGATGGTGCATATGTTATTGTGTTTGTGTTACAGTGAGTCTGCTGGAGTGGTACCATGGTGGGGAGGAGGATGGTGCATATGTTATTGTGTTTGTGTTACAGTGAGTCTGCTGGAGTGGTACCGTGGTGGGGTGGAGGATGGTGCATATGTTATTGTGTTTGTGTTTGTGTTACAGTGAGTCTGCTGGAGTGGTACCGTGGTGGGGAGGAGGATGGTGCATATGTTATTGTGTTTGTGTTACAGTAAGTCTGCTGGAGTGGTACCGCGGTGGGGCGGAGGATGGTGCATATGTTATTGTGTTTGTGTTTGTGTTACAGTGAGTCTGCTGGAGTGGTACCGTGGTGGGGAGGAGGATGGTGCATATGTTATTGTGTTTGTGTTACAGTGAGTCTGCTGGAGTGGTACCGTGGTGGGGCGGAGGATGGTGCATATGTTATTGTGTTTGTGTTACAGTGAGTCTGCTGGAGTGGTACCATGGTGGGTTGGAGGATGGTGCATATGTTATTGTGTTTGTGTTTGTGTTACAGTGAGTCTGCTGGAGTGGTACCGCGGTGGGGCGGAGGATGGTGCATATGTTATTGTGTTTGTGTTACAGTGAGTCTGCTGGAGTGGTACCATGGTGGGGCGGAGGATGGTGCATATGTTATTGTGTTTGTGTTACAGTGAGTCTGCTGGAGTGGTACAGCAGTGGGGCGGAGGATGGTGCATATGTTATTGTGTTTGTGTTACAGTGAGTCTGCTGGAGTGGTACCATGGTGGGGAGGAGGATGGTGCATATGTTATTGTGTTTGTGTTACAGTGAGTCTGCTGGAGTGGTACCATGGTGGGTTGGAGCATGGTGCATATGTTATTGTGTTTGTGTTACAGTGAGTCTGCTGGAGTGGTACCATGGTGGGTTGGAGGATGGTGTATATGTTATTGTGTTTGTGTTTGTGTTACAGTGAGTCTGCTGGAGTGGTACCGTGGTGGGGCGGAGGATGGTGCATATGTTATTGTGTTTGTGTTACAGTGAGTCTGCTGGAGTGGTACCGTGGTGGGGCGGAGGATGGTGCATATGTTATTGTGTTTGTGTTACAGTGAGTCTGCTGGAGTGGTACAGCAGTGGGGCGGAGGATGGTGCATATGTTATTGTGTTTGTGTTACAGTGAGTCTGCTGGAGTGGTACCATGGGGGGGCGGAGGATGGTGCATATGTTATTGTGTTTGTGATTGTGTTACAGTGAGTCTGCTGGAGTGGTACCGCGGTGGGGCGGAGGATGGTGCATATGTTATTGTGTTTGTGTTACAGTGAGTCTGCTGGAGTGGTACTGCGGTGGGGCGGAGGATGGTGCATATGTTATTGTGTTTGTGTTACAGTGAGTCTGCTGGAGTGGTACCGCGGTGGGGCGGAGGATGGTGCATATGTTATTGTGTTTGTGATTGTGTTACAGTGAGTCTGCTGGAGTGGTACCGTGGTGGGGCGGAGGATGGTGCATATGTTATTGTGTTTGTGTTACAGTGAGTCTGCTGGAGTGGTACCGTGGTGGGGCGGAGGATTGTGCATATGTTATTGTGTTTGTGTTACAGTGAGTCTGCTGGAGTGGTACCACTGTGGGGCGGAGGATTGTGCATATGTTATTGTGTTTGTGTTTGTGTTACAGTGAGTCTGCTGGAGTGGTACCATGGTGGGGCGGAGGATGGTGCATATGTTATTGTGTTTGTGTTACAGTGAGTCTGCTGGAGTGGTACCACGGTGGGGCGGAGGATGGTGTATATGTTATTGTGTTTGTGTTTGTGTTACAGTGAGTCTGCTGGAGTGGTACCATGGTGGGGTGGAGGATGGTGCATATGTTATTGTGTTTGTGTTACAGTGAGTCTGCTGGAGTGGTACCGTGGTGGGTTTGAGCATGGTGCATATGTTATTGTGTTTGTGTTACAGTGAGTCTGCTGGAGTGGTACCATGGTGGGTTGGAGCATGGTGCATATGTTATTGTGTTTGTGTTACAGTGAGTCTGCTGGAGTGGTACCATGGTGGGGGGGAGGATGGTGCATATGTTATTGTGTTTGTGTTACAGTGAGTCTGCTGGAGTGGTACCATGGTGGGGGGGAGGATGGTGCATATGTTATTGTGTTTGTGTTACAGTGAGTCTGCTGGAGTGGTACCATGGTGGGTTGGAGGATTGTGCATATGTTATTGTGTTTGTGTTACAGTGAGTCTGCTGGAGTGGTACCGTGGTGGGGCGGAGGATGGTGCATATGTTATTGTGTTTGTGTTTGTGTTACAGTGAGTCTGCTGGAGTGGTACCGTGATGGGGCGGAGGATGGTGCATATGTTATTGTGTTTGTGTTTGTGTTACAGTGAGTCTGCTGGAGTGGTACCATGGTGGGGTGGAGGATGGTGCATATGTTATTGTGTTTGTGTTACAGTGAGTCTGCTGGAGTGGTACCGTGGTGGGTTTGAGCATGGTGCATATGTTATTGTGTTTGTGTTACAGTGAGTCTGCTGGAGTGGTACCATGGTGGGTTGGAGGATTGTGCATATGTTATTGTGTTTGTGTTACAGTGAGTCTGCTGGAGTGGTACCGTGGTGGGGCGGAGGATGGTGCATATGTTATTGTGTTTGTGTTTGTGTTACAGTGAGTCTGCTGGAGTGGTACCGTGGTGGGGCGGAGGATGGTGCATATGTTATTGTGTTTGTGTTACAGTGAGTCTGCTGGAGTGGTACCGCGGTGGGGCGGAGGATGGTGTATATGTTATTGTGTTTGTGTTTGTGTTACAGTGAGTCTGCTGGAGTGGTACCATGGTGGGGAGGAGGATGGTGCATATGTTATTGTGTTTGTGTTACAGTGAGTCTGCTGGAGTGGTACAGCAGTGGGGCGGAGGATGGTGCATATGTTATTGTGTTTGTGTTACAGTGAGTCTGCTGGAGTGGTACAGCAGTGGGGCGGAGGATGGTGCATATGTTATTGTGTTTGTGTTACAGTGAGTCTGCTGGAGTGGTACTGTGGTGGGGCGGAGGATGGTGCATATGTTATTGTGTTTGTGTTACAGTGAGTCTGCTGGAGTGGTACCATGGTGGGGTGGAGGATGGTGCATATGTTATTGTGTTTGTGTTACAGTGAGTCTGCTGGAGTGGTACCGTGGTGGGGTGGAGGATGGTGCATATGTTATTGTGTTTGTGTTACAGTGAGTCTGCTGGAGTGGAACCGTGGTGGGGCGGAGGATGGTGCATATGTTATTGTGTTTGTGTTACAGTGAGTCTGCTGGAGTGGAAGCGTGGTGGGGCGGAGGATGGTGCATATGTTATTGTGTTTGTGTTACAGTGAGGCTGCTGGAGTGGTACCGTGGTGGGGCGGAGGATGGTGCATATGTTATTGTGTTTGTGTTACAGTGAGTCTGCTGGAGTGGTACCGTGGTGGGGCGGAGGATGGTGCATATGTTATTGTGTTTGTGTTACAGTGAGTCTGCTGGAGTGGTACAGCAGTGGGGCGGAGGATGGTGCATATGTTATTGTGTTTGTGTTACAGTGAGTCTGCTGGAGTGGTACCATGGTGGGGAGGAGGATGGTGCATATGTTATTGTGTTTGTGTTTGTGTTACAGTGAGTCTGCTGGAGTGGTACAGCAGTGGGGCGGAGGATGGTGCATATGTTATTGTGTTTGTGTTACAGTGAGTCTGCTGGAGTGGTACAGCAGTGGGGCGGAGGATGGTGCATATGTTATTGTGTTTGTGTTACAGTGAGTCTGCTGGAGTGGTACCGTGGTGGGTTTGAGCATGGTGCATATGTTATTGTGTTTGTGTTACAGTGAGTCTGCTGGAGTGGTACCATGGGGGGGCGGAGGATGGTGCATATGTTATTGTGTTTGTGATTGTGTTACAGTGAGTCTGCTGGAGTGGTACCGCGGTGGGGCGGAGGATGGTGCATATGTTATTGTGTTTGTGTTTGTGTTACAGTGAGTCTGCTGGAGTGGTACCGCGGTGGGGCGGAGGATGGTGCATATGTTATTGTGTTTGTGTTACAGTGAGTCTGCTGGAGTGGTAATGTGGTGGGGCGGAGGATGGTGCATATGTTATTGTGTTTGTGTTTGTGTTACAGTGAGTCTGCTGGAGTGGTACCATGGTGGGGCGGAGGATGGTGCATATGTTATTGTGTTTGTGTTACTGTGAGTCTGCTGGAGTGGTACTGTGGTGGGGTGGAGGATGGTGCATATGTTATTGTGATTGTGTTACAGTGAGTCTGCTGGAGTGGTACCGTGGTGGGGCGGAGGATGGTGCATATGTTATTGTGTTTGTGTTAAAGTGAGTCTGCTGGAGTGGTACAGCGGTGGGGCGGAGGATGGTGCATATGTTATTGTGTTTGTGTTACAGTGAGTCTGCTGGAGTTGTACCACGGTGGGGCGGAGGATGGTGCATACGTTATTGTGTTTGTGTTTGTGTTACAGTGAGTCTGCTGGAGTGGTACCGTGGTGGGGCGGAGGATGGTGCATATGTTATTGTGTTTGTGTTACAGTGAGTCTGCTGGAGTGGTACCATGGTGGGTTGGAGCATGGTGCATATGTTATTGTGTTTGTGTTACAGTGAGTCTGCTGGAGTGCTACCACGGTGGGGCGGAGGATGGTGCATATGTTATTGTGTTTGTGTTACAGTGAGTCTGCTGGAGTGGTACCGTGGTGGGTTGAAGGATGGTGCATATGTTATTGTGTTTGTGTTACAGTGAGTCTGCTGGAGTGGTACCATGGTGGGTTGAAGGATGGTGCATATGTTATTGTGTTTGTGTTACAGTGAGTCTGCTGGAGTGGTACCATGGTGGGTTGAAGGATGGTGCATATGTTATTGTGTTTGTGTTACAGTGAGTCTGCTGGAGTGGTACCGTGGTGGGGTGGAGGATGGTGCATATGTTATTGTGTTTGTGTTACAGTGAGTCTGCTGGAGTGGTACCATGGTGGGTTGGAGCATGGTGCATATGTTATTGTGTTTGTGTTACAGTGAGTCTGCTGGAGTGGTACCGTGGTGGGGTGGAGGATGGTGCATATGTTATTGTGTTTGTGTTTGTGTTACAGTGAGTCTGCTGGAGTGGTACCATGGTGGGTTGGAGGATTGTGCATATGTTATTGTGTTTGTGTTACAGTGAGTCTGCTGGAGTGGTACCACGGTGGGGCGGAGGATTGTGCATATGTTATTGTGTTTGTGTTACAGTGAGTCTGCTGGAGTTGTACCGTGGTGGGGCGGAGGATGGTGCATATGTTATTGTGTTTGTGTTACAGTGAGTCTGCTGGAGTGGTACCATGGGGGGGCGGAGGATGGTGCATATGTTATTGTGTTTGTGATTGTGTTACAGTGAGTCTGCTGGAGTGGTACCGCGGTGGGGCGGAGGATGGTGCATATGTTATTGTGTTTGTGTTTGTGTTACAGTGAGTCTGCTGGAGTGGTACCGTGGTGGGGTGGAGGATTGTGCATATGTTATTGTGTTTGTGTTTGTGTTACAGTGAGTCTGCTGGAGTGGTACCGTGGTGGGGCGGAGGATGGTGCATATGTTATTGTGTTTGTGTTACAGTGAGTCTGCTGGAGTTGTACCGCGGTGGGGCGGAGGATGGTGTATATGTTATTGTGTTTGTGTTTGTGTTACAGTGAGTCTGCTGGAGTGGTACCGTGGTGGGGCGGAGGATGGTTCATATGTTATTGTGTTTGTGTTACAGTGAGTCTGCTGGAGTGGTACCATGGTGGGTTGGAGCATGGTGCATATGTTATTGTGTTTGTGTTACAGTGAGTCTGCTGGAGTGGTACAGCAGTGGGGCGGAGGATGGTGCATATGTTATTGTGTTTGTGTTACAGTGAGTCTGCTGGAGTGGTACAGCAGTGGGGCGGAGGATGGTGCATATGTTATTGTGTTTGTGTTACAGTGAGTCTGCTGGAGTGGTACTGTGGTGGGGCGGAGGATGGTGCATATGTTATTGTGTTTGTGTTACAGTGAGTCTGCTGGAGTGGTACCGTGGTGGGGCGGAGGATGGTGCATATGTTATTGTGTTTGTGTTACAGTGAGTCTGCTGGAGTGGTACCGTGGTGGGGCGGAGGATGGTGCATATGTTATTGTGTTTGTGTTACAGTGAGTCTGCTGGAGTGGTACCGTGGTGGGGCGGAGGATGGTGCATATGTTATTGTGTTTGTGTTACAGTGAGTCTGCTGGAGTGGTACCGTGGTGGGGCGGAGGATGGTGCATATGTTATTGTGTTTGTGTTACAGTGAGTCTGCTGGAGTGGTACCGTGGTGGGGCGGAGGATGGTGCATATGTTATTGTGTTTGTGTTACAGTGAGTCTGCTGGAGTGGTACAGCAGTGGGGCGGAGGATGGTGCATATGTTATTGTGTTTGTGTTACAGTGAGTCTGCTGGAGTGGTACCATGGGGGGGCGGAGGATGGTGCATATGTTATTGTGTTTGTGATTGTGTTACAGTGAGTCTGCTGGAGTGGTACCGCGGTGGGGCGGAGGATGGTGCATATGTTATTGTGTTTGTGTTACAGTGAGTCTGCTGGAGTGGTACCGCGGTGGGGCGGAGGATGGTGCATATGTTATTGTGTTTGTGATTGTGTTACAGTGAGTCTGCTGGAGTGGTACCGTGGTGGGGCGGAGGATGGTGCATATGTTATTGTGTTTGTGTTACAGTGAGTCTGCTGGAGTGGTACCGTGGTGGGGCGGAGGATTGTGCATATGTTATTGTGTTTGTGTTACAGTGAGTCTGCTGGAGTGGTACCACGGTGGGGCGGAGGATTGTGCATATGTTATTGTGTTTGTGTTACAGTGAGTCTGCTGGAGTGGTACTGTGGTGGGGCGGAGGATGGTGCATATGTTATTGTGTTTGTGTTACAGTGAGTCTGCTGGAGTGGTACCGTGGTGGGGCGGAGGATGGTGCATATGTTATTGTGTTTGTGTTACAGTGAGTCTGCTGGAGTGGTACCACGGTGGGGCGGAGGATGGTGCATATGTTATTGTGTTTGTGTTTGTGTTACAGTGAGTCTGCTGGAGTGGTACCGCGGTGGGGCGGAGGATGCATACATGATCCCAGCCACTGTACTGGCTGAGGCACACCCAAGGCTCATACACACCGGCAGGCTGGAGCTTAACTCTAACATCTACACAGGTCAGTACATTAACTTACCTTAATATACACGCATTGCTCTGAAAACAACGTATCTAGAGTGATTTAGACATAGTGTGTATTTCACTAGTGATTTCTGTGGGGTTGTCATGGCAACCAATTTGTTTTTTTACTAAGATTACGGTAAAATTCAAACTTATGACTTGATTTTTTTCTATTTTCATGATTGAAAGCATTTATTATAAATCTGTTAACTAACTCGTTGGTTTCAGTCACTAAGAATATTGCACTTGATGATATCCCATTAGTAAATTAACTTATTATATCAGTAAATTAACTCATTATATCAGTAAATTAACTTATTATATCAGTAAATAGTAAATTAACTTATTATATCAGTAAATTAACTCATTATATCAGTAAATTAACTTATTATATCAGTAAATAGTAAATTAACTTATTATATCAGTAAATTAATAATTAATTTATAATGTAACACTTTAGTAACAAGTAAGTAAGGCTAAAACAAAAATCTGTACTGTATTTACCATCTTTTTCAATGAATGAGAAATATCACATTGTGAAACTTTGTCAATCAAATTTAGGACTTTATATCGGTTAAGTTTTGACAATGTGTATATCAGTGTTTAGAGGTTTAGTAACTTGGTTTGGGAAACACATGCTTTTAGTTTTATTTTCATTCTAAGTCGGATGAGTTTGTTATACATATTTAAGAATTTGGTATGTGCAGTTTCTATTCCCATTTTGGCAATTTCAGTTTTAGTATGAGAGCTGTGCATCAATAGCTACACATATATCAATCAATCAATCAATCAAACAATCAATAACACCCTTAGATGACAGGGAGGACACTTCTCTGAGAAAGCTTTGTGAGGGGACAAACTTGGGCTTGGGAGTGAAGTTTGAATACAAGGAGGTAACCGAGGGAGACGTAGTGAAACAAATACTAAAATCAGGTACAAATAAAGCATCGGGCATGCCACAACTACCCACAAAAATTCTGAAACCATGCTTTATTGCTCTATCCTACCACATGACCCACCTCTGTAATGTCTGAATAAAAACGTGCAAGGTCCCCCAGCAATTTAAGGAGGCCACAATAACCCCTCTCCACAAGGGAGGTTCAAGATTGGAGACTACAAACTACAGACCAATCAGTGCTATCAAATTCCCAGCAAAGTTCTTAGAGAGAGTTATACAAAAACAGGTATCAGACTACTTGGAAAAAGAAAATCTGCTTTACAAAAACCAGTTTGGTTTTAGACCAAATAAATCGATTTCAGACGCCCACAACCTATTAATGACTGATGTTTATAACAGCTTGAATAGAAAAGAAACCCCCCACCTAGCATACTTAGATTTCAAAAAAGCATTTGATACAGTGAATCATAAGATCCTGCTTCAGAAGATGGCCAAATTTGGCATCAATGACAGAGCACTCGAGTGGTTTGTAGATTACTTAGACAACAGGAAACAGAGGGTGGTGGCAAATGGGTGTATATCAGGAGAGAGAAAGGTTACTTGTGGGGTGCCCCAGGGGACCACATTGGGACCACTGCTTTTTATAATGTACATAAATGACATACATAGAGTGGTGCAAAAGTGTAGAGTTCAACATTTTGCGGATGATACAGTGGTGTATACATCAGACTCAAATAGGGATTTAGCTGAAGAGCACCTTCAGAAAGACCTAAAAGGAATAGTTTTATGGTGCAAGCAAAACAAAATCTCCTTAAATGTGGGGAAAAGTAAGATTATGACATTGATGACGGCCAGGAACAAAAAAAGTCTAGAAGGGGCAAAAATCTTTATAGGAAAGAACAAAATAGAACAAACAGAAAATTACACATACTTAGGTGTAAATATTGATCATCAGCTAACTTTCAAAGATCACCTTCAGGAAAAAATTAATAGGGCCAAAAACAAAATCTATTACCTGTCAAAATTAAAAAGGATAGCTTCACCAGAAACTATTAGAATGCTGTACAAGGTCATCATAAGTCCCATTCTTGAATACAGAGACACCATATACAATGCTGCTCCAAAGAACTTACTAGACAAGCTGCAGATCATACAGACCACAGCTTTGAGGATATCTGAGGGTTTGGATAAAAAAACTAATGTTCAAAATTTACACCGAACACTAAAATTACCATTACTCCATAAAAAGAGAGAGGCACATTTATTGGAATATGTTTTTAAACTAAGTCAAAATGAGGAAAATATCGATGACAGGAAAATTAACCTTAGGAGCCTTGATTTGGGAAAAACCTTATTAGTACCGAATCCGAAAACAGAGAAAATAAAAAAATCCCTCCTTTATCAAGGACCCACCCTTTGGAACAGCATACCAACCAATCCAAAGCTCTATAACTTAAAGGAATTCAAAACTTATCTTAAGGACTATATGCTGAAGGAATAATAGTGGGCAGGGGGGAAGGTACTTCCTGGGTCGGCTCCCACTCCTGGCTGCAGGAGTTTGTTGTTTTAATCTGTAAATTGTATAATCATGATTTGTTATTCCAATCATGAGGTGGCATGTAAATTGCCGACACAACATTTTGTAAGCTTGTAAGACTTACACCCTCTTTAAAATTGTTTAAAACCTACTGCAAGGCTACATAGCCCCCACAATAGATGTGGTAAGATGGTATGTTAATTTAGATTTATTTTATATGTATTTCTCTTGTATGTATTATAGAAACAGTTATGTTCTTGTAGTGAATTAGAGGGTTCTATCGGAAGAACTGTCAAGGCAGAGATATGTGAACCATTTTTCCGAGTAGGCCATATGTAAAAAAAGAATTTGGAAAAATAAAGTTTCAATATATATATATATATATATATATAAATTATACATATATTGAAACTTTATTTTTCCAAATTCTTTTTTTACATATAGCTACTCGAAAAAACGGGTCACATATCTCTCCCTTGACAGTTCTTCCGACAGAACCCTCTAGGACCCAGGTCACATCTATGGATAGGGAATTATTTTTGGATAGGGAATACGTTTTCATTTGATATTAAGTGTGTATCTAGGCCAAAATAAACGTTTGGCTGAACTTGCAAGGTGCAATGAAGCGCTAAGGATTTTTTCTGTGAACAATGAATGTTGAATTCAATTCAATTCAAGGATTCGTTATAGTTGGTCTTGCAATACATAGGTTGTTTAACGTCTGAATAAACAGAAAACGAACTAACCAGGTCCTCCGTCAGGTGCCTAGCATGTTCTCCTTCTTCCCACTGCATATGTTCTTCTGTAGGGAAAATAACAGCACCTGTCCACAGTCTGTTACTTAACCATGTAATTGCCTCCATTAATAAATTCACAAGGCCATGTTTTGCCTTATATGGTGGATTGAGAATGTAAAACGCTTTTGCCTTGTTGCAGATGTGGAGGTGGTGGACACTAGCTGTGGACTGGACTGTATATACACGGCCAGCAGGTACAACCTGACCCAGAGACAGGCCATGCTGCAGGTCAGCCCACTCCCTGCCTACGCTAGGAACAGTGAGTTACTCCCGTCACTTACCAACATTACTCTCTATTTCTTACATTGTTATTAGTGAGTTACTCACTATACTTACCATTATTACTCTCTATTTCTTACATTGTTATTAGTCAGTTACTCCCTTCACTTACCAACATTACTCTCTATTTCTTACATTGTTATTAGTCAGTTACTCACTATACTTAGCAACATTACTCTCTATTTCTTACATTGTTATTAGTGAGTTACTCACTATACTTACCAACATTACTCTCTATTTCTTACATTGTTATTAGTCAGTTACTCACTATACTTACCAACATTGCTCTCTATTTCTTACATTGTTATTAGTCAGTTACTCCCTTCACTTACCAACATTTGCTCTCTATTTCTTACATTGTTATTAGTGAGTTACTCACTATACTTACCAACATTACTCTCTATTTCTTACATTGTTATTAGTGAGTTACTCCCTTCACTTACCAACATTACTCTCTATTTCTTACATTGTTATTAGTGAGTTACTCACTATACTTACCAACATTACTCTCTATTTCTTACATTGTTATTAGTGAGTTACTCACTTCACTTACCAACATTACTCTCTATTTCTTACATTGTTATTAGTCAGTTACTCACTATACTTACCAACATTGCTCTCTATTTGTTACATAGTTATTAGTCAGTTACTCACTATACTTACCAACATTACTCTCTATTTCTTACATTGTTATTAGTGAGTTACTCCCTTCACTTAGCAACATTACTCTCTATTTCTTACATTGTTATTAGTGAGTTACTCACTATACTTACCAACATTGCTCTCTATTTCTTACATTGTTATTAGTGAGTTACTCCCTTCACTTACCAACATTGCTCTCTATTTCTTACATTGTTATTAGTGAGTTACTCACTATACTTACCAACATTGCTCTCTATTTCTTACATTGTTATTAGTCAGTTACTCACTATACTTACCAACATTGCTCTCTATTTCTTACATTGTTATTAGTGAGTTACTCCCTTCACTTACCAACATTGCTCTCTATTTCTTACATTGTTATTAGTCAGTTATTCACTATACTTACCAACATTGCTCTCTATTTCTTACATTGTTATTAGTGAGTTACTCCCTTCACTTACCAACATTGCTCTCTATTTCTTACATTGTTATTAGTGAGTTACTCACTATACTTACCAACATTGCTCTCTATTTCTTACATTGTTATTAGTCAGTTACTCACTATACTTACCAACATTGCTCTCTATTTCTTACATTGTTATTAGTGAGTTACTCCCTTCACTTACCAACATTACTCTCTATTTCTTACATTGTTATTAGTGAGTTACTCACTATACTTACCAACATTACTCTCTATTTCTTACATTGTTATTAGTGAGTTACTCACTATACTTACCAACATTACTCTCTATTTCTTACATTGTTATTAGTGAGTTACTCCCTTCACTTACCAACATTACTCTCTATTTCTTACATTGTTATTAGTCAGTTACTCACTATACTTACCAACATTGCTCTCTATTTCTTACATTGTTATTAGTCAGTTACTCACTATACTTACCAACATTGCTCTCTATTTCTTACATTGTTATTAGTGAGTTACTCACTATACTTACCAACATTACTCTCTATTTCTTACATTGTTATTAGTGAGTTACTCCCTTCACTTAGCAACATTACTCTCTATTTCTTACATTGTTATTAGTGAGTTACTCACTATACTTACCAACATTACTCTCTATTTCTTACATTGTTATTAGTGAGTTACTCCCTTCACTTAGCAACATTACTCTCTATTTCTTACATTGTTATTAGTGAGTTACTCACTATACTTACCAACATTACTCTCTATTACTTACATTGTTATTAGTGAGTTACTCCCTTCACTTACCAACATTACTCTCTATTTCTTACATTGTTATTAGTGAGTTACTCCCTTCACTTAGCAACATTACTCTCTATTTCTTACATTGTTATTAGTGAGTTACTCACTATACTTACCAACATTACTCTCTATTTCTTACATTGTTATTAGTGAGTTACTCCCTTCACTTACCAACATTACTCTCTATTTCTTACATTGTTATTAGTGAGTTACTCCCTTCACATACCAACATTACTCTCTATTTCTTACATTGTTATTAGTGAGTTACTCACTTCACTTACCAACATTGCTCTCTATTTCTTACATTGTTATTAGTGAGTTACTTCTTTACTTACCAACATTACTCTCTATTTCTTACATTGTTATTAGTGAGTTACTCACTATACTTACCAACATTACTCTCTATTTCTTACATTGTTATTAGTGAGTTACTCCCTTCACTTACCAACATTACTCTCTATTTCTTACATTGTTATTAGTGAGTTACTCACTATACTTACCATTATTACTCTCTATTTCTTACATTGTTATTAGTCAGTTACTCCCTTCACTTACCAACATTACTCTCTATTTCTTACATTGTTATTAGTCAGTTACTCACTATACTTACCAACATTGCTCTCTATTTCTTACATTGTTATTAGTGAGATAATCCCTTCACTTACCAACATTACTCTCTATTTCTTACATTGTTATTAGTGAGTTACTCCCTTCACTTACCAACATTACTCTCTATTTCTTACATTGTTATTAGTCAGTTACTCACTATACTTACCAACATTGCTCTCTATTTCTTACATTGTTATTAGTGAGTTACTCCCTTCACTTACCAACATTGCTCTCTATTTCTTACATTGTTATTAGTGAGTTACTCACTATACTTACCAACATTGCTCTCTATTTCTTACATTGTTATTAGTGAGTTACTCCCTTCACTTACCAACATTGCTCTCTATTTCTTACATTGTTATTAGTGAGTTACTCACTATACTTACCAACATTACTCTCTATTTCTTACATTGTTATTAGTGAGTTACTCCCTTCACTTACCAACATTACTCTCTATTTCTTACATTGTTATTAGTGAGTTACTCCCTCCACATACCAACATTACTCTCTATTTCTTACATTGTTATTAGTGAGTTACTCACTATACTTACCAACATTACTCTCTATTTCTTACATTGTTATTAGTCAGTTACTCACTATACTTACCAACATTGCTCTCTATTTCTTACATTGTTATTAGTCAGTTACTCACTATACTTACCAACATTACTCTCTATTTGTTACAAAGTTATTAGTCAGTTACTCACTATACTTACCAACATTGCTCTCTATTTCTTACATTGTTATTAGTGAGTTACTCACTATACTTACCAACATTACTCTCTATTTCTTACATTGTTATTAGTGAGTTACTCCCTTCACTTACCAACATTACTCTCTATTTCTTACATTGTTATTAGTGAGTTACTCCCTTCACTTAGCAACATTACTCTCTATTTCTTACATTGTTATTAGTGAGTTACTCACTATACTTACCAACATTACTCTCTATTTCTTACATTGTTATTAGTGAGTTACTCCCTTCACTTACCAACATTACTCTCTATTTCTTACATTGTTATTAGTGAGTTACTCCCTTCACTTACCAACCATACTCTCTATTTCTTACATTGTTATTAGTCAGTTACTCCCTTTACTTACCAACATTACTCTCTATTTCTTACATTGTTATTAGTGAGTTACTCCCTTCACTTACCAACATTGCTCTCTATTTCTTACATTGTTATTAGTGAGTTACTCACTATACTTACCAACATTACTCTCTATTTCTTACATTGTTATTAGTGAGTTACTCACTATACTTACCAACATTACTCTCTATTTCTTACATTGTTATTAGTGAGTTACTCCCTTCACTTACCAACATTACTCTCTATTTCTTACATTGTTATTAGTGAGTTACTCACTATACTTACCAACATTACTCTCTATTTCTTACATTGTTATTAGTGAGTTACTCCCTTCACTTACCAACAATACTCTCTATTTCTTACATTGTTATTAGTGAGTTACTAACTATACTTACCAACATTACTCTCTATTTCTTACATTGTTATTAGTGAGTTACTCACTATACTTACCAACATTACTCTCTATTTCTTACATTGTTATTAGTGAGTTACTCCCTTCACTTAGCAACATTACTCTCTATTTCTTACATTGTTATTAGTGAGTTACTCCCTTCACTTACCAACATTACTCTCTATTACTTACATTGTTATTAGTGAGTTACTCACTATACTTACCAACATTACTCTCTATTTCTTACATTGTTATTAGTGAGTTACTCACTATACTTACCAACATTACTCTCTATTACTTACATTGTTATTAGTGAGTTACTCCCTTCACTTACCAACATTACTCTCTATTTCTTACATTGTTATTAGTGAGTTACTCCCTTCACTTACCAACATTACTCTCTATTTCTTACATTGTTATTAGTGAGTTACTCCCTTCACTTACCAACATTACTCTCTATTTCTTACATTGTTATTAGTGAGTTACTCCCTTCACTTACCAACATTACTCTCTATTTCTTACATTGTTATTAGTGAGTTACTCACTATACTTACCAACATTACTCTCTATTTCTTACATTGTTATTAGTGAGTTACTCACTATACTTACCAACATTGCTCTCTATTTCTTACATTGTTATTAGTGAGTTACTCACTATACTTACCAACATTACTCTCTAATCCTTACATAGTTATTAGTCAGTTACTCACTATACTTACCAACATTGCTCTCTATTTCTTACATTGTTATTAGTCAGTTACTCACTATACTTACCAACATTGCTCTCTATTTCTTACATTGTTATTAGTGAGTTACTCCCTTCACTTAGCAACATTACTCTCTATTTCTTACATTGTTATTAGTGAGTTACTCACTATACTTACCAACATTACTCTCTATTACTTACATTGTTATTAGTCAGTTACTCCCTTTACTTACCAACATTACTCTCTATTTCTTACATTGTTATTAGTGAGTTACTCCCTTCACTTACCAACATTACTCTCTATTACTTACATTGTTATTAGTGAGTTACTCACTATACTTACCAACATTACTCTCTATTTCTTACATTGTTATTAGTGAGTTACTCCCTTCACTTACCAACATTACTCTCTATTTCTTACATTGTTATTAGTGAGTTACTCCCTTCACTTACCAACATTACTCTCTATTTCTTACATTGTTATTAGTGAGTTACTCCCTTCACTTACCAACATTACTCTCTATTACTTACATTGTTATTAGTGAGTTACTCACTATACTTACCAACATTACTCTCTATTTCTTACATTGTTATTAGTGAGTTACTCACTATACTTACCAACATTACTCTCTATTACTTACATTGTTTTTAGTGAGTTACTCCCTTCACTTACCAACATTACTCTCTATTTCTTACATTGTTATTAGTGAGTTACTCCCTTCACTTACCAACATTACTCTCTATTTCTTACATTGTTATTAGTGAGTTACTCCCTTCACTTACCAACATTACTCTCTATTTCTTACATTGTTATTAGTGAGTTACTCACTATACTTACCAACATTACTCTCTATTTCTAACATTGTTATTAGTGAGTTACTCACTATACTTACCAACATTGCTCTCTATTTCTTACATTGTTATTAGTGAGTTACTCACTATACTTACCAACATTACTCTCTATTTCTTACATAGTTATTAGTCAGTTACTCACTATACTTACCAACATTGCTCTCTATTTCTTACATTGTTATTAGTGAGTTACTCCCTTCACATACCAACATTACTCTCTATTTCTTACATTGTTATTAGTCAGTTACTCACTATACTTACCAACATTGCTCTCTATTTCTTACATTGTTATTAGTGAGTTACTCACTATACTTACCAACATTACTCTCTATTTCTTATATTGTTATTAGTGAGTTACTCCCTTCACTTACCAACATTACTCTCTATTTCTTACATTGTTATTAGTAAGTTACTCACTATACTTACCAACATTACTCTCTATTTCTTACATTGTTATTAGTGAGTTACTCCCTTCACTTACCAACATTACTCTCTATTTCTTACATTGTTATTAGTGAGTTACTCACTATACTTACCAACATTACTCTCTATTTCTTACATTGTTATTAGTGAGTTACTCCCTTCACTTACCAACAATACTCTCTATTTCTTACATTGTTATTAGTGAGTTACTCACTATACTTACCAACATTACTCTCTATTTCTTACATTGTTATTAGTGAGTTACTCCCTTCACATACCAACATTTGCTCTCTATTTCTTATTTTGTTATTAGTGAGTTACTCACTATACTTACCAACATTACTCTCTATTTCTTACATTGTTATTAGTGAGTTACTCCCTTCACTTACCAACATTACTCTCTATTACTTACATTGTTATTAGTCAGTTACTCACTATACTTACCAACATTACTCTCTATTACTTACATTGTTATTAGTGAGTTACTCCGTTCACTTACCAACATTACTCTCTATTTCTTACATTGTTATTAGTGAGTTACTCCCTTCACATACCAACATTACTCTCTATTTCTTACATTGTTATTAGTGAGTTACTCCCTTCACTTACCAACATTACTCTCTATTTCTTACATTGTTATTAGTGAGTTACTCCCTTCACTTACCAACATTACTCTCTATTACTTACATTGTTATTAGTCAGTTACTCACTATACTTACCAACATTACTCTCTATTACTTACATTGTTATTAGTGAGTTACCCCGTTCACTTACCAACATTACTCTCTATTTCTTACATTGTTATTAGTGAGTTACTCCCTTCACATACCAACATTACTCTCTATTTCTTACATTGTTATTAGTGAGTTACTCCCTTCACTTACCAACATTACTCTCTATTTCTTACATTGTTATTAGTGAGTTACTCCCTTCACTTACCAACATTGCTGTCTATTTCTTACATTGTTATTAGTGAGTTACTCCCTTCACTTACCAACATTGCTCTCTATTTCTTACATTGTTATTAGTGAGTTACTCCCTTCACTTACCAACATTACTCTCTATTTCTTACATTGTTATTAGTGAGTTACTCCCTTCACTTACCAACATTACTCTCTATTACTTACATTGTTATTAGTCAGTTACTCACTATACTTACCAACATTACTCTCTATTACTTACATTGTTATTAGTGAGTTACCCCGTTCACTTACCAACATTACTCTCTATTTCTTACATTGTTATTAGTGAGTTACTCCCTTCACATACCAACATTACTCTCTATTTCTTACATTGTTATTAGTGAGTTACTCCCTTCACTTACCAACATTACTCTCTATTTCTTACATTGTTATTAGTGAGTTACTCCCTTCACTTACCAACATTGCTCTCTATTTCTTACATTGTTATTAGTGAGTTACTCCCTTCACTTACCAACATTGCTCTCTATTTCTTACATTGTTATTAGTGAGTTACTCCCTTCACTTACCAACATTGCTCTCTATTTCTTACATTGTTATTAGTGAGTTACTCACTATACTTACCAACATTACTCTCTATTTCTTACATTGTTATTAGTGAGTTACTCACTATACTTACCAACATTACTCTCTATTTCTTACATTGTTATTAGTGAGTTACTCCCTTCACTTACCAACATTACTCTCTATTTCTTACATTGTTATTAGTGAGTTACTCCCTTCACTTACCAACATTGCTCTCTATTTCTTACATTGTTATTAGTGAGTTACTCCCTTCACTTACCAACATTGCTCTCTATTTCTTACATTGTTATTAGTGAGTTACTCACTATACTTACCAACATTACTCTCTATTTCTTACATTGTTATTAGTGAGTTACTCACTATACTTACCAACATTACTCTCTATTTCTTACATTGTTATTAGTGAGTTACTCCCTTCACTTACCAACATTACTCTCTATTTCTTACATTGTTATTAGTGAGTTACTCACTATACTTACCAACATTACTCTCTATTTCTTACATTGTTATTAGTGAGTTACTCCCTTCACTTACCAACATTACTCTCTATTTCTTACATTGTTATTAGTGAGTTACTCACTATACTTACCAACATTACTCTCTATTTCTTACATTGTTATTAGTGAGTTACTCACTATACTTACCAACATTACTCTCTATTTCTTACATTGTTATTAGTGAGTTACTCACTATACTTACCAACATTGCTCTCTATTTCTTACATTGTTATTAGTGAGTTACTCACTATACTTACCAACATTACTCTCTAATCCTTACATAGTTATTAGTCAGTTACTCACTATACTTACCAACATTGCTCTCTATTTCTTACATTGTTATTAGTCAGTTACTCACTATACTTACCAACATTGCTCTCTATTTCTTACATTGTTATTAGTGAGTTACTCACTATACTTACCAACATTACTCTCTATTTCTTACATTGTTATTAGTGAGTTACTCCCTTCACTTAGCAACATTACTCTCTATTTCTTACATTGTTATTAGTGAGTTACTCACTATACTTACCAACATTACTCTCTATTACTTACATTGTTATTAGTCAGTTACTCCCTTTACTTACCAACATTACTCTCTATTTCTTACATTGTTATTAGTGAGTTACTCCCTTCACTTACCAACATTACTCTCTATTTCTTACATTGTTATTAGTGAGTTACTCACTATACTTACCAACATTACTCTCTATTTCTTACATTGTTATTAGTGAGTTACTCCCTTCACTTACCAACATTACTCTTTATTTCTTACATTGTTATTAGTGAGTTACTCACTATACTTACCAACATTACTCTCTATTTCTTACATTGTTATTAGTGAGTTACTCCCTTCACTTACCAACATTACTCTCTATTTCTTACATTGTTATTAGTGAGTTACTCACTATACTTACCAACATTACTCTCTATTACTTACATTGTTATTAGTGAGTTACTCCCTTCACTTAGCAACATTACTCTCTATTACTTACATTGTTATTAGTGAGTTACTCCCTTCACTTACCAACATTACTCTCTATTTCTTACATTGTTATTAGTGAGTTACTCCCTTCACATACCAACATTACTCTCTATTTCTTACATTGTTATTAGTGAGTTACTCCCTTCACTTACCAACATTACTCTCTATTTCTTACATTGTTATTAGTGAGTTACTCCCTTCACATACCAACATTGCTCTCTATTTCTTACATTGTTATTAGTGAGTTACTCCCTTCACTTACCAACATTACTCTCTATTTCTTACATTGTTATTAGTGAGTTACTCCCTTCACATACCAACATTACTCTCTATTTCTTACATTGTTATTAGTGAGTTACTCCCTTCACTTACCAACATTACTCTCTATTTCTTACATTGTTTTTAGTGAGTTACTCCCTTCACATACCAACATTACTCTCTATTACTTACATTGTTATTAGTGAGTTACTCCCTTCACATACCAACATTACTCTCTATTTCTTACATTGTTATTAGTGAGTTACTCCCTTCACTTACCAACATTACTCTCTATTACTTACATTGTTATTAGTGAGTTACTCCCTTCACATACCAACATTACTCTCTATTTCTTACATTGTTATTAGTGAGTTACTCCCTTCACTTACCAACATTACTCTCTATTTCTTACATTATTATTAGTGAGTTACTCCCTTCACTTACCAACATTACTCTCTATTACTTACATTGTTATTAGTCAGTTACTCACTATACTTACCAACATTACTCTCTATTACTTACATTGTTATTAGTGAGTTACTCCGTTCACTTACCAACATTACTCTCTATTTCTTACATTGTTATTAGTGAGTTACTCCCTTCACATACCAACATTACTCTCTATTTCTTACATTGTTATTAGTGAGTTACTCCCTTCACTTACCAACATTACTCTCTATTTCTTACATTGTTATTAGTGAGTTACTCCCTTCACTTACCAACCATACTCTCTATTTCTTACATTGTTATTAGTCAGTTACTCCCTTCACTTACCAACATTACTCTCTATTTCTTACATTGTTATTAGTGAGTTACTCCCTTCACTTACCAACATTACTCTCTATTTCTTACATTGTTATTAGTGAGTTACTCCCTTCACTTACCAACATTACTCTCTATTACTTACATTGTTATTAGTGAGTTACTCACTATACTTACCAACATTACTCTCTATTTCTTACATTGTTATTAGTGAGTTACTCCCTTCACTTACCAACATTACTCTCTATTTCTTACATTGTTATTAGTGAGTTACTCCCTTCACTTACCAACATTACTCTCTATTTCTTACATTGTTATTAGTGAGTTACTCCCTTCACTTACCAACATTACTCTCTATTACTTACATTGTTATTAGTGAGTTACTCACTATACTTACCAACATTACTCTCTATTTCTTACATTGTTATTAGTGAGTTACTCACTATACTTACCAACATTACTCTCTATTACTTACATTGTTATTAGTGAGTTACTCCCTTCACTTACCAACATTACTCTCTATTTCTTACATTGTTATTAGTGAGTTACTCCCTTCACTTACCAACATTACTCTCTATTTCTTACATTGTTATTAGTGAGTTACTCCCTTCACTTACCAACATTACTCTCTATTTCTTACATTGTTATTAGTGAGTTACTCCCTTCACTTACCAACATTACTCTCTATTTCTTACATTGTTATTAGTGAGTTACTCACTATACTTACCAACATTACTCTCTATTTCTTACATTGTTATTAGTGAGTTACTCACTATACTTACCAACATTGCTCTCTATTTCTTACATTGTTATTAGTGAGTTACTCACTATACTTACCAACATTACTCTCTATTTCTTACATAGTTATTAGTCAGTTACTCACTATACTTACCAACATTGCTCTCTATTTCTTACATTGTTATTAGTCAGTTACTCACTATACTTACCAACATTGCTCTCTATTTCTTACATTGTTATTAGTGAGTTACTCACTATACTTACCAACATTACTCTCTATTTCTTACATTGTTATTAGTGAGTTACTCCCTTCACTTAGCAACATTACTCTCTATTTCTTACATTGTTATTAGTGAGTTACTCACTATACTTACCAACATTACTCTCTATTACTTACATTGTTATTAGTCAGTTACTCCCTTTACTTACCAACATTACTCTCTATTTCTTACATTGTTATTAGTGAGTTACTCCCTTCACTTACCAACATTACTCTCTATTTCTTACATTGTTATTAGTGAGTTACTCACTATACTTACCAACATTACTCTCTATTTCTTACATTGTTATTAGTGAGTTACTCCCTTCACTTACCAACATTACTCTCTATTTCGTACATTGTTATTAGTGAGTTACTCACTATACTTACCAACATTACTCTCTATTTCTTACATTGTTATTAGTGAGTTACTCCCTTCACTTACCAACATTACTCTCTATTTCTTACATTGTTATTAGTGAGTTACTCACTATACTAACCAACATTTGCTCTCTATTTCTTACATTGTTATTAGTGAGTTACTCCCTTCACTCAGCAACATTACTCTCTATTTCTTACATTGTTATTAGTGAGTTACTCCCTTCACTTACCAACATTACTCTCTATTTCTTACATTGTTATTAGTGAGTTACTCACTATACTTACCAACATTACTCTCTATTACTTACATTGTTATTAGTGAGTTACTCCCTTCACTTAGCAACATTACTCTCTATTACTTACATTGTTATTATTGAGTTACTCCCTTCACTTACCAACATTACTCTCTATTTCTTACATTGTTATTAGTGAGTTACTCCCTTCACATACCAACATTACTCTCTATTTCTTACATTGTTATTAGTGAGTTACTCCCTTCACTTACCAACATTACTCTCTATTTCTTACATTGTTATTAGTGAGTTACTCCCTTCACATACCAACATTGCTCTCTATTTCTTACATTGTTATTAGTGAGTTACTCCCTTCACTTACCAACATTACTCTCTATTTCTTACATTGTTATTAGTGAGTTACTCACTATACTTACCAACATTACTTTCTATTACTTACATTGTTATTAGTCAGTTACTCCCTTTACTTACCAACATTACTCTCTATTTCTTACATTGTTATTAGTGAGTTACTCCCTTCACTTACCAACATTACTCTCTATTTCTTACATTGTTATTAGTGAGTTACTCACTATACTTACCAACATTACTCTCTATTTCTTACATTGTTATTAGTGAGTTACTCCCTTCACTTACCAACATTACTCTTTATTTCTTACATTGTTATTAGTGAGTTACTCACTATACTTACCAACATTACTCTCTATTTCTTACATTGTTATTAGTGAGTTACTCCCTTCACTTACCAACATTACTCTCTATTTCTTACATTGTTATTAGTGAGTTACTCACTATACTTACCAACATTTGCTCTCTATTTCTTACATTGTTATTAGTGAGTTACTCCCTTCACTCAGCAACATTACTCTCTATTTCTTACATTGTTATTAGTGAGTTACTCCCTTCACTTACCAACATTACTCTCTATTTCTTACATTGTTATTAGTGAGTTACTCACTATACTTACCAACATTACTCTCTATTACTTACATTGTTATTAGTGAGTTACTCCCTTCACTTAGCAACATTACTCTCTATTACTTACATTGTTATTAGTGAGTTACTCCCTTCACTTACCAACATTACTCTCTATTTCTTACATTGTTATTAGTGAGTTACTCCCTTCACATACCAACATTACTCTCTATTTCTTACATTGTTATTAGTGAGTTACTCCCTTCACTTACCAACATTACTCTCTATTTCTTACATTGTTATTAGTGAGTTACTCCCTTCACATACCAACATTGCTCTCTATTTCTTACATTGTTATTAGTGAGTTACTCCCTTCACTTACCAACATTACTCTCTATTTCTTACATTGTTATTAGTGAGTTACTCCCTTCACATACCAACATTACTCTCTATTTCTTACATTGTTATTAGTGAGTTACTCCCTTCACATACCAACATTACTCTCTATTACTTACATTGTTATTAGTGAGTTACTCCCTTCACATACCAACATTACTCTCTATTTCTTACATTGTTATTAGTGAGTTACTCCCTTCACTTACCAACATTACTCTCTATTACTTACATTGTTATTAGTGAGTTACTCCCTTCACATACCAACATTACTCTCTATTTCTTACATTGTTATTAGTGAGTTACTCCCTTCACTTACCAACATTACTCTCTATTTCTTACATTGTTATTAGTGAGTTACTCACTATACTTACCAACATTACTCTCTATTTCTTACATTGTTATTAGTGAGTTACTCCCTTCACTTACCAACATTACTCTCTATTTCTTACATTGTTATTAGTGAGTTACTCACTATACTTACCAACATTTGCTCTCTATTTCTTACATTGTTATTAGTGAGTTACTCCCTTCACTCAGCAACATTACTCTCTATTTCTTACATTGTTATTAGTGAGTTACTCCCTTCACTTACCAACATTACTCTCTATTTCTTACATTGTTATTAGTGAGTTACTCACTATACTTACCAACATTACTCTCTATTACTTACATTGTTATTAGTGAGTTACTCCCTTCACTTAGCAACATTACTCTCTATTACTTACATTGTTATTAGTGAGTTACTCCCTTCACTTACCAACATTACTCTCTATTTCTTACATTGTTATTAGTGAGTTACTCCCTTCACATACCAACATTACTCTCTATTTCTTACATTGTTATTAGTGAGTTACTCCCTTCACTTACCAACATTACTCTCTATTTCTTACATTGTTATTAGTGAGTTACTCCCTTCACATACCAACATTGCTCTCTATTTCTTACATTGTTATTAGTGAGTTACTCCCTTCACTTACCAACATTACTCTCTATTTCTTACATTGTTATTAGTGAGTTACTCCCTTCACATACCAACATTACTCTCTATTTCTTACATTGTTATTAGTGAGTTACTCCCTTCACATACCAACATTACTCTCTATTACTTACATTGTTATTAGTGAGTTACTCCCTTCACATACCAACATTACTCTCTATTTCTTACATTGTTATTAGTGAGTTACTCCCTTCACTTACCAACATTACTCTCTATTACTTACATTGTTATTAGTGAGTTACTCCCTTCACATACCAACATTACTCTCTATTTCTTACATTGTTATTAGTGAGTTACTCCCTTCACTTACCAACATTACTCTCTATTTCTTACATTGTTATTAGTGAGTTACTCCCTTCACTTACCAACATTACTCTCTATTACTTACATTGTTATTAGTCAGTTACTCACTATACTTACCAACATTACTCTCTATTACTTACATTGTTATTAGTGAGTTACTCCGTTCACTTACCAACATTACTCTCTATTTCTTACATTGTTATTAGTGAGTTACTCCCTTCACATACCAACATTACTCTCTATTTCTTACATTGTTATTAGTGAGTTACTCCCTTCACTTACCAACATTACTCTCTATTTCTTACATTGTTATTAGTGAGTTACTCCCTTCACTTACCAACCATACTCTCTATTTCTTACATTGTTATTAGTCAGTTACTCACTTCACTTACCAACATTACTCTCTATTTCTTACATTGTTATTAGTGAGTTACTCCCTTCACTTACCAACATTACTCTCTATTTCTTACATTGTTATTAGTGAGTTACTCACTATACTTACCAACATTACTCTCTATTTCTTACATAGTTATTAGTCAGTTACTCACTATACTTACCAACATTGCTCTCTATTTCTTACATTGTTATTAGTCAGTTACTCACTATACTTACCAACATTGCTCTCTATTTCTTACATTGTTATTAGTGAGTTACTCACTATACTTACCAACATTACTCTCTATTTCTTACATTGTTATTAGTGAGTTACTCCCTTCACTTAGCAACATTACTCTCTATTTCTTACATTGTTATTAGTGAGTTACTCACTATACTTACCAACATTACTCTCTATTACTTACATTGTTATTAGTCAGTTACTCCCTTTACTTACCAACATTACTCTCTATTTCTTACATTGTTATTAGTGAGTTACTCCCTTCACTTACCAACATTACTCTCTATTTCTTACATTGTTATTAGTGAGTTACTCACTATACTTACCAACATTACTCTCTATTTCTTACATTGTTATTAGTGAGTTACTCCCTTCACTTACCAACATTACTCTCTATTTCGTACATTGTTATTAGTGAGTTACTCACTATACTTACCAACATTACTCTCTATTTCTTACATTGTTATTAGTGAGTTACTCCCTTCACTTACCAACATTACTCTCTATTTCTTACATTGTTATTAGTGAGTTACTCACTATACTTACCAACATTTGCTCTCTATTTCTTACATTGTTATTAGTGAGTTACTCCCTTCACTCAGCAACATTACTCTCTATTTCTTACATTGTTATTAGTGAGTTACTCCCTTCACTTACCAACATTACTCTCTATTTCTTACATTGTTATTAGTGAGTTACTCACTATACTTACCAACATTACTCTCTATTACTTACATTGTTATTAGTGAGTTACTCCCTTCACTTAGCAACATTACTCTCTATTACTTACATTGTTATTAGTGAGTTACTCCCTTCACTTACCAACATTACTCTCTATTTCTTACATTGTTATTAGTGAGTTACTCCCTTCACATACCAACATTACTCTCTATTTCTTACATTGTTATTAGTGAGTTACTCCCTTCACTTACCAACATTACTCTCTATTTCTTACATTGTTATTAGTGAGTTACTCCCTTCACTTACCAACATTACTCTCTATTACTTACATTGTTATTAGTGAGTTACTCCCTTCACATACCAACATTACTCTCTATTTCTTACATTGTTATTAGTGAGTTACTCCCTTCACTTACCAACATTACTCTCTATTTCTTACATTGTTATTAGTGAGTTACTCCCTTCACTTACCATTATTACTCTCTATTACTTACATTGTTATTAGTCAGTTACTCACTATACTTACCAACATTACTCTCTATTACTTACATTGTTATTAGTGAGTTACTCCGTTCACTTACCAACATTACTCTCTATTTCTTACATTGTTATTAGTGAGTTACTCCCTTCACATACCAACATTACTCTCTATTTCTTACATTGTTATTAGTGAGTTACTCCCTTCACTTACCAACATTACTCTCTATTTCTTACATTGTTATTAGTGAGTTACTCCCTTCAATTACCAACCATACTCTCTATTTCTTACATTGTTATTAGTCAGTTACTCCCTTCACTTACCAACATTACTCTCTATTTCTTACATTGTTATTAGTGAGTTACTCCCTTCACTTACCAACATTACTCTCTATTTCTTACATTGTTATTAGTGAGTTACTCACTATACTTACCAACATTACTCTCTATTTCTTACATAGTTATTAGTCAGTTACTCACTATACTTACCAACATTGCTCTCTATTTCTTACATTGTTATTAGTCAGTTACTCACTATACTTACCAACATTGCTCTCTATTTCTTACATTGTTATTAGTGAGTTACTCACTATACTTACCAACATTACTCTCTATTTCTTACATAGTTATTAGTGAGTTACTCCCTTCACTTAGCAACATTACTCTCTATTTCTTACATTGTTATTAGTGAGTTACTCACTATACTTACCAACATTACTCTCTATTACTTACATTGTTATTAGTCAGTTACTCCCTTTACTTACCAACATTACTCTCTATTTCTTACATTGTTATTAGTGAGTTACTCCCTTCACTTACCAACATTACTCTCTATTTCTTACATTGTTATTAGTGAGTTACTCACTATACTTACCAACATTACTCTCTATTTCTTACATTGTTATTAGTGAGTTACTCCCTTCACTTACCAACATTACTCTCTATTTCGTACATTGTTATTAGTGAGTTACTCACTATACTTACCAACATTACTCTCTATTTCTTACATTGTTATTAGTGAGTTACTCCCTTCACTCAGCAACATTACTCTCTATTTCTTACATTGTTATTAGTGAGTTACTCCCTTCACTTACCAACATTACTCTCTATTTCTTACATTGTTATTAGTGAGTTACTCACTATACTTACCAACATTACTCTCTATTACTTACATTGTTATTAGTGAGTTACTCCCTTCACTTAGCAACATTACTCTCTATTACTTACATTGTTATTAGTGAGTTACTCCCTTCACTTACCAACATTACTCTCTATTTCTTACATTGTTATTAGTGAGTTACTCCCTTCACATACCAACATTACTCTCTATTTCTTACATTGTTATTAGTGAGTTACTCCCTTCACTTACCTACATTACTCTCTATTTCTTACATTGTTATTAGTTAGTTACTCCCTTCACATACCAACATTGCTCTCTATTTCTTACATTGTTATTAGTGAGTTACTCCCTTCACTTACCAACATTACTCTCTATTTCTTACATTGTTATTAGTGAGTTACTCCCTTCACATACCAACATTACTCTCTATTTCTTACATTGTTATTAGTGAGTTACTCCCTTCACTTACCAACATTACTCTCTATTTCTTACATTGTTATTAGTGAGTTACTCCCTTCACATACCAACATTACTCTCTATTACTTACATTGTTATTAGTGAGTTACTCCCTTCACATACCAACATTACTCTCTATTTCTTACATTGTTATTAGTGAGTTATTCCCTTCACTTACCAACATTACTCTCTATTACTTACATTGTTATTAGTGAGTTACTCCCTTCACATACCAACATTACTCTCTATTTCTTACATTGTTATTAGTGAGTTACTCCCTTCACTTACCAACATTACTCTCTATTTCTTACATTGTTATTAGTGAGTTACTCCCTTCACTTACCAACATTACTCTCTATTACTTACATTGTTATTAGTGAGTTACTCACTATACTTACCAACATTACTCTCTATTACTTACATTGTTATTAGTGAGTTACTCCGTTCACTTACCAACATTACTCTCTATTTCTTACATTGTTATTAGTGAGTTACTCCCTTCACATACCAACATTACTCTCTATTTCTTACATTGTTATTAGTGAGTTACTCCCTTCACTTACCAACATTACTCTCTATTTCTTACATTGTTATTAGTGAGTTACTCCCTTCACTTACCAACCATACTCTCTATTTCTTACATTGTTATTAGTCAGTTACTCCCTTCACTTACCAACATTACTCTCTATTTCTTACATTGTTATTAGTGAGTTACTCCCTTCACTTACCAACATTACTCTCTATTTCTTACATTGTTATTAGTGAGTTACTCCCTTCACTTACCAACATTACTCTCTATTACTTACATTGTTATTAGTGAGTTACTCACTATACTTACCAACATTACTCTCTATTTCTTACATTGTTATTAGTGAGTTACTCCCTTCACTTACCAACATTACTCTCTATTTCTTACATTGTTATTAGTGAGTTACTCCCTTCACTTACCAACATTACTCTCTATTTCTTACATTGTTATTAGTGAGTTACTCCCTTCACTTACCAACATTACTCTCTATTACTTACATTGTTATTAGTGAGTTACTCACTATACTTACCAACATTACTCTCTATTTCTTACATTGTTATTAGTGAGTTACTCACTATACTTACCAACATTACTCTCTATTTCTTACATTGTTATTAGTGAGTTACTCCCTTCACTTACCAACATTACTCTCTATTTCTTACATTGTTATTAGTGAGTTACTCCCTTCACTTACCATTATTACTCTCTATTACTTACATTGTTATTAGTCAGTTACTCACTATACTTACCAACATTACTCTCTATTACTTACATTGTTATTAGTGAGTTACTCCGTTCACTTACCAACATTACTCTCTATTTCTTACATTGTTATTAGTGAGTTACTCCCTTCACATACCAACATTACTCTCTATTTCTTACATTGTTATTAGTGAGTTACTCCCTTCACTTACCAACATTACTCTCTATTTCTTACATTGTTATTAGTGAGTTACTCCCTTCAATTACCAACCATACTCTCTATTTCTTACATTGTTATTAGTCAGTTACTCCCTTCACTTACCAACATTACTCTCTATTTCTTACATTGTTATTAGTGTGTTACTCCCTTCACTTACCAACATTACTCTCTATTTCTTACATTGTTATTAGTGAGTTACTCACTATACTTACCAACATTACTCTCTATTTCTTACATAGTTATTAGTCAGTTACTCACTATACTTACCAACATTGCTCTCTATTTCTTACATTGTTATTAGTCAGTTACTCAATATATATACCAACATTGCTCTCTATTTCTTACATTGTTATTAGTGAGTTACTCACTATACTTACCAACATTACTCTCTATTTCTTACATTGTTATTAGTGAGTTACTCCCTTCACTTAGCAACATTACTCTCTATTTCTTACATTGTTATTAGTGAGTTACTCACTATACTTACCAACATTACTCTCTATTACTTACATTGTTATTAGTCAGTTACTCCCTTTACTTACCAACATTACTCTCTATTTCTTACATTGTTATTAGTGAGTTACTCCCTTCACTTACCAACATTACTCTCTATTTCTTACATTGTTATTAGTGAGTTACTCACTATACTTACCAACATTACTCTCTATTTCTTACATTGTTATTAGTGAGTTACTCCCTTCACTTACCAACATTACTCTCTATTTCGTACATTGTTATTAGTGAGTTACTCACTATACTTACCAACATTACTCTCTATTTCTTACATTGTTATTAGTGAGTTACTCCCTTCACTTACCAACATTACTCTCTATTTCTTACATTGTTATTAGTGAGTTACTCACTATACTTACCGACATTTGCTCTCTATTTCTTACATTGTTATTAGTGAGTTACTCCCTTCACTCAGCAACATTACTCTCTATTTCTTACATTGTTATTAGTGAGTTACTCCCTTCACTTACCAACATTACTCTCTATTTCTTACATTGTTATTAGTGAGTAACTCACTATACTTACCAACATTACTCTCTATTACTTACATTGTTATTAGTGAGTTACTCCCTTCACTTAGCAACATTACTCTCTATTCCTTACATTGTTATTAGTGAGTTACTCCCTTCACTTACCAACATTACTCTCTATTTCTTACATTGTTATTAGTGAGTTACTCCCTTCACATACCAACATTACTCTCTATTTCTTACATTGTTATTAGTGAGTTACTCCCTTCACTTACCAACATTACTCTCTATTTCTTACATTGTTATTAGTGAGTTACTCCCTTCACATACCAACATTGCTCTCTATTTCTTACATTGTTATTAGTGAGTTACTCCCTTCACATACCAACATTACTCTCTATTACTTACATTGTTATTAGTGAGTTACTCCCTTCACATACCAACATTACTCTCTATTTCTTACATTGTTATTAGTGAGTTACTCCCTTCACTTACCAACATTACTCTCTATTACTTACATTGTTATTAGTGAGTTACTCCCTTCACATACCAACATTACTCTCTATTTCTTACATTGTTATTAGTGAGTTACTCCCTTCACTTACCAACATTACTCTCTATTTCTTACATTGTTATTAGTGAGTTACTCCCTTCACTTACCAACATTACTCTCTATTACTTACATTGTTATTAGTCAGTTACTCACTATACTTACCAACATTACTCTCTATTACTTACATTGTTATTAGTGAGTTACTCCGTTCACTTACCAACATTACTCTCTATTTCTTACATTGTTATTAGTGAGTTACTCCCTTCACATACCAACATTACTCTCTATTTCTTACATTGTTATTAGTGAGTTACTCCCTTCACTTACCAACATTACTCTCTATTTCTTACATTGTTATTAGTGAGTTACTCCCTTCACTTACCAACCATACTCTCTATTTCTTACATTGTTATTAGTCAGTTACTCACTTCACTTACCAACATTACTCTCTATTTCTTACATTGTTATTAGTGAGTTACTCCCTTCACTTACCAACATTACTCTCTATTTCTTACATTGTTATTAGTGAGTTACTCACTATACTTACCAACATTACTCTCTATTTCTTACATAGTTATTAGTCAGTTACTCACTATACTTACCAACATTGCTCTCTATTTCTTACATTGTTATTAGTCAGTTACTCACTATACTTACCAACATTGCTCTCTATTTCTTACATTGTTATTAGTGAGTTACTCACTATACTTACCAACATTACTCTCTATTTCTTACATTGTTATTAGTGAGTTACTCCCTTCACTTAGCAACATTACTCTCTATTTCTTACATTGTTATTAGTGAGTTACTCACTATACTTACCAACATTACTCTCTATTACTTACATTGTTATTAGTCAGTTACTCCCTTTACTTACCAACATTACTCTCTATTTCTTACATTGTTATTAGTGAGTTACTCCCTTCACTTACCAACATTACTCTCTATTTCTTACATTGTTATTAGTGAGTTACTCACTATACTTACCAACATTACTCTCTATTTCTTACATTATTAGTGAGTTACTCCCTTCACTTACCAACATTACTCTCTATTTCGTACATTGTTATTAGTGAGTTACTCACTATACTTACCAACATTACTCTCTATTTCTTACATTGTTATTAGTGAGTTACTCCCTTCACTTACCAACATTACTCTCTATTTCTTACATTGTTATTAGTGAGTTACTCACTATACTTACCAACATTTGCTCTCTATTTCTTACATTGTTATTAGTGAGTTACTCCCTTCACTCAGCAACATTACTCTCTATTTCTTACATTGTTATTAGTGAGTTACTCCCTTCACTTACCAACATTACTCTCTATTTCTTACATTGTTATTAGTGAGTTACTCACTATACTTACCAACATTACTCTCTATTACTTACATTGTTATTAGTGAGTTACTCCCTTCACTTAGCAACATTACTCTCTATTACTTACATTGTTATTAGTGAGTTACTCCCTTCACTTACCAACATTACTCTCTATTTCTTACATTGTTATTAGTGAGTTACTCCCTTCACATACCAACATTACTCTCTATTTCTTACATTGTTATTAGTGAGTTACTCCCTTCACTTACCAACATTACTCTCTATTTCTTACATTGTTATTAGTGAGTTACTCCCTTCACTTACCAACATTACTCTCTATTACTTACATTGTTATTAGTGAGTTACTCCCTTCACATACCAACATTACTCTCTATTTCTTACATTGTTATTAGTGAGTTACTCCCTTCACTTACCAACATTACTCTCTATTTCTTACATTGTTATTAGTGAGTTACTCCCTTCACTTACCATTATTACTCTCTATTACTTACATTGTTATTAGTCAGTTACTCACTATACTTACCAACATTACTCTCTATTACTTACATTGTTATTAGTGAGTTACTCCGTTCACTTACCAACATTACTCTCTATTTCTTACATTGTTATTAGTGAGTTACTCCCTTCACATACCAACATTACTCTCTATTTCTTACATTGTTATTAGTGAGTTACTCCCTTCACTTACCAACATTACTCTCTATTTCTTACATTGTTATTAGTGAGTTACTCCCTTCAATTACCAACCATACTCTCTATTTCTTACATTGTTATTAGTCAGTTACTCCCTTCACTTACCAACATTACTCTCTATTTCTTACATTGTTATTAGTGTGTTACTCCCTTCACTTACCAACATTACTCTCTATTTCTTACATTGTTATTAGTGAGTTACTCACTATACTTACCAACATTACTCTCTATTTCTTACATAGTTATTAGTCAGTTACTCACTATACTTACCAACATTGCTCTCTATTTCTTACATTGTTATTAGTCAGTTACTCAATATATATACCAACATTGCTCTCTATTTCTTACATTGTTATTAGTGAGTTACTCACTATACTTACCAACATTACTCTCTATTTCTTACATTGTTATTAGTGAGTTACTCCCTTCACTTAGCAACATTACTCTCTATTTCTTACATTGTTATTAGTGAGTTACTCACTATACTTACCAACATTACTCTCTATTACTTACATTGTTATTAGTCAGTTACTCCCTTTACTTACCAACATTACTCTCTATTTCTTACATTGTTATTAGTGAGTTACTCCCTTCACTTACCAACATTACTCTCTATTTCTTACATTGTTATTAGTGAGTTACTCACTATACTTACCAACATTACTCTCTATTTCTTACATTGTTATTAGTGAGTTACTCCCTTCACTTACCAACATTACTCTCTATTTCGTACATTGTTATTAGTGAGTTACTCACTATACTTACCAACATTACTCTCTATTTCTTACATTGTTATTAGTGAGTTACTCCCTTCACTTACCAACATTACTCTCTATTTCTTACATTGTTATTAGTGAGTTACTCACTATACTTACCGACATTTGCTCTCTATTTCTTACATTGTTATTAGTGAGTTACTCCCTTCACTCAGCAACATTACTCTCTATTTCTTACATTGTTATTAGTGAGTTACTCCCTTCACTTACCAACATTACTCTCTATTTCTTACATTGTTATTAGTGAGTAACTCACTATACTTACCAACATTACTCTCTATTACTTACATTGTTATTAGTGAGTTACTCCCTTCACTTAGCAACATTACTCTCTATTCCTTACATTGTTATTAGTGAGTTACTCCCTTCACTTACCAACATTACTCTCTATTTCTTACATTGTTATTAGTGAGTTACTCCCTTCACATACCAACATTACTCTCTATTTCTTACATTGTTATTAGTGAGTTACTCCCTTCACTTACCAACATTACTCTCTATTTCTTACATTGTTATTAGTGAGTTACTCCCTTCACATACCAACATTGCTCTCTATTTCTTACATTGTTATTAGTGAGTTACTCCCTTCACTTACCAACATTACTCTCTATTTCTTACATTGTTATTAGTGAGTTACTCCCTTCACATACCAACATTACTCTCTATTTCTTACATTGTTATTAGTGAGTTACTCCCTTCACTTACCAACATTACTCTCTATTTCTTACATTGTTATTAGTGAGTTACTCCCTTCACATACCAACATTACTCTCTATTACTTACATTGTTATTAGTGAGTTACTCCCTTCACATACCAACATTACTCTCTATTTCTTACATTGTTATTAGTGAGTTATTCCCTTCACTTACCAACATTACTCTCTATTACTTACATTGTTATTAGTGAGTTACTCCCTTCACATACCAACATTACTCTCTATTTCTTACATTGTTATTAGTGAGTTACTCCCTTCACTTACCAACATTACTCTCTATTTCTTACATTGTTATTAGTGAGTTACTCCCTTCACTTACCAACATTACTCTCTATTACTTACATTGTTATTAGTGAGTTACTCACTATACTTACCAACATTACTCTCTATTACTTACATTGTTATTAGTGAGTTACTCCGTTCACTTACCAACATTACTCTCTATTTCTTACATTGTTATTAGTGAGTTACTCCCTTCACATACCAACATTACTCTCTATTTCTTACATTGTTATTAGTGAGTTACTCCCTTCACTTACCAACATTACTCTCTATTTCTTACATTGTTATTAGTGAGTTACTCCCTTCACATACCAACATTGCTCTCTATTTCTTACATTGTTATTAGTGAGTTACTCCCTTCACTTACCAACATTACTCTCTATTTCTTACATTGTTATTAGTGAGTTACTCCCTTCACATACCAACATTACTCTCTATTTCTTACATTGTTATTAGTGAGTTACTCCCTTCACTTACCAACATTACTCTCTATTTCTTACATTGTTATTAGTGAGTTACTCCCTTCACATACCAACATTACTCTCTATTACTTACATTGTTATTAGTGAGTTACTCCCTTCACATACCAACATTACTCTCTATTTCTTACATTGTTATTAGTGAGTTATTCCCTTCACTTACCAACATTACTCTCTATTACTTACATTGTTATTAGTGAGTTACTCCCTTCACATACCAACATTACTCTCTATTTCTTACATTGTTATTAGTGAGTTACTCCCTTCACTTACCAACATTACTCTCTATTTCTTACATTGTTATTAGTGAGTTACTCCCTTCACTTACCAACATTACTCTCTATTTCTTACATTGTTATTAGTGAGTTACTCCCTTCACTTACCAACATTACTCTCTATTTCTTACATTGTTATTAGTGAGTTACTCCCTTCACTTACCAACATTACTCTCTATTACTTACATTGTTATTAGTGAGTTACTCACTATACTTACCAACATTACTCTCTATTACTTACATTGTTATTAGTGAGTTACTCCGTTCACTTACCAACATTACTCTCTATTTCTTACATTGTTATTAGTGAGTTACTCCCTTCACATACCAACATTACTCTCTATTTCTTACATTGTTATTAGTGAGTTACTCCCTTCACTTACCAACATTACTCTCTATTTCTTACATTGTTATTAGTGAGTTACTCCCTTCACTTACCAACCATACTCTCTATTTCTTACATTGTTATTAGTCAGTTACTCCCTTCACTTACCAACATTACTCTCTATTTCTTACATTGTTATTAGTGAGTTACTCCCTTCACTTACCAACATTACTCTCTATTTCTTACATTGTTATTAGTGAGTTACTCCCTTCACTTACCAACATTACTCTCTATTACTTACATTGTTATTAGTGAGTTACTCACTATACTTACCAACATTACTCTCTATTTCTTACATTGTTATTAGTGAGTTACTCCCTTCACTTACCAACATTACTCTCTATTTCTTACATTGTTATTAGTGAGTTACTCCCTTCACTTACCAACATTACTCTCTATTTCTTACATTGTTATTAGTGAGTTACTCCCTTCACTTACCAACATTACTCTCTATTTCTTACATTGTTATTAGTGAGTTACTCCCTTCACTTACCAACATTACTCTCTATTTCTTACATTGTTATTAGTGAGTTACTCCCTTCACTTACCAACATTACTCTCTATTACTTACATTGTTATTAGTGAGTTACTCACTATACTTACCAACATTACTCTCTATTTCTTACATTGTTATTAGTGAGTTACTCACTATACTTACCAACATTACTCTCTATTACTTACATTGTTATTAGTGAGTTACTCCCTTCACTTACCAACATTACTCTCTATTTCTTACATTGTTATTAGTGAGTTACTCCCTTCACTTACCAACATTACTCTCTATTTCTTACATTGTTATTAGTGAGTTACTCCCTTCACTTACCAACATTACTCTCTATTTCTTACATTGTTATTAGTGAGTTACTCCCTTCACTTACCAACATTACTCTCTATTTCTTACATTGTTATTAGTGAGTTACTCACTATACTTACCAACATTACTCTCTATTTCTTACATTGTTATTAGTGAGTTACTCACTATACTTACCAACATTGCTCTCTATTTCTTACATTGTTATTAGTGAGTTACTCACTATACTTACCAACATTACTCTCTATTTCTTACATAGTTATTAGTCAGTTACTCACTATACTTACCAACATTGCTCTCTATTTCTTACATTGTTATTAGTCAGTTACTCACTATACTTACCAACATTGCTCTCTATTTCTTACATTGTTATTAGTGAGTTACTCACTATACTTACCAACATTACTCTCGATTTCTTACATTGTTATTAGTGAGTTACTCCCTTCACTCAGCAACATTACTCTCTATTTCTTACATTGTTATTAGTGAGTTACTCACTATACTTACCAACATTACTCTCTATTACTTACATTGTTATTAGTCAGTTACTCCCTTTACTTACCAACATTACTCTCTATTTCTTACATTGTTATTAGTGAGTTACTCCCTTCACTTACCAACATTACTCTCTATTTCTTACATTGTTATTAGTGAGTTACTCACTATACTTACCAACATTACTCTCTATTTCTTACATTATTAGTGAGTTACTCCCTTCACTTACCAACATTACTCTCTATTTCGTACATTGTTATTAGTGAGTTACTCACTATACTTACCAACATTACTCTCTATTTCTTACATTGTTATTAGTGAGTTACTCCCTTCACTTACCAACATTACTCTCTATTTCTTACATTGTTATTAGTGAGTTACTCACTATACTTACCAACATTTGCTCTCTATTTCTTACATTGTTATTAGTGAGTTACTCCCTTCACTCAGCAACATTACTCTCTATTTCTTACATTGTTATTAGTGAGTTACTCCCTTCACTTACCAACATTACTCTCTATTTCTTACATTGTTATTAGTGAGTTACTCACTATACTTACCAACATTACTCTCTATTACTTACATTGTTATTAGTGAGTTACTCCCTTCACTTAGCAACATTACTCTCTATTACTTACATTGTTATTAGTGAGTTACTCCCTTCACTTACCAACATTACTCTCTATTTCTTACATTGTTATTAGTGAGTTACTCCCTTCACATACCAACATTACTCTCTATTTCTTACATTGTTATTAGTGAGTTACTCCCTTCACTTACCAACATTACTCTCTATTTCTTACATTGTTATTAGTGAGTTACTCCCTTCACTTACCAACATTACTCTCTATTACTTACATTGTTATTAGTGAGTTACTCCCTTCACATACCAACATTACTCTCTATTTCTTACATTGTTATTAGTGAGTTACTCCCTTCACTTACCAACATTACTCTCTATTTCTTACATTGTTATTAGTGAGTTACTCCCTTCACTTACCATTATTACTCTCTATTACTTACATTGTTATTAGTCAGTTACTCACTATACTTACCAACATTACTCTCTATTACTTACATTGTTATTAGTGAGTTACTCCGTTCACTTACCAACATTACTCTCTATTTCTTACATTGTTATTAGTGAGTTACTCCCTTCACATACCAACATTACTCTCTATTTCTTACATTGTTATTAGTGAGTTACTCCCTTCACTTACCAACATTACTCTCTATTTCTTACATTGTTATTAGTGAGTTACTCCCTTCAATTACCAACCATACTCTCTATTTCTTACATTGTTATTAGTCAGTTACTCCCTTCACTTACCAACATTACTCTCTATTTCTTACATTGTTATTAGTGTGTTACTCCCTTCACTTACCAACATTACTCTCTATTTCTTACATTGTTATTAGTGAGTTACTCACTATACTTACCAACATTACTCTCTATTTCTTACATAGTTATTAGTCAGTTACTCACTATACTTACCAACATTGCTCTCTATTTCTTACATTGTTATTAGTCAGTTACTCAATATATATACCAACATTGCTCTCTATTTCTTACATTGTTATTAGTGAGTTACTCACTATACTTACCAACATTACTCTCTATTTCTTACATTGTTATTAGTGAGTTACTCCCTTCACTTAGCAACATTACTCTCTATTTCTTACATTGTTATTAGTGAGTTACTCACTATACTTACCAACATTACTCTCTATTACTTACATTGTTATTAGTCAGTTACTCCCTTTACTTACCAACATTACTCTCTATTTCTTACATTGTTATTAGTGAGTTACTCCCTTCACTTACCAACATTACTCTCTATTTCTTACATTGTTATTAGTGAGTTACTCACTATACTTACCAACATTACTCTCTATTTCTTACATTGTTATTAGTGAGTTACTCCCTTCACTTACCAACATTACTCTCTATTTCGTACATTGTTATTAGTGAGTTACTCACTATACTTACCAACATTACTCTCTATTTCTTACATTGTTATTAGTGAGTTACTCCCTTCACTTACCAACATTACTCTCTATTTCTTACATTGTTATTAGTGAGTTACTCACTATACTTACCGACATTTGCTCTCTATTTCTTACATTGTTATTAGTGAGTTACTCCCTTCACTCAGCAACATTACTCTCTATTTCTTACATTGTTATTAGTGAGTTACTCCCTTCACTTACCAACATTACTCTCTATTTCTTACATTGTTATTAGTGAGTAACTCACTATACTTACCAACATTACTCTCTATTACTTACATTGTTATTAGTGAGTTACTCCCTTCACTTAGCAACATTACTCTCTATTCCTTACATTGTTATTAGTGAGTTACTCCCTTCACTTACCAACATTACTCTCTATTTCTTACATTGTTATTAGTGAGTTACTCCCTTCACATACCAACATTACTCTCTATTTCTTACATTGTTATTAGTGAGTTACTCCCTTCACTTACCAACATTACTCTCTATTTCTTACATTGTTATTAGTGAGTTACTCCCTTCACATACCAACATTGCTCTCTATTTCTTACATTGTTATTAGTGAGTTACTCCCTTCACTTACCAACATTACTCTCTATTTCTTACATTGTTATTAGTGAGTTACTCCCTTCACATACCAACATTACTCTCTATTTCTTACATTGTTATTAGTGAGTTACTCCCTTCACTTACCAACATTACTCTCTATTTCTTACATTGTTATTAGTGAGTTACTCCCTTCACATACCAACATTACTCTCTATTACTTACATTGTTATTAGTGAGTTACTCCCTTCACATACCAACATTACTCTCTATTTCTTACATTGTTATTAGTGAGTTATTCCCTTCACTTACCAACATTACTCTCTATTACTTACATTGTTATTAGTGAGTTACTCCCTTCACATACCAACATTACTCTCTATTTCTTACATTGTTATTAGTGAGTTACTCCCTTCACTTACCAACATTACTCTCTATTTCTTACATTGTTATTAGTGAGTTACTCCCTTCACTTACCAACATTACTCTCTATTACTTACATTGTTATTAGTGAGTTACTCACTATACTTACCAACATTACTCTCTATTACTTACATTGTTATTAGTGAGTTACTCCGTTCACTTACCAACATTACTCTCTATTTCTTACATTGTTATTAGTGAGTTACTCCCTTCACATACCAACATTACTCTCTATTTCTTACATTGTTATTAGTGAGTTACTCCCTTCACTTACCAACATTACTCTCTATTTCTTACATTGTTATTAGTGAGTTACTCCCTTCACATACCAACATTGCTCTCTATTTCTTACATTGTTATTAGTGAGTTACTCCCTTCACTTACCAACATTACTCTCTATTTCTTACATTGTTATTAGTGAGTTACTCCCTTCACATACCAACATTACTCTCTATTTCTTACATTGTTATTAGTGAGTTACTCCCTTCACTTACCAACATTACTCTCTATTTCTTACATTGTTATTAGTGAGTTACTCCCTTCACATACCAACATTACTCTCTATTACTTACATTGTTATTAGTGAGTTACTCCCTTCACATACCAACATTACTCTCTATTTCTTACATTGTTATTAGTGAGTTATTCCCTTCACTTACCAACATTACTCTCTATTACTTACATTGTTATTAGTGAGTTACTCCCTTCACATACCAACATTACTCTCTATTTCTTACATTGTTATTAGTGAGTTACTCCCTTCACTTACCAACATTACTCTCTATTTCTTACATTGTTATTAGTGAGTTACTCCCTTCACTTACCAACATTACTCTCTATTTCTTACATTGTTATTAGTGAGTTACTCCCTTCACTTACCAACATTACTCTCTATTTCTTACATTGTTATTAGTGAGTTACTCCCTTCACTTACCAACATTACTCTCTATTACTTACATTGTTATTAGTGAGTTACTCACTATACTTACCAACATTACTCTCTATTACTTACATTGTTATTAGTGAGTTACTCCGTTCACTTACCAACATTACTCTCTATTTCTTACATTGTTATTAGTGAGTTACTCCCTTCACATACCAACATTACTCTCTATTTCTTACATTGTTATTAGTGAGTTACTCCCTTCACTTACCAACATTACTCTCTATTTCTTACATTGTTATTAGTGAGTTACTCCCTTCACTTACCAACCATACTCTCTATTTCTTACATTGTTATTAGTCAGTTACTCCCTTCACTTACCAACATTACTCTCTATTTCTTACATTGTTATTAGTGAGTTACTCCCTTCACTTACCAACATTACTCTCTATTTCTTACATTGTTATTAGTGAGTTACTCCCTTCACTTACCAACATTACTCTCTATTACTTACATTGTTATTAGTGAGTTACTCACTATACTTACCAACATTACTCTCTATTTCTTACATTGTTATTAGTGAGTTACTCCCTTCACTTACCAACATTACTCTCTATTTCTTACATTGTTATTAGTGAGTTACTCCCTTCACTTACCAACATTACTCTCTATTTCTTACATTGTTATTAGTGAGTTACTCCCTTCACTTACCAACATTACTCTCTATTTCTTACATTGTTATTAGTGAGTTACTCCCTTCACTTACCAACATTACTCTCTATTTCTTACATTGTTATTAGTGAGTTACTCCCTTCACTTACCAACATTACTCTCTATTACTTACATTGTTATTAGTGAGTTACTCACTATACTTACCAACATTACTCTCTATTTCTTACATTGTTATTAGTGAGTTACTCACTATACTTACCAACATTACTCTCTATTACTTACATTGTTATTAGTGAGTTACTCCCTTCACTTACCAACATTACTCTCTATTTCTTACATTGTTATTAGTGAGTTACTCCCTTCACTTACCAACATTACTCTCTATTTCTTACATTGTTATTAGTGAGTTACTCCCTTCACTTACCAACATTACTCTCTATTTCTTACATTGTTATTAGTGAGTTACTCCCTTCACTTACCAACATTACTCTCTATTTCTTACATTGTTATTAGTGAGTTACTCACTATACTTACCAACATTACTCTCTATTTCTTACATTGTTATTAGTGAGTTACTCACTATACTTACCAACATTGCTCTCTATTTCTTACATTGTTATTAGTGAGTTACTCACTATACTTACCAACATTACTCTCTATTTCTTACATAGTTATTAGTCAGTTACTCACTATACTTACCAACATTGCTCTCTATTTCTTACATTGTTATTAGTCAGTTACTCACTATACTTACCAACATTGCTCTCTATTTCTTACATTGTTATTAGTGAGTTACTCACTATACTTACCAACATTACTCTCGATTTCTTACATTGTTATTAGTGAGTTACTCACTATACTTACCAACATTACTCTCTATTACTTACATTGTTATTAGTCAGTTACTCCCTTTACTTACCAACATTACTCTCTATTTCTTACATTGTTATTAGTGAGTTACTCCCTTCACTTACCAACATTACTCTCTATTTCTTACATTGTTATTAGTGAGTTACTCACTATACTTACCAACATTACTCTCTATTTCTTACATTGTTATTAGTGAGTTACTCCCTTCACTTACCAACATTACTCTCTATTTCTTACATTGTTATTAGTGAGTTACTCACTATACTTACCAACATTACTCTCTATTTCTTACATTGTTATTAGTGAGTTACTCCCTTCACTTACCAACATTACTCTCTATTTCTTACATTGTTATTAGTGAGTTACTCACTATACTTACCAACATTTGCTCTCTATTTCTTACATTGTTATTAGTGAGTTACTCCCTTCACTCAGCAACATTACTCTCTATTTCTTACATTGTTATTAGTGAGTTACTCCCTTCACTTACCAACATTACTCTCTATTTCTTACATTGTTATTAGTGAGTTACTCACTATACTTACCAACATTACTCTCTATTACTTACATTGTTATTAGTGAGTTACTCCCTTCACTTAGCAACATTACTCTCTATTACTTACATTGTTATTAGTGAGTTACTCCCTTCACTTACCAACATTACTCTCTATTTCTTACATTGTTATTAGTGAGTTACTCCCTTCACATACCAACATTACTCTCTATTACTTACATTGTTATTAGTGAGTTACTCCCTTCACATACCAACATTACTCTCTATTTCTTACATTGTTATTAGTGAGTTACTCCCTTCACTTACCAACATTACTCTCTATTACTTACATTGTTATTAGTGAGTTACTCCCTTCACATACCAACATTACTCTCTATTACTTACATTGTTATTAGTGAGTTACTCCCTTCACATACCAACATTACTCTCTATTTCTTACATTGTTATTAGTGAGTTACTCCCTTCACTTACCAACATTACTCTCTATTTCTTACATTGTTATTAGTGAGTTACTCCCTTCACTTACCAACATTACTCTCTATTTCTTACATTGTTATTAGTGAGTTACTCCCTTCACTTACCAACATTACTCTCTATTACTTACATTGTTATTAGTCAGTTACTCACTATACTTACCAACATTACTCTCTATTTCTTACATTGTTATTAGTGAGTTACTCCCTTCACTTACCAACATTACTCTCTATTACTTACATTGTTATTAGTCAGTTACTCACTATACTTACCAACATTACTCTCTATTACTTACATTGTTATTAGTGAGTTACTCCGTTCACTTACCAACATTACTCTCTATTTCTTACATTGTTATTAGTGAGTTACTCCCTTCACATACCAACATTACTCTCTATTTCTTACATTGTTATTAGTGAGTTACTCCCTTCACTTACCAACATTACTCTCTATTTCTTACATTGTTATTAGTGAGTTACTCCCTTCACTTAGCAACATTACTCTCTATTTCTTACATTGTTATTAGTGAGTTACTCCCTTCACTTACCAACATTACTCTCTATTACTTACATTGTTATTAGTGAGTTACTCCCTTCACTTACCAACATTACTCTCTATTTCTTACATTGTTATTAGTGGGTTACTTCCTTCACATACCAACATTACTCTCTATTTCTTACATTGTTATTAGTGAGTTACTCCCTTCACTTACCAACATTACTCTCTATTTCTTACATTGTTATTAGTGAGTTACTCCCTTCACTTACCAACATTGCTCTCTATTTCTTACATTGTTATTAGTGAGTTACTCCCTTCACATACCAACATTTGCTCTCTATTTCTTACATTGTTATTAGTGAGTTACTCACTATACTTACCAACATTACTCTCTATTTCTTACATTGTTATTAGTGAGTTACTCCCTTCACTTACCAACATTACTCTCTATTACTTACATTGTTATTAGTCAGTTACTCACTAGACTTACCAACATTACTCTCTATTACTTACATTGTTATTAGTGAGTTACTCCGTTCACTTACCAACATTACTCTCTATTTCTTACATTGTTATTAGTGAGTTACTCCCTTCACATACCAACATTACTCTCTATTTCTTACATTGTTATTAGTGAGTTACTCCCTTCACTTACCAACATTACTCTCTATTTCTTACATTGTTATTAGTGAGTTACTCCCTTCACTTAGCAACATTACTCTCTATTTCTTACATTGTTATTAGTGAGTTACTCCCTTCACTTACCAACATTACTCTCTATTACTTACATTGTTATTAGTGAGTTACTCCCTTCACTTACCAACATTACTCTCTATTTCTTACATTGTTATTAGTGAGTTACTCCCTTCACATACCAACATTACTCTCTATTTCTTACATTGTTATTAGTGAGTTACTCCCTTCACTTACCAACATTACTCTCTATTTCTTACATTGTTATTAGTGAGTTACTCCCTTCACTTACCAACATTGCTCTCTATTTCTTACATTGTTATTAGTGAGTTACTCCCTTCACTTACCAACATTGCTCTCTATTTCTTACATTGTTATTAGTGAGTTACTCACTATACTTACCAACATTACTCTCTATTTCTTACATTGTTATTAGTGAGTTACTCACTATACTTACCAACATTACTCTCTATTTCTTACATTGTTATTAGTGAGTTACTCCCTTCACTTACCAACATTACTCTCTATTTCTTACATTGTTATTAGTGAGTTACTCCCTTCACTTACCAACATTGCTCTCTATTTCTTACATTGTTATTAGTGAGTTACTCCCTTCACTTACCAACATTGCTCTCTATTTCTTACATTGTTATTAGTGAGTTACTCACTATACTTACCAACATTACTCTCTATTTCTTACATTGTTATTAGTGAGTTACTCACTATACTTACCAACATTACTCTCTATTTCTTACATTGTTATTAGTGAGTTACTCCCTTCACTTACCAACAATACTCTCTATTTCTTACATTGTTATTAGTGAGTTACTCACTATACTTACCAACATTACTCTCTATTTCTTACATTGTTATTAGTGAGTTACTCCCTTCACTTACCAACATTACTCTCTATTTCTTACATTGTTATTAGTGAGTTACTCACTATACTTACCAACATTACTCTCTATTTCTTACATTGTTATTAGTGAGTTACTCACTATACTTACCAACATTACTCTCTATTTCTTACATTGTTATTAGTGACTTACTCCCTTCACTTAGCAACATTACTCTCTATTTCTTACATTGTTATTAGTGAGTTACTCCCTTCACTTACCAACATTACTCTCTATTACTTACATTGTTATTAGTGAGTTACTCACTATACTTACCAACATTACTCTCTATTTCTTACATTGTTATTAGTGAGTTACTCACTATACTTACCAACATTACTCTCTATTACTTACATTGTTATTAGTGAGTTACTCCCTTCACTTACCAACATTACTCTCTATTTCTTACATTGTTATTAGTGAGTTACTCCCTTCACTTACCAACATTACTCTCTATTTCTTACATTGTTATTAGTGAGTTACTCCCTTCACTTACCAACATTACTCTCTATTTCTTACATTGTTATTAGTGAGTTACTCCCTTCACTTACCAACATTACTCTCTATTTCTTACATTGTTATTAGTGAGTTACTCACTATACTTACCAACATTACTCTCTATTTCTTACATTGTTATTAGTGAGTTACTCCCTTCACATACCAACATTACTCTCTATTTCTTACATTGTTATTAGTGAGTTACTCCCTTCACTTACCAACATTACTCTCTATTTCTTACATTGTTATTAGTGAGTTACTCCCTTCACATACCAACATTACTCTCTATTACTTACATTGTTATTAGTGAGTTACTCCCTTCACATACCAACATTACTCTCTATTTCTTACATTGTTATTAGTGAGTTATTCCCTTCACTTACCAACATTACTCTCTATTACTTACATTGTTATTAGTGAGTTACTCCCTTCACATACCAACATTACTCTCTATTTCTTACATTGTTATTAGTGAGTTACTCCCTTCACTTACCAACATTACTCTCTATTTCTTACATTGTTATTAGTGAGTTACTCCCTTCACTTACCAACATTACTCTCTATTACTTACATTGTTATTAGTGAGTTACTCACTATACTTACCAACATTACTCTCTATTACTTACATTGTTATTAGTGAGTTACTCCGTTCACTTACCAACATTACTCTCTATTTCTTACATTGTTATTAGTGAGTTACTCCCTTCACATACCAACATTACTCTCTATTTCTTACATTGTTATTAGTGAGTTACTCCCTTCACTTACCAACATTACTCTCTATTTCTTACATTGTTATTAGTGAGTTACTCCCTTCACTTACCAACCATACTCTCTATTTCTTACATTGTTATTAGTCAGTTACTCCCTTCACTTACCAACATTACTCTCTATTTCTTACATTGTTATTAGTGAGTTACTCCCTTCACTTACCAACATTACTCTCTATTTCTTACATTGTTATTAGTGAGTTACTCCCTTCACTTACCAACATTACTCTCTATTACTTACATTGTTATTAGTGAGTTACTCACTATACTTACCAACATTACTCTCTATTTCTTACATTGTTATTAGTGAGTTACTCCCTTCACTTACCAACATTACTCTCTATTTCTTACATTGTTATTAGTGAGTTACTCCCTTCACTTACCAACATTACTCTCTATTTCTTACATTGTTATTAGTGAGTTACTCCCTTCACTTACCAACATTACTCTCTATTACTTACATTGTTATTAGTGAGTTACTCACTATACTTACCAACATTACTCTCTATTTCTTACATTGTTATTAGTGAGTTACTCACTATACTTACCAACATTACTCTCTATTACTTACATTGTTATTAGTGAGTTACTCCCTTCACTTACCAACATTACTCTCTATTTCTTACATTGTTATTAGTGAGTTACTCCCTTCACTTACCAACATTACTCTCTATTTCTTACATTGTTATTAGTGAGTTACTCCCTTCACTTACCAACATTACTCTCTATTTCTTACATTGTTATTAGTGAGTTACTCCCTTCACTTACCAACATTACTCTCTATTTCTTACATTGTTATTAGTGAGTTACTCACTATACTTACCAACATTACTCTCTATTTCTTACATTGTTATTAGTGAGTTACTCACTATACTTACCAACATTGCTCTCTATTTCTTACATTGTTATTAGTGAGTTACTCACTATACTTACCAACATTACTCTCTATTTCTTACATAGTTATTAGACAGTTACTCACTATACTTACCAACATTGCTCTCTATTTCTTACATTGTTATTAGTCAGTTACTCACTATACTTACCAACATTGCTCTCTATTTCTTACATTGTTATTAGTGAGTTACTCACTATACTTACCAACATTACTCTCTATTTCTTACATTGTTATTAGTGAGTTACTCCCTTCACTTAGCAACATTACTCTCTATTTCTTACATTGTTATTAGTGAGTTACTCACTATACTTACCAACATTACTCTCTATTACTTACATTGTTATTAGTCAGTTACTCCCTTTACTTACCAACATTACTCTCTATTTCTTACATTGTTATTAGTGAGTTACTCCCTTCACTTACCAACATTACTCTCTATTTCTTACATTGTTATTAGTGAGTTACTCACTATACTTACCAACATTACTCTCTATTTCTTACATTGTTATTAGTGAGTTACTCCCTTCACTTACCAACATTACTCTCTATTTCTTACATTGTTATTAGTGAGTTACTCACTATACTTACCAACATTACTCTCTATTTCTTACATTGTTATTAGTGAGTTACTCCCTTCACTTACCAACATTACTCTCTATTTCTTACATTGTTATTAGTGAGTTACTCACTATACTTACCAACATTTGCTCTCTATTTCTTACATTGTTATTAGTGAGTTACTCCCTTCACTCAGCAACATTACTCTCTATTTCTTACATTGTTATTAGTGAGTTACTCCCTTCACTTACCAACATTACTCTCTATTTCTTACATTGTTATTAGTGAGTTACTCACTATACTTACCAACATTACTCTCTATTACTTACATTGTTATTAGTGAGTTACTCCCTTCACTTACCAACATTACTCTCTATTTCTTACATTGTTATTAGTGAGTTACTCCCTTCACTTACCAACATTACTCTCTATTACTTACATTGTTATTAGTGAGTTACTCACTATACTTACCAACATTACTCTCTATTTCTTACATTGTTATTAGTGAGTTACTCCCTTCACTTACCAACATTACTCTCTATTTCTTACATTGTTATTAGTGAGTTACTCCCTTCACTTACCAACATTACTCTCTATTTCTTACATTGTTATTAGTGAGTTACTCCCTTCACTTACCAACATTACTCTCTATTTCTTACATTGTTATTAGTGAGTTACTCCCTTCACTTACCAACATTACTCTCTATTTCTTACATTGTTATTAGTGAGTTACTCCCTTCACTTACCAACATTGCTCTCTATTTCTTACATTGTTATTAGTGAGTTACTCCCTTCACTTACCAACATTGCTCTCTATTTCTTACATTGTTATTAGTGAGTTACTCACTATACTTACCAACATTACTCTCTATTTCTTACATTGTTATTAGTGAGTTACTCACTATACTTACCAACATTACTCTCTATTTCTTACATTGTTATTAGTGAGTTACTCCCTTCACTTACCAACATTACTCTCTATTTCTTACATTGTTATTAGTGAGTTACTCCCTTCACTTACCAACATTGCTCTCTATTTCTTACATTGTTATTAGTGAGTTACTCCCTTCACTTACCAACATTGCTCTCTATTTCTTACATTGTTATTAGTGAGTTACTCACTATACTTACCAACATTACTCTCTATTTCTTACATTGTTATTAGTGAGTTACTCACTATACTTACCAACATTACTCTCTATTTCTTACATTGTTATTAGTGAGTTACTCCCTTCACTTACCAACAATACTCTCTATTTCTTACATTGTTATTAGTGAGTTACTCACTATACTTACCAACATTACTCTCTATTTCTTACATTGTTATTAGTGAGTTACTCCCTTCACTTACCAACATTACTCTCTATTTCTTACATTGTTATTAGTGAGTTACTCACTATACTTACCAACATTACTCTCTATTTCTTACATTGTTATTAGTGAGTTACTCACTATACTTACCAACATTACTCTCTATTTCTTACATTGTTATTAGTGAGTTACTCCCTTCACTTAGCAACATTACTCTCTATTTCTTACATTGTTATTAGTGAGTTACTCCCTTCACTTACCAACATTACTCTCTATTACTTACATTGTTATTAGTGAGTTACTCACTATACTTACCAACATTACTCTCTATTTCTTACATTGTTATTAGTGAGTTACTCACTATACTTACCAACATTACTCTCTATTACTTACATTGTTATTAGTGAGTTACTCCCTTCACTTACCAACATTACTCTCTATTTCTTACATTGTTATTAGTGAGTTACTCCCTTCACTTACCAACATTACTCTCTATTTCTTACATTGTTATTAGTGAGTTACTCCCTTCACTTACCAACATTACTCTCTATTTCTTACATTGTTATTAGTGAGTTACTCCCTTCACTTACCAACATTACTCTCTATTTCTTACATTGTTATTAGTGAGTTACTCACTATACTTACCAACATTACTCTCTATTTCTTACATTGTTATTAGTGAGTTACTCCCTTCACATACCAACATTACTCTCTATTTCTTACATTGTTATTAGTGAGTTACTCCCTTCACTTACCAACATTACTCTCTATTTCTTACATTGTTATTAGTGAGTTACTCCCTTCACATACCAACATTACTCTCTATTACTTACATTGTTATTAGTGAGTTACTCCCTTCACATACCAACATTACTCTCTATTTCTTACATTGTTATTAGTGAGTTATTCCCTTCACTTACCAACATTACTCTCTATTACTTACATTGTTATTAGTGAGTTACTCCCTTCACATACCAACATTACTCTCTATTTCTTACATTGTTATTAGTGAGTTACTCCCTTCACTTACCAACATTACTCTCTATTTCTTACATTGTTATTAGTGAGTTACTCCCTTCACTTACCAACATTACTCTCTATTACTTACATTGTTATTAGTGAGTTACTCACTATACTTACCAACATTACTCTCTATTACTTACATTGTTATTAGTGAGTTACTCCGTTCACTTACCAACATTACTCTCTATTTCTTACATTGTTATTAGTGAGTTACTCCCTTCACATACCAACATTACTCTCTATTTCTTACATTGTTATTAGTGAGTTACTCCCTTCACTTACCAACATTACTCTCTATTTCTTACATTGTTATTAGTGAGTTACTCCCTTCACTTACCAACCATACTCTCTATTTCTTACATTGTTATTAGTCAGTTACTCCCTTCACTTACCAACATTACTCTCTATTTCTTACATTGTTATTAGTGAGTTACTCCCTTCACTTACCAACATTACTCTCTATTTCTTACATTGTTATTAGTGAGTTACTCCCTTCACTTACCAACATTACTCTCTATTACTTACATTGTTATTAGTGAGTTACTCACTATACTTACCAACATTACTCTCTATTTCTTACATTGTTATTAGTGAGTTACTCCCTTCACTTACCAACATTACTCTCTATTTCTTACATTGTTATTAGTGAGTTACTCCCTTCACTTACCAACATTACTCTCTATTTCTTACATTGTTATTAGTGAGTTACTCCCTTCACTTACCAACATTACTCTCTATTACTTACATTGTTATTAGTGAGTTACTCACTATACTTACCAACATTACTCTCTATTTCTTACATTGTTATTAGTGAGTTACTCACTATACTTACCAACATTACTCTCTATTACTTACATTGTTATTAGTGAGTTACTCCCTTCACTTACCAACATTACTCTCTATTTCTTACATTGTTATTAGTGAGTTACTCCCTTCACTTACCAACATTACTCTCTATTTCTTACATTGTTATTAGTGAGTTACTCCCTTCACTTACCAACATTACTCTCTATTTCTTACATTGTTATTAGTGAGTTACTCCCTTCACTTACCAACATTACTCTCTATTTCTTACATTGTTATTAGTGAGTTACTCACTATACTTACCAACATTACTCTCTATTTCTTACATTGTTATTAGTGAGTTACTCACTATACTTACCAACATTGCTCTCTATTTCTTACATTGTTATTAGTGAGTTACTCACTATACTTACCAACATTACTCTCTATTTCTTACATAGTTATTAGACAGTTACTCACTATACTTACCAACATTGCTCTCTATTTCTTACATTGTTATTAGTCAGTTACTCACTATACTTACCAACATTGCTCTCTATTTCTTACATTGTTATTAGTGAGTTACTCACTATACTTACCAACATTACTCTCTATTTCTTACATTGTTATTAGTGAGTTACTCCCTTCACTTAGCAACATTACTCTCTATTTCTTACATTGTTATTAGTGAGTTACTCACTATACTTACCAACATTACTCTCTATTACTTACATTGTTATTAGTCAGTTACTCCCTTTACTTACCAACATTACTCTCTATTTCTTACATTGTTATTAGTGAGTTACTCCCTTCACTTACCAACATTACTCTCTATTTCTTACATTGTTATTAGTGAGTTACTCACTATACTTACCAACATTACTCTCTATTTCTTACATTGTTATTAGTGAGTTACTCCCTTCACTTACCAACATTACTCTCTATTTCTTACATTGTTATTAGTGAGTTACTCACTATACTTACCAACATTACTCTCTATTTCTTACATTGTTATTAGTGAGTTACTCCCTTCACTTACCAACATTACTCTCTATTTCTTACATTGTTATTAGTGAGTTACTCACTATACTTACCAACATTTGCTCTCTATTTCTTACATTGTTATTAGTGAGTTACTCCCTTCACTCAGCAACATTACTCTCTATTTCTTACATTGTTATTAGTGAGTTACTCCCTTCACTTACCAACATTACTCTCTATTTCTTACATTGTTATTAGTGAGTTACTCACTATACTTACCAACATTACTCTCTATTACTTACATTGTTATTAGTGAGTTACTCCCTTCACTTAGCAACATTACTCTCTATTACTTACATTGTTATTAGTGAGTTACTCCCTTCACTTACCAACATTACTCTCTATTTCTTACATTGTTATTAGTGAGTTACTCCCTTCACATACCAACATTACTCTCTATTTCTTACATTGTTATTAGTGAGTTACTCCCTTCACTTACCAACATTACTCTCTATTTCTTACATTGTTATTAGTGAGTTACTCCCTTCACATACCAACATTGCTCTCTATTTCTTACATTGTTATTAGTGAGTTACTCCCTTCACTTACCAACATTACTCTCTATTTCTTACATTGTTATTAGTGAGTTACTCCCTTCACATACCAACATTACTCTCTATTTCTTACATTGTTATTAGTGAGTTACTCCCTTCACTTACCAACATTACTCTCTATTTCTTACATTGTTATTAGTGAGTTACTCCCTTCACATACCAACATTACTCTCTATTACTTACATTGTTATTAGTGAGTTACTCCCTTCACATACCAACATTACTCTCTATTTCTTACATTGTTATTAGTGAGTTACTCCCTTCACTTACCAACATTACTCTCTATTACTTACATTGTTATTAGTGAGTTACTCCCTTCACATACCAACATTACTCTCTATTACTTACATTGTTATTAGTGAGTTACTCCCTTCACATACCAACATTACTCTCTATTTCTTACATTGTTATTAGTGAGTTACTCCCCTCACTTACCAACATTACTCTCTATTTCTTACATTGTTATTAGTGAGTTACTCCCTTCACTTACCAACATTACTCTCTATTTCTTACATTGTTATTAGTGAGTTACTCCCTTCACTTACCAACATTACTCTCTATTACTTACATTGTTATTAGTCAGTTACTCACTATACTTACCAACATTACTCTCTATTTCTTACATTGTTATTAGTGAGTTACTCCCTTCACTTACCAACATTACTCTCTATTACTTACATTGTTATTAGTCAGTTACTCACTATACTTACCAACATTACTCTCTATTACTTACATTGTTATTAGTGAGTTACTCCGTTCACTTACCAACATTACTCTCTATTTCTTACATTGTTATTAGTGAGTTACTCCCTTCACATACCAACATTACTCTCTATTTCTTACATTGTTATTAGTGAGTTACTCCCTTCACTTACCAACATTACTCTCTATTTCTTACATTGTTATTAGTGAGTTACTCCCTTCACTTAGCAACATTACTCTCTATTTCTTACATTGTTATTAGTGAGTTACTCCCTTCACTTACCAACATTACTCTCTATTACTTACATTGTTATTAGTGAGTTACTCCCTTCACTTACCAACATTACTCTCTATTTCTTACATTGTTATTAGTGAGTTACTTCCTTCACATACCAACATTACTCTCTATTTCTTACATTGTTATTAGTGAGTTACTCCCTTCACTTACCAACATTACTCTCTATTTCTTACATTGTTATTAGTGAGTTACTCCCTTCACTTACCAACATTGCTCTCTATTTCTTACATTGTTATTAGTGAGTTACTCCCTTCACATACCAACATTTGCTCTCTATTTCTTACATTGTTATTAGTGAGTTACTCACTATACTTACCAACATTACTCTCTATTTCTTACATTGTTATTAGTGAGTTACTCCCTTCACTTACCAACATTACTCTCTATTACTTACATTGTTATTAGTCAGTTACTCACTATACTTACCAACATTACTCTCTATTACTTACATTGTTATTAGTGAGTTACTCCGTTCACTTACCAACATTACTCTCTATTTCTTACATTGTTATTAGTGAGTTACTCCCTTCACATACCAACATTACTCTCTATTTCTTACATTGTTATTAGTGAGTTACTCCCTTCACTTACCAACATTACTCTCTATTTCTTACATTGTTATTAGTGAGTTACTCCCTTCACTTAGCAACATTACTCTCTATTTCTTACATTGTTATTAGTGAGTTACTCCCTTCACTTACCAACATTACTCTCTATTACTTACATTGTTATTAGTGAGTTACTCCCTTCACTTACCAACATTACTCTCTATTTCTTACATTGTTATTAGTGAGTTACTCCCTTCACATACCAACATTACTCTCTATTTCTTACATTGTTATTAGTGAGTTACTCCCTTCACTTACCAACATTACTCTCTATTTCTTACATTGTTATTAGTGAGTTACTCCCTTCACTTACCAACATTGCTCTCTATTTCTTACATTGTTATTAGTGAGTTACTCCCTTCACTTACCAACATTGCTCTCTATTTCTTACATTGTTATTAGTGAGTTACTCACTATACTTACCAACATTACTCTCTATTTCTTACATTGTTATTAGTGAGTTACTCACTATACTTACCAACATTACTCTCTATTTCTTACATTGTTATTAGTGAGTTACTCCCTTCACTTACCAACATTACTCTCTATTTCTTACATTGTTATTAGTGAGTTACTCCCTTCACTTACCAACATTGCTCTCTATTTCTTACATTGTTATTAGTGAGTTACTCCCTTCACTTACCAACATTGCTCTCTATTTCTTACATTGTTATTAGTGAGTTACTCACTATACTTACCAACATTACTCTCTATTTCTTACATTGTTATTAGTGAGTTACTCACTATACTTACCAACATTACTCTCTATTTCTTACATTGTTATTAGTGAGTTACTCCCTTCACTTACCAACAATACTCTCTATTTCTTACATTGTTATTAGTGAGTTACTCACTATACTTACCAACATTACTCTCTATTTCTTACATTGTTATTAGTGAGTTACTCCCTTCACTTACCAACATTACTCTCTATTTCTTACATTGTTATTAGTGAGTTACTCACTATACTTACCAACATTACTCTCTATTTCTTACATTGTTATTAGTGAGTTACTCACTATACTTACCAACATTACTCTCTATTTCTTACATTGTTATTAGTGAGTTACTCCCTTCACTTAGCAACATTACTCTCTATTTCTTACATTGTTATTAGTGAGTTACTCCCTTCACTTACCAACATTACTCTCTATTACTTACATTGTTATTAGTGAGTTACTCACTATACTTACCAACATTACTCTCTATTTCTTACATTGTTATTAGTGAGTTACTCACTATACTTACCAACATTACTCTCTATTACTTACATTGTTATTAGTGAGTTACTCCCTTCACTTACCAACATTACTCTCTATTTCTTACATTGTTATTAGTGAGTTACTCCCTTCACTTACCAACATTACTCTCTATTTCTTACATTGTTATTAGTGAGTTACTCCCTTCACTTACCAACATTACTCTCTATTTCTTACATTGTTATTAGTGAGTTACTCCCTTCACATACCAACATTACTCTCTATTTCTTACATTGTTATTAGTGAGTTACTCCCTTCACATACCAACATTACTCTCTATTTCTTACATTGTTATTAGTGAGTTACTCCCTTCACTTACCAACATTACTCTCTATTTCTTACATTGTTATTAGTGAGTTACTCCCTTCACTTACCAACATTACTCTCTATTTCTTACATTGTTATTAGTGAGTTACTCACTATACTTACCAACATTACTCTCTATTACTTACATTGTTATTAGTGAGTTACTCCGTTCACTTACCAACATTACTCTCTATTTCTTACATTGTTATTAGTGAGTTACTCCCTTCACATACCAACATTACTCTCTATTTCTTACATTGTTATTAGTGAGTTACTCCCTTCACTTACCAACATTACTCTCTATTTCTTACATTGTTATTAGTGAGTTACTCCCTTCACTTACCAACCATACTCTCTATTTCTTACATTGTTATTAGTCAGTTACTCCCTTCACTTACCAACATTACTTTCTATTTCTTACATTGTTATTAGTGAGTTACTCCCTTAACTTACCAACATTACTCTCTATTTCTTACATTGTTATTAGTGAGTTACTCCCTTCACTTACCAACATTACTCTCTATTACTTACATTGTTATTAGTGAGTTACTCACTATACTTACCAACATTACTCTCTATTTCTTACATTGTTATTAGTGAGTTACTCCCTTCACTTACCAACATTACTCTCTATTTCTTACATTGTTATTAGTGAGTTACTCCCTTCACTTACCAACATTACTCTCTATTTCTTACATTGTTATTAGTGAGTTACTCCCTTCACTTACCAACATTACTCTCTATTACTTACATTGTTATTAGTGAGTTACTCACTATACTTACCAACATTACTCTCTATTTCTTACATTGTTATTAGTGAGTTACTCACTATACTTACCAACATTACTCTCTATTACTTACATTGTTATTAGTGAGTTACTCCCTTCACTTACCAACATTACTCTCTATTTCTTACATTGTTATTAGTGAGTTACTCCCTTCACTTACCAACATTACTCTCTATTTCTTACATTGTTATTAGTGAGTTACTCCCTTCACTTACCAACATTACTCTCTATTTCTTACATTGTTATTAGTGAGTTACTCCCTTCACTTACCAACATTACTCTCTATTTCTTACATTGTTATTAGTGAGTTACTCACTATACTTACCAACATTACTCTCTATTTCTTACATTGTTATTAGTGAGTTACTCACTATACTTACCAACATTGCTCTCTATTTCTTACATTGTTATTAGTGAGTTACTCACTATACTTACCAACATTACTCTCTATTTCTTACATAGTTATTAGACAGTTACTCACTATACTTACCAACATTGCTCTCTATTTCTTACATTGTTATTAGTCAGTTACTCACTATACTTACCAACATTGCTCTCTATTTCTTACATTGTTATTAGTGAGTTACTCACTATACTTACCAACATTACTCTCTATTTCTTACATTGTTATTAGTGAGTTACTCCCTTCACTTAGCAACATTACTCTCTATTTCTTACATTGTTATTAGTGAGTTACTCACTATACTTACCAACATTACTCTCTATTACTTACATTGTTATTAGTCAGTTACTCCCTTTACTTACCAACATTACTCTCTATTTCTTACATTGTTATTAGTGAGTTACTCCCTTCACTTACCAACATTACTCTCTATTTCTTACATTGTTATTAGTGAGTTACTCACTATACTTACCAACATTACTCTCTATTTCTTACATTGTTATTAGTGAGTTACTCCCTTCACTTACCAACATTACTCTCTATTTCTTACATTGTTATTAGTGAGTTACTCACTATACTTACCAACATTACTCTCTATTTCTTACATTGTTATTAGTGAGTTACTCCCTTCACTTACCAACATTACTCTCTATTTCTTACATTGTTATTAGTGAGTTACTCACTATACTTACCAACATTTGCTCTCTATTTCTTACATTGTTATTAGTGAGTTACTCCCTTCACTCAGCAACATTACTCTCTATTTCTTACATTGTTATTAGTGAGTTACTCCCTTCACTTACCAACATTACTCTCTATTTCTTACATTGTTATTAGTGAGTTACTCACTATACTTACCAACATTACTCTCTATTTCTTACATTGTTATTAGTGAGTTACTCACTATACTTACCAACATTGCTCTCTATTTCTTACATTGTTATTAGTGAGTTACTCACTATACTTACCAACATTACTCTCTAATCCTTACATAGTTATTAGTCAGTTACTCACTATACTTACCAACATTGCTCTCTATTTCTTACATTGTTATTAGTCAGTTACTCACTATACTTACCAACATTGCTCTCTATTTCTTACATTGTTATTAGTGAGTTACTCACTATACTTACCAACATTACTCTCTATTTCTTACATTGTTATTAGTGAGTTACTCCCTTCACTTAGCAACATTCCTCTCTATTTCTTACATTGTTTTTAGTGAGTTACTCACTATACTTACCAACATTACTCTCTATTACTTACATTGTTATTAGTCAGTTACTCCCTTTACTTACCAACATTACTCTCTATTTCTTACATTGTTATTAGTGAGTTACTCCCTTCACTTACCAACATTACTCTCTATTTCTTACATTGTTATTAGTGAGTTACTCACTATACTTACCAACATTACTCTCTATTTCTTACATTGTTATTAGTGAGTTACTCCCTTCACTTACCAACATTACTCTCTATTTCTTACATTGTTATTAGTGAGTTACTCACTATACTTACCAACATTACTCTCTATTTCTTACATTGTTATTAGTGAGTTACTCCCTTCACTTACCAACATTACTCTCTATTTCTTACATTGTTATTAGTGAGTTACTCACTATACTTACCAACATTTGCTCTCTATTTCTTACATTGTTATTAGTGAGTTACTCCCTTCACTCAGCAACATTAGTCTCTATTTCTTACATTGTTATTAGTGAGTTACTCCCTTCACTTACCAACATTACTCTCTATTTCTTACATTGTTATTAGTGAGTTACTCACTATACTTACCAACATTACTCTCTATTACTTACATTGTTATTAGTGAGTTACTCCCTTCACTTAGCAACATTACTCTCTATTACTTACATTGTTATTGGTGAGTTACTCCCTTCACTTACCAACATTACTCTCTATTTCTTACATTGTTATTAGTGAGTTACTCCCTTCACATACCAACATTACTCTCTATTTCTTACATTGTTATTAGTGAGTTACTCCCTTCACTTACCAACATTACTCTCTATTTCTTACATTGTTATTAGTGAGTTACTCCCTTCACATACCAACATTGCTCTCTATTTCTTACATTGTTATTAGTGAGTTACTCCCTTCACTTACCTACATTACTCTCTATTTCTTACATTGTTATTAGTGAGTTACTCCCTTCACATACCAACATTACTCTCTATTTCTTACATTGTTATTAGTGAGTTACTCTCTTCACTTACCAACATTACTCTCTATTTCTTACATTGTTATTAGTGAGTTACTCCCATCACATACCAACATTACTCTCTATTACTTACATTGTTATTAGTGAGTTACTCCCTTCACATACCAACATTACTCTCTATTTCTTACATTGTTATTAGTGAGTTACTCCCTTCACTTACCAACATTACTCTCTATTACTTACATTGTTATTAGTGAGTTACTCCCTTCACATACCAACATTACTCTCTATTTCTTACATTGTTATTAGTGAGTTACTCCCTTCACTTACCAACATTACTCTCTATTTCTTACATTGTTATTAGTGAGTTACTCCCTTCACTTACCAACATTACTCTCTATTACTTACATTGTTATTAGTGAGTTACTCCCTTCACTTACCAACATTACTCTCTATTTCTTACATTGTTATTAGTGAGTTACTCACTATACTTACCAACATTTGCTCTCTATTTCTTACATTGTTATTAGTGAGTTACTCCCTTCACTCAGCAACATTACTCTCTATTTCTTACATTGTTATTAGTGAGTTACTCCCTTCACTTACCAACATTACTCTCTATTTCTTACATTGTTATTAGTGAGTTACTCACTATACTTACCAACATTACTCTCTATTTCTTACATTGTTATTAGTGAGTTACTCACTATACTTACCAACATTGCTCTCTATTTCTTACATTGTTATTAGTGAGTTACTCACTATACTTACCAACATTACTCTCTAATCCTTACATAGTTATTAGTCAGTTACTCACTATACTTACCAACATTGCTCTCTATTTCTTACATTGTTATTAGTCAGTTACTCACTATACTTACCAACATTGCTCTCTATTTCTTACATTGTTATTAGTGAGTTACTCACTATACTTACCAACATTACTCTCTATTTCTTACATTGTTATTAGTGAGTTACTCCCTTCACTTAGCAACATTCCTCTCTATTTCTTACATTGTTTTTAGTGAGTTACTCACTATACTTACCAACATTACTCTCTATTACTTACATTGTTATTAGTCAGTTACTCCCTTTACTTACCAACATTACTCTCTATTTCTTACATTGTTATTAGTGAGTTACTCCCTTCACTTACCAACATTACTCTCTATTTCTTACATTGTTATTAGTGAGTTACTCACTATACTTACCAACATTACTCTCTATTTCTTACATTGTTATTAGTGAGTTACTCCCTTCACTTACCAACATTACTCTCTATTTCTTACATTGTTATTAGTGAGTTACTCACTATACTTACCAACATTACTCTCTATTTCTTACATTGTTATTAGTGAGTTACTCCCTTCACTTACCAACATTACTCTCTATTTCTTACATTGTTATTAGTGAGTTACTCACTATACTTACCAACATTTGCTCTCTATTTCTTACATTGTTATTAGTGAGTTACTCCCTTCACTCAGCAACATTAGTCTCTATTTCTTACATTGTTATTAGTGAGTTACTCCCTTCACTTACCAACATTACTCTCTATTTCTTACATTGTTATTAGTGAGTTACTCACTATACTTACCAACATTACTCTCTATTACTTACATTGTTATTAGTGAGTTACTCCCTTCACTTAGCAACATTACTCTCTATTACTTACATTGTTATTGGTGAGTTACTCCCTTCACTTACCAACATTACTCTCTATTTCTTACATTGTTATTAGTGAGTTACTCCCTTCACATACCAACATTACTCTCTATTTCTTACATTGTTATTAGTGAGTTACTCCCTTCACTTACCAACATTACTCTCTATTTCTTACATTGTTATTAGTGAGTTACTCCCTTCACATACCAACATTGCTCTCTATTTCTTACATTGTTATTAGTGAGTTACTCCCTTCACTTACCTACATTACTCTCTATTTCTTACATTGTTATTAGTGAGTTACTCCCTTCACATACCAACATTACTCTCTATTTCTTACATTGTTATTAGTGAGTTACTCTCTTCACTTACCAACATTACTCTCTATTTCTTACATTGTTATTAGTGAGTTACTCCCATCACATACCAACATTACTCTCTATTACTTACATTGTTATTAGTGAGTTACTCCCTTCACATACCAACATTACTCTCTATTTCTTACATTGTTATTAGTGAGTTACTCCCTTCACTTACCAACATTACTCTCTATTACTTACATTGTTATTAGTGAGTTACTCCCTTCACATACCAACATTACTCTCTATTTCTTACATTGTTATTAGTGAGTTACTCCCTTCACTTACCAACATTACTCTCTATTTCTTACATTGTTATTAGTGAGTTACTCCCTTCACTTACCAACATTACTCTCTATTACTTACATTGTTATTAGTGAGTTACTCACTATACTTACCAACATTACTCTCTATTACTTACATTGTTATTAGTGAGTTACTCCGTTCACTTACCAACATTACTCTCTATTTCTTACATTGTTATTAGTGAGTTACTCCCTTCACATACCAACATTACTCTCTATTTCTTACATTGTTATTAGTGAGTTACTCCCTTCACTTACCAACATTACTCTCTATTTCTTACATTGTTATTAGTGAGTTACTCCCTTCACTTACCAACATTACTCTCTATTACTTACATTGTTATTAGTCAGTTACTCACTATACTTACCAACATTACTCTCTATTACTTACATTGTTATTAGTGAGTTACCCCGTTCACTTACCAACATTACTCTCTATTTCTTACATTGTTATTAGTGAGTTACTCCCTTCACATACCAACATTACTCTCTATTTCTTACATTGTTATTAGTGAGTTACTCCCTTCACTTACCAACATTACTCTCTATTTCTTACATTGTTATTAGTGAGTTACTCCCTTCACTTACCAACATTACTCTCTATTTCTTACATTGTTATTAGTGAGTTACTCACTATACTTACCAACATTACTCTCTATTTCTTACATTGTTATTAGTGAGTTACTCACTATACTTACCAACATTACTCTCTATTTCTTACATTGTTATTAGTGAGTTACTCCCTTCACTTAGCAACATTACTCTCTATTTCTTACATTGTTATTAGTGAGTTACTCCCTTCACTTACCAACATTACTCTCTATTACTTACATTGTTATTAGTGAGTTACTCACTATACTTACCAACATTACTCTCTATTTCTTACATTGTTATTAGTGAGTTACTCACTATACTTACCAACATTACTCTCTATTACTTACATTGTTATTAGTGAGTTACTCCCTTCACTTACCAACATTACTCTCTATTTCTTACATTGTTATTAGTGAGTTACTCCCTTCACTTACCAACATTACTCTCTATTTCTTACATTGTTATTAGTGAGTTACTCCCTTCACTTACCAACATTACTCTCTATTACTTACATTGTTATTAGTGAGTTACTCCCTTCACTTACCAACATTACTCTCTATTTCTTACATTGTTATTAGTGAGTTACTTCCTTCACATACCAACATTACTCTCTATTTCTTACATTGTTATTAGTGAGTTACTCCCTTCACTTACCAACATTACTCTCTATTTCTTACATTGTTATTAGTGAGTTACTCCCTTCACTTACCAACATTGCTCTCTATTTCTTACATTGTTATTAGTGAGTTACTCCCTTCACATACCAACATTTGCTCTCTATTTCTTACATTGTTATTAGTGAGTTACTCACTATACTTACCAACATTACTCTCTATTTCTTACATTGTTATTAGTGAGTTACTCCCTTCACTTACCAACATTACTCTCTATTTCTTACATTGTTATTAGTGAGTTACTCCCTTCACTTACCAACATTGCTCTCTATTTCTTACATTGTTATTAGTGAGTTACTCCCTTCACTTACCAACATTGCTCTCTATTTCTTACATTGTTATTAGTGAGTTACTCACTATACTTACCAACATTACTCTCTATTTCTTACATTGTTATTAGTGAGTTACTCACTATACTTACCAACATTACTCTCTATTTCTTACATTGTTATTAGTGAGTTACTCCCTTCACTTACCAACATTACTCTCTATTTCTTACATTGTTATTAGTGAGTTACTCCCTTCACTTACCAACATTGCTCTCTATTTCTTACATTGTTATTAGTGAGTTACTCCCTTCACTTACCAACATTGCTCTCTATTTCTTACATTGTTATTAGTGAGTTACTCACTATACTTACCAACATTACTCTCTATTTCTTACATTGTTATTAGTGAGTTACTCACTATACTTACCAACATTACTCTCTATTTCTTACATTGTTATTAGTGAGTTACTCCCTTCACTTACCAACAATACTCTCTATTTCTTACATTGTTATTAGTGAGTTACTCACTATACTTACCAACATTACTCTCTATTTCTTACATTGTTATTAGTGAGTTACTCCCTTCACTTACCAACATTACTCTCTATTTCTTACATTGTTATTAGTGAGTTACTCACTATACTTACCAACATTACTCTCTATTTCTTACATTGTTATTAGTGAGTTACTCACTATACTTACCAACATTACTCTCTATTTCTTACATTGTTATTAGTGAGTTACTCCCTTCACTTAGCAACATTACTCTCTATTTCTTACATTGTTATTAGTGAGTTACTCCCTTCACTTACCAACATTACTCTCTATTACTTACATTGTTATTAGTGAGTTACTCACTATACTTACCAACATTACTCTCTATTTCTTACATTGTTATTAGTGAGTTACTCACTATACTTACCAACATTACTCTCTATTACTTACATTGTTATTAGTGAGTTACTCCCTTCACTTACCAACATTACTCTCTATTTCTTACATTGTTATTAGTGAGTTACTCCCTTCACTTACCAACATTACTCTCTATTTCTTACATTGTTATTAGTGAGTTACTCCCTTCACTTACCAACATTACTCTCTATTTCTTACATTGTTATTAGTGAGTTACTCCCTTCACTTACCAACATTACTCTCTATTTCTTACATTGTTATTAGTGAGTTACTCACTATACTTACCAACATTACTCTCTATTTCTTACATTGTTATTAGTGAGTTACTCCCTTCACATACCAACATTACTCTCTATTTCTTACATTGTTATTAGTGAGTTACTCCCTTCACTTACCAACATTACTCTCTATTTCTTACATTGTTATTAGTGAGTTACTCCCTTCACATACCAACATTACTCTCTATTACTTACATTGTTATTAGTGAGTTACTCCCTTCACATACCAACATTACTCTCTATTTCTTACATTGTTATTAGTGAGTTATTCCCTTCACTTACCAACATTACTCTCTATTACTTACATTGTTATTAGTGAGTTACTCCCTTCACATACCAACATTACTCTCTATTTCTTACATTGTTATTAGTGAGTTACTCCCTTCACTTACCAACATTACTCTCTATTTCTTACATTGTTATTAGTGAGTTACTCCCTTCACTTACCAACATTACTCTCTATTACTTACATTGTTATTAGTGAGTTACTCACTATACTTACCAACATTACTCTCTATTACTTACATTGTTATTAGTGAGTTACTCCGTTCACTTACCAACATTACTCTCTATTTCTTACATTGTTATTAGTGAGTTACTCCCTTCACATACCAACATTACTCTCTATTTCTTACATTTGTGGTGCCGGCGAGAGTCAGGCTGGTTCTGACTCTGTCCGGTACCATGTTCCGGGGTTCCGGATGCTCTCCCATTTAGGCTCCGGACGAGAGGCCAGGGGCTGTAGTTCTATTATGTTCCGACAGAGGTCGTAATTACTTATTGATACGCATTTATAACTTATTTTTATGATTTGCTCTTATGCTGTTCTGTATGTCCTTATAAACACCTTTTACTATTGAGATGCTTGTCATTCATATATCTTACTGCCATAAGTTGTAAGGGTTGGCATAGGCTCTCCGAGCTCCAACCGCGGCAGGTGTGTTTGGTATAATAAAGGACTTGGCTGGCGAGGACCGTTAGAACCTGGTTGTGTTGTTATTTGCACTAGTTCCATAGCCACTAGGGTACGGGGAAATAGCGAGACACTACAATTTGGTGCCGTGACCAAGCGGTCCGCTAGTTGGCCAGGAGGGAAGAGACGCGCCTATCGGAGGGGGATCCTAGCGCTGGGACCCCCCAATGGCCGATAGGGTGGCCGCAGTTGCCGCAAGACCGGACTGGTTAGCTGAACATGTTCAGCTATTACAATTCGGGGACGATTTCAGGGTTGAACCGGAACGAGAATTGTCGCCTACTAGGGTGGATCCGGAGAATAATGCGCTTGGAAGCGAGGTTGGTGAGTTTAAGGGAAAGGATCAACGGACCGCGCCACGGCGCCCGGAGGAGAGGATAGGCAGACGACTGCCGGAAATGGTAGATTTAGGGACGGGAAGTGACTGGAGTATGTCTGAAGGTGGTCGGGCGTATCGTCCCGAAGCGCCACCGGATTTATTCCAGCCACAACCGGAACAGAAACGGAAGGTACAACAAGTCGGACAGTTTCCCATTCTGGAACCAGCCCCACCTTTGCCGCCGCCCCCGAGAAGGGTGGAAAGACCTCAAGAAAGAAGAAAGGAGGGGAGGGAAGGAAATGCATGGGACTCTCCAGTGATTCCGGCTCGAGCCAGGTTGGAGGGTCACTCCCCGCTGGTGCCAGCTCCGGCCGGAAGGGCGTTGAACGAATCCGTGGCCTCTGAACCATGGGAACCGATGACCCCAGGTAATAGCCCGATGCGGCGGGTGGGCATACGGAAACGTAACCGTTACTTACCGGAACAGGGAGATGTGGCACAAGAGAATAGGATGCAGACGAAATTAAGTGAAGAATGGGAGATGGATCTGACAAGAGGGAACAATAGGCGGATGACCGTCGAGAAAATGGATGCTCTGCTGGGATTACAGCGGCGTCAAGCTGCGCGTATGGATGTAGATATCAGCGCCACTGCCAGGCGCGGGCGTGAAGCTCTGCGCGCGGCGGCGGCCACAGCTGAGGACCTAGCAAGGGCAAGAGACGAAGAGGAATTTTTGCGGAACCGGTTGTTAGTACAGGAGGATGAGATGACTAGGCTGCATAAGGAGTTGGATGCGGAGCGGACAAAAAGGGAGAGAGAACGCAGTGACGCTCAAGCTAGGGAAGATACGGTGAGGACCGATCTCCTGAGGCAATTCGGAAAGGCAAGAGCGGAGACTGCTCCTGAGTATGTGCAGAGCACACCTATGCGACCGAAGCCAGATGCCCTGTCGGACGCCTCCTACGTTAGGCTGATGCATGAGCTGCCGGAGTTTGGCCAAGCCAGGAGGGGGGGAACCCGGAATGTAGTAATTCGATCTCCGCCTCAAGTCCGGGAAAGGTCACGGGACCCGGAACTCCAAGAAGCCATTAATACGGCTAGGCTTATGTGCGGTGGCGAGGAGGACCATCAACCGGCGAAACAAGAGAAACGGGTCACGATAGTCGCGGACACGCCCATTCGAATGAACCGGCGTTCGATGGATCCGGCCGCAGACTACGAACCGGATGATGAACCGGAGGGCTTTGTGGTGCCAGAACACACTGAAGCCAAACCAATGCGGAACCCGAAGCCGCTAACCTTCCCTGAGTGGGATGGGAAGCAGGATTGGAGGGAATATCAAAAACGGACCGCGTCGGTATCAGCCGCAATGAATTGGGATCCGGAGACTTATAAGGTCCAGTTGTTGGCGGCGGTGGGTAGCCATATGCCGTTCGCATCGGGTCTAAAAGCAAGCAACTATACGGTACGGGAGTTATTGAAAATTATGGAAAATGATTACCGATCGGAGAAATCGGTGAATACCCGCCGAGATTCGTTGTTTGCACTAAAACAGACGCCGGGTCAGAGCCCCGCTAGCTTCGCAACATTGGTCTCTGAGAAAGCGCTCCATGCGTTTGGGAAATGGGATACAACGCTGCATGTATTGGCGGTGCGGGTATTTCTGACTGGGTTAATAGATCCGGAAATGACCCGATATGTGGCCTTGCAGGAGCCAAAGAATGTGGTAACTGCAGGGGCTTGTGCGACACGATACCGGGATGTATGTGGGGGAGTTGGGATGGCTGCGAAGGTTATGTCCATCGGCACCGCAGACATCCCCCTCTCCCATGGAAATGAACGGAAAGAGGAGCATGGTGCTGGCAAACCGTGTGGATCGCTAGGAGGTGACTCGGCTGAGCTGCAGGCGTTCCGGGCATGGCAGGGGAAGCCACGAACAGGCGAAGATAGGAAAACGGATAAGACAACTACTGGGGGGAAGGGAGAAGACAAATCCAATTTCCGGAGAGGCCCTCCACGAACAATACGTTGTTATTATTGTTTAGAGGAAGGCCATATGGTGGCCGATTGCCAACGGAAGGTTAAACACCTGAAGGCGTTGGATGAATATGTCCGGGAAAGTGAACGTCGGCAGCAGGAGAGGGGAAACAGCCCAGGGCCCTCTTAGACGGTGATAGGAGGAGCCCGGAGGAAAAGACACACACCGCGGAATGTCGAAGGACTGGGGTCCAGCCGGATCGGGAAGGGCAGGAGGTGTCCTCTGCTTGGCTAGGGGACGCCCGTGGAAGTAGCAAGGGGAGGAGGAACGACACAGATCGTCCAAGTACTGGTTCGGTGAAAGCCACGTGCTCCGTGATGACAGTGCGCATGGGAGCACCGGAACACGCTTGCTCCAGCGGACAGATACTGAAGGTAGAGTATCGGGGTTATACCTCCAAAGTGAGCAAGATAATGGTCTGTGATCTCCGGAATTTTGACATAAGGGTATCCGACCGGAACGGTCCGCTTCTGGCAGATCGGATGTACGCGGATGTACGACTGGTGAACGTGACCGGACAGTTCTTGGTAGACTGGGGGGCGCAGTGTACGCTGCTCAAAAAATGGGTCTATGAGAGCTTGACTGTAAAACCGTTTTTAACACCGTGCCGTGTGACGTGTTTCGCAGGCACCGGTCATCATTTGCAGACACATGGGTGTGTACGAATCGCTCTGGGAATGGGAGGCGTTTGGTACGCCATAAATTGTCTGGTAGTAAGCGGGTTAAAGGGAGAGGAAGCAGGTATACTGGGGATGGATTTTATCCATATACACCGGTGTAATTCCGATTGGTCCGGGAAGTTCACCCTAGAGGATGGTGAGCAGACGGTATGGTGCCGGACACTGCAAAGCGGGTCTCTTACAAGCAATAGGAGCGAGGGCATCTTTGTGGATGCATTTGCTCATGTCTGTAGCGGCATAGACCTGGTGACGGCAGCTGAAGATCTATTCTTCGAACCGGGCGAGTTGGAATTAGGGAAGTACGTGGTTGGGGACCACCTGTTGATTGCCGACCGACCGGGTGGGGCTGTGTCCCTGTACAACCCTACTGGATCTCCTCTCATTTTATGTCTGACTGCCGGACAAACCTGGGAGGAGAATAGTTCTCCAATCGTGGACATGGACTTACTAGAGCCGGAGGTGCCGATGCCCCGGAGCGAAGTTTGCCCATTGGAAAGATTGGTAAGGGAATCAGACCTTGAAGTAGCGGTCCAGCGTTCTGATCTCCTGCAGCTATTACGGAATTATAAGGAGTGCTTCCGGTTGCCAGGCGAGATGTTGGGACAGACAACCAAGGTCCTACATAGCATCGACACTGGTGATGCGGTTCCGATTAAAACGGGGTATAGGCGTCTGCCTCATGCGAAGCGGGAATCGGCTGAAAGACAGATTAAGGAGATGCTTGAAAAGGGAGTGATAGAGCCCAGCATTAGCCCCTGGGGAGCGGGAATAGTGATTGTAGGAAAGAAAGATGGAACGGATCGGTTTTGTTCCGATTACCGTCCGCTGAATTCAGTCACGAAAAAGGATTCCTTTCCGCTTCCCCGGATCGATGAATGTTTGGAAGCGTTGGGAGGAAATAAATGGTTTATTGCGTTGGACTTGGAGAGTGGGTACTGGCAAATAGCCCTGGATGAGCAAAGCAAGGAAAAGACAGCTTTTGTCTCTACCCTGGGGTTGTTCCAGTATCGCGTTATGCCTTTCGGGTTGTGCAACGCTCCGGCCACGTTCGAAAGAATGATGGAGCAGATGCTCCAGGGGCTGCGTTGGAAGTGTTGCTTGGTTTACCTGGACGACGTAATTATCTTCGGACCAACGTTTGAGAAGACCATGGGAAATTTGGAATTGGTTCTTAGCCGCCTCCGGGATTACGGTCTGAAGTTGAAGCCTAAGAAATGCGAGTTGTTTAAGTCACAGGTTCAATACCTGGGCCGGATTGTGTCCGAGGCCGGGGTGCGTCCGGACCCGGAAAAGATAAGAAAAGTACAGTCTTGGCCGACACCGCGGACGGTCAAGGAGGTGCGGCAGTTTTTAGGGTTTGCATCATATTACCGCGAATTCATGCCGGACTTTGCGGAGGTAGCGGAACCGATCCAGAATTTAGTGGTCGGAGGGGATCAGAGGAGTAGCCGGACGGTTGTCTTTGATGAGGTGTGCAGGACCGCGTTTGATCGGTTGAAAGACTTGTTGACTAGGGCACCAGTACTGGGATACCCTCAACCGGTCGGCACCATTATTTTAGACACGGATGCCAGTGGATTCGGTATGGCTGGGGTATTATCTCAACTACAAAGCGGTAAGGAGGTGGTTCTGAGTTACGCTAGCAATACTCTAACCCGGCCGCAACGGAACTACTGCGCAACCAAAAGGGAATTGTTGGCGGTGCTGACCTATTTATGCAAGTTTCAGCATTATATAATCGGACAAGCGGACTTTACGTTGCGGACGGATCATGCGTCCCTCAGGTGGCTAATGCATTTTAAGGATCCCACTAACATGCTGGCTCGGTGGTTGACCACCTTGCAGCATTATGGGATCCAGGAATCGCAGGTGGTGCACCGGCCAGGGAAACGACATATCAACGCGGATGCGTTGTCGCGTTTACCTGTAAGGAAATGCCCTAGGGAGGACTGCCCGGACTGCGGGGTCCACGATGCTGTCATGGCTGAGTTGACAATGGAGTATCAGCTGTTCTCCAGTCTAACAGGGGATCGGCTACGGGTGGCCCAGGAGACGGACGATGTGCTTACAAGAGTCATAGGGATAGTCCAGAGGGGAGACCCTTGCCCGGACGCCGTGGCTCTGCGAGCGGAGGGGAATGAGTTCTGTTTTTACATGAAATTACTCTCTTCTCTGAAGGTGACGGATGGGTTACTAAGTATGGACTGGGAAAGCGAGAATGGAGTGATATACGAACGAGTGGCAGTCCCTGCTGGTTTGCGTCATGAGCTGTTCCTGACTTTGCATGGAACGAAACTCGCGGCCCACTTCGGGGAATTCAAAACGTATCAAGCTGCGTTACAGAAGTTTATATGGCCCCGGATGCGCGGCGATATCTCCGACTGGGTGCGGGGCTGTGATGTGTGTGCCTCGTGCAAAAGCCGAGAGGGGAGGGGCATTGCTCCATTAAAGAAGGAAATACATGGCGTGCGTTGGAGCCGTGTAGCGCTGGATATAATCGGACCATTCAGAAAGACTCCGAGAGGGAATGTTTGCGTAATGGTAGTGACGGACTATTTTTCAAAATGGGCCGAGGCCTATCCACTCCCGGACCATACGGCGGTTACTTGTGCAATGGCGCTCTTCACGGAGTGGATCCTACGTTATGGGCCACCGATCTCTTTGCAAACGGACGGTGCCCCTGAGTTCCGGTCGGCGCTGTTAAAGAATCTTTTAGAAATGTTAGAAATCGAGAAACTAATGACCTTGCCGTACAGACCGCAGTCAAACGGGCAGGTAGAACGGTTTAACAGGGTTTTGGTGGAGCAACTCTCATGTCTAACGGAGTACGAAGATATTAACTGGGATCTACTGGTGCCATGTATCGCGCATGCATACCGGGGGGCCGTGCACAAGAGTACTCATTGTACGCCCAATATGGTAGTGTTTGGAACGGAAGTGACTGTTCCGGCGGACATCATCTACGGAACGATGGATGGGGAAGTGGATTTTCCATGCCCTACGGTATTCGTGGAAGAGATCCGTAGTCTCTTGTCTAAAGGACATCGCTTTGTGAGGGAAAGGCTGGGGTGTGCAGCCGTGTATCAGAAACGGTACTTTGACCGGAGGGCTCGCCCGAAGGTTTTTAAGGAAGGAGACGTGGTATGGAGATATTCCACTCCTCTGGCACAGAAGAAGTACGGTCCCAAATGGGACGGGCCTTTTGAAGTGCTAAGAAGGGTGCAGGGATCCACTTATGAGCTAAGGACAATGGCTGGTATACTCAGATGGAATGGGAACCTGTTAAAGCTAGCATTTGATTCAAAAGGGCAGCCGCTGCAGGTGGTAAATCTGCACCGGGCGGAGGAGTATCAAAAGCAGCAGATGGCCGGGCACGAAATATTGAGGGAGGACGGAAGGGGTAAAACTGTCCCAGGGAAAGATGCCCCTATGGTGAAGCCCGGCCCTGTAATAGTAAAACATACAAAGAGGCGCGGAAGGCCCCCGAAATCGGTCAAGAAGGATCTTGCCCCACCGCTAGCAGATCCTGATGAATCAGCGGGGAGCCTGACATCGGACAGTGATTCTGAGTGTATCCCGGACGCTGCGGAACAAGGTGGTGACTTGCGGATGGACACGGTAATGGATAGAATATCGAAATCCGGATACCTGGCGGGGCGCCCACGTCGGCAGGTACAACCCCCGGATAGATATGGCTATGCGTAAGGAGAACAGGAAAGAAAAAATGACACAACGAGAAGTACTAAGAATCGGACGTTCCGGGCACGGGCTCCAAAAGGGAGTAGGGAACGGCTCGATAAGGGTTGAAATGGATAACCTACCACTGTGCGAGGAAAGACCAGGCTGAGAGGTGATCCGGGGAGGGAGTTGGCCGAAGAAACATATATTCCTGGATGGTGGAGCCAAAAGGGTGGAAACTAAGGAATAATCCCAAGTCCGGGTGGCTCAGCTGGTCACATGGAAGAAGGAGGAAAACGCCCAGCTCGGGGACGTTACTAGTGTCACGTAGGCAGGTAGGGTATACCCTAATTGAGCAATTGGGGACCTAGGTATTGAGGTGACGCGACGGGGCGTGAAACCGCTCGGAGACAGCTAAAAATAGATTGGTGGAGACTGGTGATTGGCTAAGGCGCGAGGGCAGGGTCACGTGACCAGGGGAGGAGCGGATGTGTGGCAGAAGCGTCTCAGAACTCACACCACGCGGTTGTGTGTCCTGCCGAGCTAGACTTTGAGCGAAACTTTTTGTGAGAGAAGCCTTGAGTTGTGAGAGTTGGAGATTGGCGTTGACCTGTAGACACTAACTGGATTGACTTACTCATTGTGCGTGAGCCTATGAGTAAGGAGGAGAAGATGGAGACTGGGGATGGGGCAGTAGCCCCTGAACCGAACAAGGAGGAAACCGGTGGAGACCAGGAGGGAGCCGTGGGCGAGGCAAAAGCCCCACCTGAGTTGAAACTGGTATTGAAGAAGAGAAAGAAACGGAGTACCACTAAGGCTAAGGACAAGGAGGAAGACATGGAATACGAGCAGGCGGAGGACCAAGGAAGTCCGGCCAAGGTGGTTAAATCCTCAGCCGGAGCTAGGCCTAAGGTTGGTGTTGGAAGTGGGTCATCGGTTGGGATGGACCGCTCCCGGTCGTGGGGCCGTGAAACAAACCCTCGCCGGAGATACGACCGGAGCACTAGCTCTAATGCCACAGCGGAGACACTGGCTGATGTGCACGAGCAACACAAACGGACTCGGTATCATGGAAGGCAGAAAATGTTTGAGGACCCCAACATTGGAATCCGGAGTACCACCCGGTGGCGGGATAAGGACATAGTGGAGGGTGTCCGGCTGAAAATGAACATGTTGGCCCCCATGGAACCAAAAGCCGGTGACGAGATTACGAGGGCTGAGGAATCGGAGGATGAGGATGAGGCTTTGGGAGAGTTTACGGCGGAACGACCCCTTATGGCTCAGTATGAACGGTTGTTTCATTTTTTGAAAGGCAGGACGGGCAGGGAAGCTAATCCGCATATGGTGCTGCCCGTGAACCTGAAAAAGAAACTGGATGGTGCTCCTAAGATCTGGCAGGAGGGAAATCGGTGCCCTTTTACATACTGCCGGTTGATTAGTGATGACTGGAACCCGGGAGGCATTAGGTGCTTTGCAACGAGGGAGAGGTTTTTCAGGCACATGTGTGAGGAACACTGTCCATCGGTGCAGGTGTATACGTGCCCGCACCCGATCTCGTGCCTGGTAAAGCTGGACCGCAAGTCTGACATGATTCGGCATCTAAAGGTGGCTCATAGGAATGGGGAACCGTTGGCAAAGTCACTGGTGGCCGGATTTAAGTGTTTGACTAAGGAAATACCCAACTATGGGTACCAGCGGTTCACCCGGATGGGGCAAAATGAATGGGAACAGATAGTGGCTTTGGAGTCCGGAGCAGCGCAACCCCGCTTCAAAAGGATGGTGCGGTGTCCGCCAGCTCCGGCCCCAGAGAGGAATGCATGGGGGAGAGCAGGACCTGTGCTTGCCCCACCCCCTCCCCTCGCACCTATACCAGCACCACGGAGGATTCCGGCCGCTGCTGCCTTTGGTAGTGCACAGCAGATGGAGACAGCTGCTAAACTGTCAGCTGCTGTGGCCCCGCGGGAGGTAGTCGCGGCAACGGTGGAGCCTCTGCAGGAGCAGGAGCCAGTGGCCGACCCGGCGGAAAATAATCCGGAGGCAAACATAGGCCAGGGTGCACATGGGTTACCCCCGGAGCAGGAAGTAACCCGTGCACTGGATATGATCGATGGCGCTATGAAACAGGGGATACAGAATACGGAACAAGCAGTGATTGTGGCAATGGACGCTGTACGGAACAACGTGGGTGCAGCTCTCATGTTGTTCGGTGATCTCGGGTATGTACGAGATACAGCGGCTCGGGTGCCTGGACTGGAGGCCCGGGTCAATGAACTGGAAAACCAACTGGAGTTCTTCCAGCAAAAGGATAGGGCGAATCGGGACCTAATCCTGGGCTTGGAGTTTAAGTTACACCAGGCCAGGAACGGGGCTCCGTCGCCGAAAAGGAAGCGGTCTGACCAGAGGGAGGAGGAGGAGTCGGACACCAGGAGAAAGGAGGTGGAGAGACAGAGGGCGAATCTGGACTGTATGAAAGAGGAGATTTGCCAAACGATTAAGGCTGCATTTGAGACGGCAATAGTGCCCAGGCAGCAGATGGTGATGCCGCCGGGGATATACCCCACTCCGGGCCGGACACCTACTGCGGAGGCCTGGGGGCCATCTCTTATGGAGGGGCCTCCGGGATTGCTCTCGCCACTGGGAGGACAGGGGGCAGACCGGAATCCCCCCCGACCTAGGAGAAGTTACCTGGATGATAGTGGTCTGGAGATGCAACCAGAGCCTGTGATGCCAACAAAACCGTTGACACCGGTACGTGTTAGGGAAAGGGAAGCAAAACAGGAGAAAAAGGAAGCCCCTGTGGAGCAAATGGATACGGCAGCGGTGAGGCCGGTTTATGAACCCGTCTCCCTACCGGGTAGCCCAACCCCGGAGCAGCACATGAGGACTCTAGTACTGAGGAGTCCGGTGCCTAGGCGTCCGGTGGCAGCTGGGGTGGTGGGTGTGACACCAGTGACACCGAGAACGGCCGCCAAAAGGACAGTGGAGCTCAGGCAGAGGTGGGAGAATTCCCCTCTGGCGGCTCTTGGAGTGGTTCCGTGCTCTGTGGACCTGGGTGCCCGGTTGGATGAACAGAAGGATTTGTTGGAAGAGGCAAAGGATGTCCCGTTGCCAGACGACGGGGACATCGACCTGGATTTTGCGTTTGTGGACTTAACGAACACAGACGCAGACGCAGAGGACCCACCGGACCCCGCGAATGTAATGGTGCCATCCATTTCAAAGGCAGAGGAAGACCGGTTGTTGAAAACAGGAAACTTGAGCGATGATGAGGTGGGAGACTTCTAGGCGGAGTGCCCGGTAAGAGAAGTAAATAAAAACTGATAGTGCAATGGAAGTATACGACTGGTTTGAATGAAAACCAGTTTTGTGTGACTGCAGCGTGGGAGCGTCAGTATCCCAGCGACTGACTACGCCGATTGACGACCCGGACGGAGGCAGATCTGGAGAAGCCTCGCCAGCCGTGGGAAAGGAGGAAGTTCCTTCTTCCTTATGTTTTATGTACAAGAAAATGCTGTTTGGTGCGGCTATTATGATTTTTTTTACCTCTTCAAAAAGTTGGACTTACCTCTTCAAAAAGTTGGACTTACCTCTTCAAAAAGTTGGACTTACCTCTTCAAAAAGTTGGACTTACCTCTTCAAAAAGTTGGACTTACCTCTTCAAAAAGTGGGACTTACCTCTTCAAAAAGTTGGACTTACCTCTTCAAAAAAGTTGGACTTACCTTTTCAAAAAGTTGGACTTACCTCTTCAAAAAGTTGGACTTACCTCTTCAAAAAATTGGACTTACCTCTTCAAAAAGTGGGACTAATATCTTCAAAAACTGGATTTACCACTGTAAGAAGTAAGCTTGTTATACTGTGTTTTTCACAAACAATACATTCCAAGAGTCGGTTTAAGCAGGAACAAAATGACTTGGTGAACAATATAACTAGTACCTGGACTAATATTGGACACTTGGGATCATACCTCTAGTCTGTGATAGTGCCAGTATCGAATTGTGTGTTCCGGACCAAGAATATTGACTAGTTAAAACCAAGAACATTTCTACAGGTATTGATGCTGGTCAGATGAGTTGTATTATTTGATCATTATTGCATTGAACATGTATTTCCATTGTTCCTACTTTTTTCCTTCATTTTATTCCAACTTTTGTTGCTGAAACCAATATGTTTTAGGCAACCTTATGGTCCAGTCGCTTTGGGTCTGGTACGGTTGCCAACCTCCAAAAATAAAGAGGGAGGGGGGCATTGTGGTGCCGGCGAGAGTCAGGCTGGTTCTGACTCTGTCCGGTACCATGTTCCGGGGTTCCGGATGCTCTCCCATTTAGGCTCCGGACGAGAGGCCAGGGGCTGTAGTTCTATTATGTTCCGACAGAGGTCGTAATTACTTATTGATACGCATTTATAACTTATTTTTATGATTTGCTCTTATGCTGTTCTGTATGTCCTTATAAACACCTTTTACTATTGAGATGCTTGTCATTCATATATCTTACTGCCATAAGTTGTAAGGGTTGGCATAGGCTCTCCGAGCTCCAACCGCGGCAGGTGTGTTTGGTATAATAAAGGACTTGGCTGGCGAGGACCGTTAGAACCTGGTTGTGTTGTTATTTGCACTAGTTCCATAGCCACTAGGGTACGGGGAAATAGCGAGACACTACACATTGTTATTAGTGAGTTACTCCCTTCACTTACCAACATTACTCTCTATTTCTTACATTGTTATTAGTGAGTTACTCCCTTCACTTACCAACAATACTCTCTATTTCTTACATTGTTATTAGTCAGTTACTCCCTTCACTTACCAACATTACTCTCTATTTCTTACATTGTTATTAGTGAGTTACTCCCTTCACTTACCAACATTACTCTCTATTTCTTACATTGTTATTAGTGAGTTACTCCCTTCACTTACCAACATTACTCTCTATTACTTACATTGTTATTAGTGAGTTACTCACTATACTTACCAACATTACTCTCTATTTCTTACATTGTTATTAGTGAGTTACTCCCTTCACTTACCAACATTACTCTCTATTTCTTACATTGTTATTAGTGAGTTACTCCCTTCACTTACCAACATTACTCTCTATTTCTTACATTGTTATTAGTGAGTTACTCCCTTCACTTACCAACATTACTCTCTATTACTTACATTGTTATTAGTGAGTTACTCACTATACTTACCAACATTACTCTCTATTTCTTACATTGTTATTAGTGAGTTACTCACTATACTTACCAACATTACTCTCTATTACTTACATTGTTATTAGTGAGTTACTCCCTTCACTTACCAACATTACTCTCTATTTCTTACATTGTTATTAGTGAGTTACTCCCTTCACTTACCAACATTACTCTCTATTTCTTACATTGTTATTAGTGAGTTACTCCCTTCACTTACCAACATTACTCTCTATTTCTTACATTGTTATTAGTGAGTTACTCCCTTCACTTACCAACATTACTCTCTATTTCTTACATTGTTATTAGTGAGTTACTCACTATACTTACCAACATTACTCTCTATTTCTTACATTGTTATTAGTGAGTTACTCACTATACTTACCAACATTGCTCTCTATTTCTTACATTGTTATTAGTGAGTTACTCACTATACTTACCAACATTACTCTCTATTTCTTACATAGTTATTAGTCAGTTACTCACTATACTTACCAACATTGCTCTCTATTTCTTACATTGTTATTAGTCAGTTACTCACTATACTTACCAACATTGCTCTCTATTTCTTACATTGTTATTAGTGAGTTACTCACTATACTTACCAACATTACTCTCTATTTCTTACATTGTTATTAGTGAGTTACTCCCTTCACTTAGCAACATTACTCTCTATTTCTTACATTGTTATTAGTGAGTTACTCACTATACTTACCAACATTACTCTCTATTACTTACATTGTTATTAGTCAGTTACTCCCTTTACTTACCAACATTACTCTCTATTTCTTACATTGTTATTAGTGAGTTACTCCCTTCACTTACCAACATTACTCTCTATTTCTTACATTGTTATTAGTGAGTTACTCACTATACTTACCAACATTACTCTCTATTTCTTACATTGTTATTAGTGAGTTACTCCCTTCACTTACCAACATTACTCTCTATTTCTTACATTGTTATTAGTGAGTTACTCACTATACTTACCAACATTACTCTCTATTTCTTACATTGTTATTAGTGAGTTACTCCCTTCACTTACCAACATTACTCTCTATTACTTACATTGTTATTAGTGAGTTACTCCCTTCACATACCAACATTACTCTCTATTTCTTACATTGTTATTAGTGAGTTACTCCCTTCACTTACCAACATTACTCTCTATTTCTTACATTGTTATTAGTGAGTTACTCCCTTCACTTACCAACATTACTCTCTATTACTTACATTGTTATTAGTGAGTTACTCACTATACTTACCAACATTACTCTCTATTACTTACATTGTTATTAGTGAGTTACTCCGTTCACTTACCAACATTACTCTCTATTTCTTACATTGTTATTAGTGAGTTACTCCCTTCACATACCAACATTACTCTCTATTTCTTACATTGTTATTAGTGAGTTACTCCCTTCACTTACCAACATTACTCTCTATTTCTTACATTGTTATTAGTGAGTTACTCCCTTCACTTACCAACATTACTCTCTATTACTTACATTGTTATTAGTCAGTTACTCACTATACTTACCAACATTACTCTCTATTACTTACATTGTTATTAGTGAGTTACTCCCTTCACTTACCAACATTGCTCTCTATTTCTTACATTGTTATTAGTGAGTTACTCCCTTCACTTACCAACATTGCTCTCTATTTCTTACATTGTTATTAGTGAGTTACTCACTATACTTACCAACATTACTCTCTATTTCTTACATTGTTATTAGTGAGTTACTCACTATACTTACCAACATTACTCTCTATTTCTTACATTGTTATTAGTGAGTTACTCCCTTCACTTACCAACATTACTCTCTATTTCTTACATTGTTATTAGTGAGTTACTCACTATACTTACCAACATTACTCTCTATTTCTTACATTGTTATTAGTGAGTTACTCCCTTCACTTACCAACATTACTCTCTATTTCTTACATTGTTATTAGTGAGTTACTCACTATACTTACCAACATTACTCTCTATTTCTTACATTGTTATTAGTGAGTTACTCACTATACTTACCAACATTACTCTCTATTTCTTACATTGTTATTAGTGAGTTACTCCCTTCACTTAGCAACATTACTCTCTATTTCTTACATTGTTATTAGTGAGTTACTCCCTTCACTTACCAACATTACTCTCTATTACTTACATTGTTATTAGTGAGTTACTCCCTTCACTTAGCAACATTACTCTCTATTTCTTACATTGTTATTAGTGAGTTACTCCCTTCACTTAGCAACATTACTCTCTATTTCTTACATTGTTATTAGTGAGTTACTCCCTTCACATACCAACATTACTCTCTATTTCTTACATTGTTATTAGTGAGTTACTCACTATACTTACCAACATTACTCTCTATTTCTTACATTGTTATTAGTGAGTTACTCCCTTCACTTAGCAACATTACTCTCTATTTCTTACATTGTTATTAGTGAGTTACTCCCTTCACTTACCAACATTACTCTCTATTTCTTACATTGTTATTAGTGAGTTACTCCCTTCACTTACCAACATTACTCTCTATTTCTTACATTGTTATTAGTGAGTTACTCCCTTCACTTACCAACATTACTCTCTATTTCTTACATTGTTATTAGTGAGTTACTCCCTTCACTTACCAACATTACTCTCTATTTCTTACATTGTTATTAATGAGTTACTCCCTTCACTTACCAACATTACTCTCTATTTCTTACATTGTTATTAGTGAGTTACTCCCTTCACTTACCAACATTGTGATACACCTTCACTACAGTGGTTACCAGAGGCTAGGATTGGAGCAGTACATTTATAATGGCACCCATTTGTCACATCACAATTCTTATACCTTTGCCAACCCATACATTGTGTTTGTTTTCGCTGTTATTCATGTAAAAATTAACAACAATAAACACTAAAAACATGAATAAAATTATCTATGGAAAAAGGGAGGGAGTTTCTACAACTGCGATGAGCTTCTTTGATTAATCTAGATATCTCTGTTCATTTCGCAGATAGTTTACTTAGACAACAACATTTTCCAGGCTAATGTGGCCACCTACAAGGCTGTATACTTCACAAGCATCATTTAATTTCACATATACAAAACAAACATGTATAAAGAAACTCAAAAGGGTCAGCATGCTTCTGGAAAGGACCCAGGTGTTTAAATTATTACCTTTATTTGTGCATAAGATTTGACAGCTACCACTAATCTACCCACAGTCAGTAGAGTGATTACATAACACTTATGTCTACCACTAATCTACCCACAGTCAGTAGAGTGATGACCAGACTTGCCAGGTTCAGAGCTTTACCTGATGCAGTAGACCTGTACGCCGGCTTACGCAGCAGCAGTCGGAGGGAGAGGTTCCATGTGGCCTTGACATCAGTCTCCTCCAGTACCTCCTCCAGGGTGGCCAGGTCAACCTCCTCCTGTGACCTTGCCTCCATCAAGGTCACCTTCATGAACACAGGTAGAACACTGCAGCAGGCTGAGCTACAGAATGGTGAGTGTCAATTGAATCAAATTGAAAAAAAGTTCATTTGCCGAATAAATGCAAATGCATTCTGCAATTTCATGTAATCTGTTCAGAATAATAACTACATTTTATTTGTGAAATGATTCGATCTATAGATATATTATTTCCTCATTGAATGGCAAAAATTATTTACATTGTTGTGATATGTTAAATACTTTCAATTGGTAGTTTATTTTAAATTGAAGACATTTGTAAAAATCTGCAAATAAAATTGTTTAATAATAGTTTGCCAAATGATAAACATATGTATGAGGTATGAAAGGCTTCTGGGTAATATCCAGATGGTCCAGCCACCACCATAATAAAGAATACAATGTCGCTAATGTATGAGATTGACTAACTACATGGGGTAACATTAAAGATATATAGAATGATGCCATATTTTCTGGACTACAAATACTTCTGACTGAAGAGTAATTCAAAGTGACTCATTGTCCTCAAATATGGTGCATATGGGGCACATTGCAGTGACAAACTGTCCTTCGTAATAGTATCATGAAAAACACTATTTATCTCGAGAAGCACTGTTCCATCTCAAGAAACACTGATTTATCTAAAGAAACACTGATTTATCTCAAGAAACACTGATTTATCCCAAGAAACACTGATTTATCTAAAGAAACACTGATTTATCTAAAGAAACACTGATTTATCCCAAGAAACACTGATTTATCTAAAGAAACACTGATTTATCTAAAGAAACACTGATTTATCCCAAGAAACACTGATTTATCTCAAGAAACACTGTTTCCTCGCTTGAAAAGCAATGTTTGTTGTGATAAAACAGTGTTTCCCAAGATAAAACAATGTTTCTCAAGTTAAAACAGTGTTTTGTGTGAACATTGTGTGAACATTGTAGGTTACAAACTGTCTTCTGTATTAAGATCATGAGATATTTTTCTTGGTAGATATAAGTTCATCCGATTTTTAACTTTGGTTGTGAAACTTTCTAACATGTGCTGATGTAAGACAACTGTACTGTTTGATATTTTAACATTTTCCTCTGACAAAGCACATGCAGAAGGTTAACTCCTCCAACCGTTGAGATGTTAGCCCCTCAGTAATAACAACTTTAGTTTCTCATCAATCTCAGGAGAACTCAGGAGAAGTTTTTATAAGTTCTGATACAAGACAATTCATGACATTGTCAACTATTCATAACTTACCTCTGTGTTTAGGTTTCTGCATGTCCCTGGCTGACTCCCTCTATCTGGAAGGCAGGGACGCTGAGATGACATGTAACATCACGGTGATATTCTCCCAACTGGAGCTGCCAATCACCACTGGCTCCTCCCCCTGTGACTCCGCCCACATCACCTACTCATTTACTCACACATACCAGGTAAGCTCAGTTGAAGATCCCAGTATATAGCAACACCTGCATATCGACCAGAAAATTTGTTTACTTAAATGTATACTTTGATTTTGTAATTTGTTGACAACTGCTAGACTTAAATAGACAGCACTAAGCGGAGGACCATGGTCAATCATAATTAATATGATGTATACAAATCCTAGATTATGTAAAAGAAGATAATATGAATAAAAACTTTAAGCACTATCATGGTTAACAGTTTTTCTCCGTTTCCACTTCACATCAATCAACACTTCATAAACTTTTGTAATGTTTCTGTCTGATACATCTACACTTTTCATGTTAATATAATGTTTCTCCAGGTGGAAATCCCATTAGCGCAGCCGCCACCACAGACAGTGCAGTCTACAACTTCTCCTAATTCAGTGGTAAGCATCAGCTTTTTTACCAGACCATTACAGTGTTAGCTAGAGAGTGTAGGTGCTTAAGTTGATGATGATCTCTGCAAAAAAGAAAAGATGAAGTTATGAAGAGGTTATTTTTAAATAAAGCCAAAAAAAATGTGTTCAATTGCTCATTAAATGTTGCACAAGCTACAAAGGGTTGTACAATGTCAATTAAATTGTGATTTTAGTGTCTATTTTTCCCTGCCATTATCATGAATCTTGAATTTTCATTGTGTAATGAATGGATTGACTTACTTTGTGATTCTGTCTAGTTGAACTTGCATGTATATAATTAAATGCTTCCAATACATAACATAAATATGAAAGCTGCTGGGATAACTCTGAACAATGTACAACCAAATCTCCCCATGTCCAGGGTCGAATACTGTGGACTAAATTGTCCCCACCCCCCACCCCCCAGCGAGAAAAGAAGAGCCATGGAATAAATTAAGATCATTCCTAAAGACCCAGTAGATGAATGTTAGTTTGTGTTGAAGCAGTATGTGCCAATGAAGAAGTCAGTATCTGGATATTTATCTGGATTATTTGTTTAAAAATATTGTATGAGAACTTGATCAACCTATTTGGTCCACATCATAACAACCAAAATGATGGTTTCATGCATTGAGGGATTGTTATTCTTGTTTTTTATTTGGCAGATAAAAATCTAGTTTAACTTCATATTCTACTTTGAGTTATTTGCTGAGTTAGAAGACTTCATGTCACCTTAGCCTATGTAAAATGTTGTAACTCTTCCTTTTAGTGGCTGTGACTATTACATGCACTTCGTTATTTGTACTATAATTTAGTACGATGAAAAGTACATGTGTATCTCTCATTTGAAATTTTTAACAAAAAATACATCTGTTAGAAAGAATATAAATTTACATTTTCAGAAAATCCAGGGCTTGGGTTGTCAGACCACGACTGGTGGCTCCAGGGACTGTCACATCCTGGGCTTCATGGTGCAGGAGGTGCTGGATGATGATGCTGACCGCATAGCTGTCACTGGTATAGAGCAGGCACGCTATATCCTAGGTAACTGTCACTGTCAAACTCACTAGTCTATGTCTCACTATAGCTGTCACTGATATAGAGCAGGCGGATGGTACATTGGGTAACTAGTCTCTCACTATAGCTGTCACTGGTATAGAGCAGGCACCCTATATGCTAGGTAACTGTCACTGTCACACCCACTAGTCTCTCACTACAGCTGTCACTGGAATAGAGCAGGTGGATCATATGCTAGGTAACTGTCACTGTCACACTCCCTAGTCTATGTCTCACTATAGCTGTCACTGGAATAGAGCAGGTGGAACATATGCTAGGTAACTGTCACTGTCACACTCACTAGTCTATGTCTCACTATAGCTGTCACTGATATAGAGCAGGCGGATGCTACATTGGGTAACTGTCACACTTAATCTGCCACTAGAATGTATTTCAGCTTGTTTGTCTCCCAATGTTGTCATTTGTAAGGGCATATTGTGTTGACTGCCAATATCGGTATAACATTTGCTATTTTGGTAGAGATGCGAGGAGACCTATATAATTATAATATCCTACTTCATCTGGGAAAATTCATTAGGAATGATCTGTTTTCTTTCTTAAATTGGTTGCTATATCTAATGATATAAATTCCCTTTGTATCAGGCTAATGGATTATTCAAAGTTATGTAATGTGACAGAGATGTGTTATCATATTGATGACAGTAGTTCTCCCGTCCACAGGCAGGTGGCAGTACCGGAGGGCAGACAGCGCCGCGTGGCAGAACCTGGAGCACCATAGCCTGCAGACCAGTGGTGACCTCTTCAGTGACACCGCAGTACCACCGGTGTGTGACTCAGTGTATGACACCAGGATGATGGTGCTGCACCCTGGTGACAGGCTCAGATTCATCTCCAGGTAAATCATCATTTACTCTTTACAAAAACCCTGTGTGATTCTGAATTAGCACAGAAGGCTTACAATAAGCACACATACATGTTGAATTCTCACTCCTAATAATAATGACAGATTTGTGTGGCCATATTACAATATTAATGATAGAAGATTTTGGAAAGAGAAACACATCCTGTGATTATCACAGGTCTTCCCAGTACCCCTTAAATGTGGTTAAACCTTCGTGTTAGAGTTATCAATGAGGACGAAAGTCAACAATATGTAAGTCAACAAGACCAGGAATTTGAACGATCCTTTGCTTCAGAGGCCTTCCAGCCTATTTGTGAATACAAAAGTACATGACACAATAATAACGGAGTCATTCCATCAATTGTAATAATATAGTCTTGTTCTTTTATATATATATTTTTAAAATAGACAACTAATGATGAATTTGGCAGATGCTACTCTTTGAAACACAAGGGATTCCAGTGTGTGCAAATGACCAGAAACTCCGTGTATCTAACTAGTTACTATTTGTGATGTGTTTTAGGAAAATGAGTCATAAGTCGCAAAATTGATATTTTCCAAAATGATATATTCCCAAGTTTTCTTTGTAGGAATGTCCTCAATTTTGGTGTGACTAACGTTGGATGAAGTATGAAAACATGTACCAAATTGCAAGACAGTGTATCAAATATGATCATGCATTAATATCATCCCATAGAGTATATTTAGCTATTTTAATACAAATATTGAAAACATTTTTTCCAGAAATGAAAATATCAAACTTAGAATATAGAAATACTTGTTACATACCCTTAATGTTTATATTCATTGGAATCCCCTTGGTCTCATCTTTTCAAATATGATGGATATTTGCGACGTATGACTCATTTTCCTCACATCCCATTTATTCCTACTGACCCCAGGTCTGTATCAGAGGCGGCAGGTACAGCTGTAGTTGAGAGCCAGCTCGTGGTGTGGCGCTTCAGTCACTCAGACGCCAGGCAGGCCTTCAGGGACATCTGCTGTAGTCACGTGAGTCTTACACCGCTTCCTATTGGTTAATTCAACAACATTAATGAAGATGTGAAAATGGCCATTAGTTGCAAAATTGATATTCCTAAAATAGTTTTATCCAGAAGATGTCTAGTTCAGAATGTTTTCACGTTCATGGTCGCTTCTGCTGTCAGTTGCTGTTGCGCTGTCATGAATCAATGTTCTGAAACAAAAGACGGTAGTTTATGTTAAGTTCATCATAAGTTCATCACAAGTAGTATATTTAACTACTTTACTAGCGATTGATCATTTTGTATTTATTTGTTTTTATCAGCCAATACACATAAAATAACATTGCAATACAGACATTCAAATATTATAAACATAACAAGATAGTGTGTTGGACGGGTAGGGAACAGCCTCAGTCTTAGTCTAGCTAAGTCTGGTAAAATGGCTATTACCTTACAAATATCTTGACCTTTTTCATGTAACTGAATAGTGAAAGAGACTATCTAAAAGAGAAATCATTAAGAAATATTGCAAATATTGCAAACCTTATTTTCCTTTCTTTTAGTTAGCTCATAATTAAAATACTGCGTCATAATAGATGTGTTTACCGTTATTATATTTTGCTTGATCTCATATTTTATGATAAGAGATATGTCAGAATTCATGTTTTACGACTTTACAACTCATTTTGATGTGTGAAACTTTAACTAATTTGATAATATTGAGAGGATGAATGTCTATAAGTAACGGATCTGACCCTTTCAATCTGAACCAAATATTTATTTGTGTAAATTGCACTTGATTCACTAGGGGGAGATGCTGTCCGGTTGTGCTGAGTGTCCAGCCATACGAGGTAAGATATATTTCACAATATAGAAAAGATGTCTGTTTTTTTTTTTTAATAAATTTTATTGACTGAATTCTCACACAGTGATATGTCTCATTCGTCATGAAAACAGATTTAAACAATATCATCTACACAATATGAGTTACTTTCTTCCGTTTAGCTTTTAACCTTGATTAAATTATTATCATCATCGTACATTTTCTACATTTTTTTTGCCCAGTAAAACAAATTACATAATCAATCCGCTAATCATACATTGATAAAAGTTATATATAGTGATTTTTCATTGTAAATTGTCGCTCTATTAGCTTTAACTTGATGACTAATGTATCCAGAAGTGGTGCTTTGTATATTACTTAATTATTTTGGAGATTGGAGTAGGTATATCTGATGGGCGGACCAGGAAGATCTGTTTGCATGTAACTGTACTGATTAACTTGAATACAAATCTTTTTATATTTTACATATATTGAAGCCTTGGTGATTGAACTTACATCTATAACAATCATACGTACATCTCAGACATTTGCCTTAGCTTTGATTAATTTTTAAAAAATCAAGTTTTCCTCACGGATATCTTTGGTCCTTTCAAAACGCCTTGCCTCCCCACTGGTGAGATTACAGTTGCATTCGCAGCTAATACGACAAAACAAATCTTACAAAATTCCCTCATATTATTATTTATATTATTGGATTCATCAATATTCTGTTTGTACATATGGTTGTTTTGATTCTTGCCATTGTTCTTTTAGTCTCTTTGTGGCCCGCTTTGTACGCCTGTGTTCAAACTCTGGGCTTAATATTAATCATATTTGAATAATAATAATGTTTTCTGATCGTATAGTAACTTGTGTGAGAATATATAATGAATGTCAATAGCAGGAGCAAGTTGTATAAACTGCAAATATCGCCATGGCTGGCAATGTAGACCCCTAGTGGCATCTGCATGTAGTTCATAGGCTCAGAAGTTCCCAGATTCGCTGGCGGAGCTACCCGGAGCTCATTAGAAATATTAGAAATATGTTTCATATCCTAGGATCGTTACATGTTTTTACAATAATTTGAAAACTAGTCACGGAAAGAAACATTATAGCAAAATAGTCAGACAAAATCCTTCAACATTGTGGTCCAATGCCTTGTAGACGGATTGAAAAAAAAGGCAAAATATGTAGAATTTTTTTTTAAAAAATGGAACCAAATGTGGAAAATGTTAAGTTTTTGACCGATGTTAATAAGCAGGAGAGTTTGGATGTTCATGAATTAGTTAAACTGATGGTCTCACCTCCACCCCCCACCACCAGGTGTAGCAGTTATGGTACCAGAGAGGGAGGCGTACAGTGCATGGCAGCCTATGGTGCTGTGTGTGTACTGTGGGGATGATTCAGCCCTGGCAGGACTACCTTCTACACCAGCAGGTCTTATAGCACAGTCAACCCTGCGCTACCCAACCACCCCCACCAGCAGGACCAGACCTTTGAAGGTAAGACACTTGAATATCAGTCTGTAAATGCGATCCGTTTCTGGAAAATGAGTCATAAGTTGCAAAATATGGATTCTGAGATATTATTATATTTAAAAATAGGAGATCAAGGCGATTCCAATGATTGTAAACACTAGGAAACCTTACAGATATTTCTATATTTTGAGTTTGATTTTTGTATTTTTTTAAAAAAAAGTTTGCAATGTTTCTGGGTTGGTAATTACCAGAAAAGTAACTAAATATACTCCATACGAAGGTCTATCCCTTACCCTCTAAATATATGAACGTTTCAATAACGAGATCTTGCGAACAAAAATATTAGTTTTGCGACTTGTGACTCATTTTCTTAAAACACACCACACATTTGGTAAACAACCTATTTTGTGAAGAAGTTCCCACCACTATCACTAGAAACTATCATTACAATGTTATTAGCTCCTATCTTAGTTACTTTATAAAGTCATGCACCTAAATAGTTAAAACCACACTAGACACAGCGCCAGGCAGAATAGCATTACAGATGCTGTGAGCTTTGGTCTTGACAAATAGTCATGTCTTGCTGTATAAAAATGTTGAATAAAAAAGATAATCCACACCGTCGTTAATTCCATGGACAGGGAAGCCATCAGAAGTCACGTTGTTGAATAAACAAAGCTCTAGATCTCTAGCAACAAATGTAGAACAAATGTAGAAGTCCTGTGTGTGGAAACCCAGGAATTAAGTTGTTATTGAAGTTATTAGCCTGTTTTATGTGGTCATTGAAAAACTAAGTAGTCAACAATTATTATACGTATTTCTCCTGGTATAATAGCAAGAGATATTAACAAAGTAATGCATGCATCAGGGTGTATATGGGAAGCTCTAAAAAAGAGTATTTGACAGAGAATCAAAGCGTGGGCACTTGAACTTACAGGCACAAATGATATCCTTCTGTAATCAATGCAGTTTTGCTTTTTTGTTCAAAATGCTTTTATTAAAAAACTCATCTCATTTTACAATGGTTTTCGCCGGAGCCCTGTTAGCTATGTATAAACAATTGCTTTCTTACGATAGATCAGATCAACTACTGATGTATATATTTCTATGTTTATGGAATTGAACTAAAGCCTGTTTCTACCTTCCCCTCAGGTACGACTACTGGATGAACCTACTGCTCAGGATGTGTGTAATCGTCCACACGCCCTCATGGTGTCAGCACCAGGCGTAGGACGTCAGCACGTCACCGTGACATTACCTGACGTCATCACCATGGAGACTGACGTCTGTGTATACAACCACCTGCGGGTGCGGCGCCTGGAGTGGCACAATGCATCGGAGGAGGTGGGACTAACTCATTCAATTCAATTCAATTCAAGGATACTTTTATTGCTGAAGATGTTTTACAGTAAGGTTGCCCAACATTCTAAGTAAACAATTGTCTAAATAGGTCTTCCGTTGAATGCCCAAATTCTTGTTTGAACTTTACTTTTGTTACAATATGACTAGGGGTTACTATGACTAGTTCTAATCTGATGAGATGGTGATGAGACGTTGATGAGTATTTATGGTTGGTACTTGGCAAGTTTGTTGTATTTGCAGTACAACAATTATGGGCGGTTGGCAGCTACATATGGTTGGTACATGGTAATTGGATGTCGAACAGGGTTATACAATATAATAATAATAACATTCATACAGTAGTTTCAAAGAAGGTGTAATTAAGGCATGGTAGGGCACTAAAGCAAGTTACCCTTTGTTATGCAGTGGAAGGTAGGGCACAGTCAGAGTTGGGGGAAGGGGTTAAGGACCTTTTCTGTATACTTCTTAAAAGTATGTTTGTCTTCGATGTTGTGCGCGTCCGAGTGGAGCTCATTCCATCTTTTCTGACATTTGTAGATAATTGAGTTATTGATTTTTGATAATTTTGAATTGATAACTATTAGATTTTTTCTACCCGTGGCATGGCTCCTGGTGGGTAGCTTTCTATCATCTAGATTTTCTTGATTTTGGGCTAAGTAGAACAACATTTCCAGTATGTGTTTATCTCTGCGAGCTTGGAGGGGCCAGATATTTAAGGATTTATGTTCCTGGTCAACATTTTCGAATTTTGATTTATTGAAAATTATTCTTAGTGCTCTGTTCTGCTGATCATCATCTTCTCATCTCATCTTCTCTATATAATACTTGTGAACACATTTTACACTTGGATGCGTTTGAAACCAAAATTGGGAACAGGGGGATTTGCATACCCGCCATTTTGAATCTTGATTTGCATGGAAATATGGAACTAATGGTACAGTCATCTATAGAAAACATGTCATGTTCAGCATGGACTTTGTATCAATGTTCTAATCCATAACCATGTGTTTTACATGTTTCCATTACACAGGGAACCACATAACCCTTTCCCTTCATATACTGCTTGCAGGTGTTGGTTGTGACAGGAGCAGGGTTCCAGTGTCAGTGCGGACAGGTGCAGGTGCACTTGGACTGTCAGGATGCTGTCACTATGGGCGTCCCCTGCACAGGCCTGTCACAACAACTCATTGTGTCGGAGGATTTCTCTGACAGCCGCATCTTGGCCAGGTTTGACCCACCACTGCCTTCCAGCAGATCTACCATGGTACAGGAGACAGCTGAACCAGGTGGACAAGATGAACATGGACGAAATAACAATGGACAAAATAACAATGGACGAAATAACAATGGACGAAATAACAATGGACCAAATAACAATGGACGAAATAACAATGGACCAAATAACAATGGACCAAATAACAATGGACGAAATAACAATGGACCAAATAACAATGGACCAAATAACAATGGACGAAATAACAATGGACCAAATAACAATGGACCAAATAACAATGGACCAAATAACAATGGACCAAATAACAATGGACCAAATAACAATGGACCAAATAACAATGGACCAAATAACAATGGACCAAATAACAATGGACCAAATAACAATGGACCAAATAACAATGGACCCTACACTAAAGGACCCTACAACAATAGATCACATAACAATGGACCCTATAATAATGGACCCTATAATAATGGACCCTACAACAATAGATCACATAACAATGGACCCTATAATAATGGACCCTATAATAATGGACCCTACAACAATAGATCAAATAACAATGGACCCTACACTAATGGACCCTATAATAATGGACCCTACAACAATAGATCAAATAACAATGGACCCTATAACAATGGACCCTATAATAATGGACCCTACAACAATAGATCAAATAACAATGGACCCTACACTAATGGACCCTATAATAATGGACCCTACAACAATAGATCAAATAACAATGGACCCTATAATAATGGACCCTATAATAATGGACCCTACAACAATAGATCAAATAACAATGGACCCTATAATAATGGACCCTATAATAAAGGACCCTACAACAATAGATCAAATAACGATGGACCCTATAACATTGGACCCTATAATAATGGACCCTACAACAATAGATCAAATAACAATGGACCCTATAACAATGGACCCTATAATAATGAACCCTACAACAATAGATCAAATAACAATGGACCCTATAACAATGGACCCTACAATAATGGACCCTACAACAATAGATCACATAATAATGGACCCTACAACAATAAATCACATAACATCGGACCCTATAATAATGGACCCTACAACAATGGACCCTATAACAATGGACCCTACAACAATAGATCAAATAACAATGGAACCTACAACAATAGATCAAATAACAATGGACCCTACAACAATAAATCACATAACATTGGGCCCTACAATAATGGACCCTACAACAATAAATCACATAACATTGGGCCCTACAATAATGGACCCTACAACAATAAATCACATAACAATGGACCCTATAACAATGGACCCTATAACAATGGACCCTATAACAATGGACACACTAACAATGGACAAAGTACCAATAGGCCCAATAATGGCCCCTCACTCGCTGTAGGCCCCGCACCACAGGGACTAACCCGGCGGTGGCCACCACCGTCCCCATCCCTGGTGCTGAGGTTGCTGTGTGATGATCCACAAAGTGAGGAAGATCTACAAAGGTACTGGGCTTTCCACCTTTATATATGCACTCTTATCCTCAGGTATTACGCTATGAATATATAAACTTGTAATATATTGCTTTAGAAGGTGTAAAGACCCTCATTTGAGCCAGCAAAGTGCCCAACATGTTAAGTCGTTGACAATGTTTCCCCTACATTCCATCACTGCACTGATTCTCTATGTATTTGATGAATTCCGCACATATGTCCCTGTAGAAGAACAGTGAAACATCTAGTGTGAAGTGTCACAGGAAAATGAGTAAAAAGTTGCACAAAAAATATTTTGAGATTTAATTATATTTGAAAAGATGATATCAAGCCGATTCCAATGGTAGTAAACATTCTAATAATCTAATAAGTATTTCTAGATTTTAAGTTTGATAATTTTCATTTCTGAAAAGAAAGATTTCCAATATTTCTGGGGGGCAATAACAGTAAAGTAACTAAATATAGTTCATATAAAGATCTTTAAAATGAAAGGATATATAACATACATTGTCCTGAAATTTGACACATCGATCGATAAAACTTTAAGTGACAAACTCTTCAAAAATCAAAAATTCTTACAAAGTGATCCTGTGAAATAAACACTGAAAAATAACATTTTTGTAACATATGGCTTATTTTCCCGGAACATATCACAAATGTGAGGATGTATAGGGACATGAGTCACAGGTCGCTGGGGATAAAGATATTTGAAACTGTTTTGCGACTTCTGACTATTTTGACTTTAACAAATCACAAATGTTCATCACAAGATGTCAGTATAATTTGCCATTTGTCTATTTCAGGGCATTGGCTGCTAGAATACCGTGGCCTTATGAGGACGATAGGAGAGCAATGACTCCCCAACCAGATGTTGGACTGGGGGATGGCAGAGGGGGAGGAGCAGAGGAAAGGGGAGGGGCTGAGAATGGAAGGGATAAGAACAAAGATAGGGACGGTCAAGTTCCAAGCAATGGTAACGGCGGTGGGGAGGACGGTAATGGGGATATGACTGAGACAGATGGAGCAATAAACCCAGCAATTCATGGAGGAAAAGGTGGTGGAGGAGGAAGTGAGAATGGTAGAGGAGGTGGAGGAGGTAGAGGAGGTGGAAATGGTGGAGGAGAAGTTGGAAATAGAGGAGGAGGTGGAAATGAAGGAAGAGGAAGTGAAAATGGAGGAAGAGGAAATGGAAGAGGAAGTGAAAATGGTGGAGGAAGTGGAACTGGAGGAGGAGGAAATGGAAGAGGAAGTGCTGGAAATAGAGAAGGAGGAGAAGGAAATGGTGGAGGTGGAAATGAAAGAGGAGGTGGAAATGGTGAAGATGGAAATGCAGAAAGAGGAGGTGGAAATGGTGGAGGAAGAGGAGGTGGTAATGGTGTGGCAGAGCAGGGCCGCCCCCCGGGGCTGATATCTACAGTGGAGTTGACTATAGAGTACCAGCTGGTGAAGTGGAGACGCAGCCAGGAGCAGCTCATGCCCGTCACAGTGAGCAGCTCACAGAGAGGACGTCCTGAGGCACTCAGTCTGGCCTGCAACTGTTCCACAGTGAGTATAACATGTGCATATATACAGGTTAACTAACAGTACTCAGTCTGGCCTGTACCTGTTCCACAGTGAGTATAACATGTGCATATATATACAGGTTAACTAACAGTACTCAGTCTCTCCTGTACCTGTTCCACAGTGAGTATAACATGTGCATATATACAGGTTAACTAACAGTACTCAGTCTCTCCTGTACCTGTTCCACAGTGAGTATAACATGTGCATATATACAGGTTAACTAACAGTACTCAGTCTGGCCTGCAACTGTTCCACAGTGAGTATAACATGTGTATATATATACAGGTTAACTAACAGTACTCAGTCTGGCCTGCAACTGTTCCACAGTGAGTATAACATGTGTATATATATACAGGTTAACTAACAGTACTCAGTCTGGCCTGCAACTGTTCCACAGTGAGTATAACATGTGTATATATATACAGGTTAACTAACAGTACTCAGTCTGGCCTGCAACTGTTCCACAGTGAGTATAACATGTGTATATATATACAGGTTAACTAACAGTACTCAGTCTGGCCTGCAACTGTTCCACAGTGAGTATAACATGTGCATATATACAGGTTAACTAACAGTACTCAGTCTGGCCTGCAACTGTTCCACAGTGAGTATAACATGTGCATATATACAGGTTAACTAACAGTACTCAGTCTCTCCTGTACCTGTTCCACAGTGAGTATAACATGCGTACATATACAGGTTAACTAACAGTACTCAGTCTGTCCTGTACCTGTTCCACAGTGAGTATAACATGTGTATATATACAGGTTAACTAACAGTACTCAGTCTGGCCTGCAACTGTTCCACAGTGAGTATAACATGTGCATATATACAGGTTAACTAACAGTACTCAGTCCGTCCTGTACCTGTTCCACAGTGAGTATAACATGTGCCTTATGTCTGTTTACTCCACGTTGATGTATGTACCACATGCTATATGTATCAGCGGGAGTAGTGTGGTAATTTGCACCAGTTCCACACGTGTGGTATGACGATGTTTGTTTTTTTCGTAAGCCACTTGCCTATCGGCTTGTTGGCCATGAAAAAACAAACATCTTAGACAGTGCAATAATGTTCCTTGTACCACATTCTCATTACGTTCTATCAATATATCTGTGTTATGACCAAAGACTACATTTCCCTGTATCTCACATGTACTGTTTCCTCTGGTTTAGTATTTACCTTCATATTCATATTTAGGGAAAATCTTATTAATTTGTTCAGGTATTATTAAATATATTGCTACCATTTAACATTATATAGATTATCACTCATCAATATTAACATAGAAATAAACTTGAGCTGCAAATACGACAACGTATTCACAAAATGCTTGTGTCTTTTGGAGGAGGCTTGTGTGAAAGACATTCACCAAAAGACACAAGCTTTTTTAAAATGTGTTGTCCCATATGCAGCTCAAGTTTAGTTCTATTTTCATGCCATGATATATTTTTAAGCTTTATTTGATCATTATTTACCTTTAGTTAATGTCTCGTAACCCTCCGACTCTGCAAATGCAGTCAACTCAAAATGTCCTACTTTGAAAAGACGTCATTAAAAAGACATCACTGATTAGCTGAACCAATATACTCCTGTAATTTCACTGCATTTGAAAAAGCGGATTCCACTTGTGAAATGTATACATGCTTATGCAACGGTCTAATTGCCATTCAGCCCTTACCACATTGAATACATCAAGGCATTCCACAGCCTTGAATGATTGAATCAACTTTGACCTCTGTGTTACATTATGTGTTATTTTTCTCTTGCTATGATTGAGGGCGTGGATGTGAATGGAGCAGTTACAATGCAGAGTTGCTCACCCACACAGAAAGGGAGGCAGTTTGAGTTATTACTGGAGAGTGCAACAAGGTGAGTTGTACTGATGTCTCACATAATAGTAATCACACACTTGTATTCTTCCTCTTGATCTGGGAATGTAGTAACTATCTTAAGGTTGAGTTGTACTTCTCAAGGCTTCACTTTATTTCATTAATTATTACAAAAATTATAGACATGTCTTGTCTGAATGTGTGGCCAGTGGTAGAAACATGTATTGTCTGAATGTGATCAGGGGATATGTATTTTATGGTCATGCATTATATTATGTTGGGAATCCACTTGTGGGAGTTCTTGTAGATTCTGAACACCATGAAAACATGTGACCATAAAATACATATTCCCAGACCTAATGCAAGTTGTATTTACACATATGGGTCAGATTTGCAGAAAATGTACAATTCACCTTTACAAATCCTCTCAAATAACCCAAACTTAGTACTAAAATCAGCTTAAAAAAATAGTTTAACATAGCAAAACTGATATGTTAAATCAACACGATACCAAATATGCCCTGATATACCTAGTATTTATCATTTTTCAGCCTAATTTAGCAGAATTTCCTAAATGTGTAGTGTTGCCAAATGTACATTTATTAAAAAATCTCACCTACATATCCAAAACAACCCTTTTTCTGTTTCGTCATAATAAAAGTAACAACAACAGCAACAATAACCAGTGGCCAGACTGTCATCTACCGCAAAGCTTCATCTGGCTCAAAGCGGACCACTAATTAAGACATACATGTGCTACATTGTGACAATGACGTCACACCTGCGCAATCACACTATATATAGGGCTGACATGCCAATCTTCCCCATAGGCCTGTGCACCACCCCTGACCCTACAATGCCAATCTTCCCCATAGGCCTGTGCATCACTCCTGACCCCTCAATGATCTCCACCAGAGGTTGTGTCACTCTACACAGAGGGATTTAGGCTGTCTTTCCATTGTCTCTACCTCTCTTTCTCCCTCTCTCTCTCTTTCAAGAGTTTGAAAGATGAAAGGCACATGTAGGTTTGAGCAAGAATTATTTGTTTTCTTAAGAATTTGGGAAGACTACACAAGTTTAGACTACTATTTGTTAAGATGTCATCAGGATACAAACGGAAAATAGGATTAATAAAAAAACGTGACAAACTGGACTCTGGACTATTATATGAGCCTTCTGATTAAATATAATCTGCCAAGTTCCTCTTTAAAGGCCCCTAAACATATAGGTGTGTTTCCGATTTATCTGGCTGAAAACTGTATTTAAAATCAAGGAACTGATATCTATATCTCTCCTCTCTTCACTCTTTCCCTCTCGCCTCCCTTCAATCGTGCTCTCTCTCCACACTCCCTTTTTTATCTTTATCTCCCTCTCTCCCTCCCTCTGTCCTTTATTTCTTATTTCCCCACATTAAATTTTCATTAAAAATAATCTTAAATGATGTTTATTTCTGCTTACAAATAGACTTCCAGTGTCAAATTTGACTAGTCTAATTTTCAAAAATAATGACGATATCATTCCACTTTCGCAGGGTATACCCAGAGAAAGAGTGGGAGGGGCGAGGGAAAAGAGAGAAGGGTAATTACAGACCTAACCTGCTCTAATCCTAGTGCCAAAGGCCATGAACAAGAACATGCAAAAAATTGTTCCAACAATGGCTTGCACTATTGTACAAAGTAAACGATGTTTCCAAAGGCTCAAACTGTACACTATGACATCACAAAGGACATGACACCACCCACAATTGCCGCATTACTAACTAATTAATTAATAACTTTATATCATATTGTTTTTTACAGCGACTATTTGTGATGTAATATCATAAAAACTTGTTTGATTGTAGGATCAATGGTAGGGGAAGGAGTGTTTGATTGTGCTTGATCTGTAGGTTATTATTGTCACCAACATACCACAAACATTTATATCTCAATGTAGGTTTTGAATCAGTCAAGACGGAGGGTCAAATCGCACCACACCCCATCATCTATATTTGATCCGACATCGCGATCGATTCAAAACCGTACAGAGATTAGATATTTATTAGATATGCCATTAGATATTTATTACATACAGATTTATCAATTTTATTTGTTATATTTACCTTATTATTAATGACGAATTATTGAAAAACAATGTCTGAAAACTTTCGAAACAGGCAAGGCAGCGCTACGCTTCTGCCGCTAAGAAGCCTGACGTCATGACCAATGATGTTATGTTATTTGGGTCACATGCTTCCATGACAACCGTATAGCATTGGTATGCCATACAAATTATCAGACGGCACCCCTGTATCACGTCGTTGAAATCATGTACATATGTAATAATATTGTTAAGTTGTGAGTCAGAAGTGGAGGCTTGGTTGGTAGAATAATCAACATTTAATATCCGTAAAACCTCAGCTTATATCCTAGCCTGGTGGCCTCGTTTCTCCCCTCCTGCCCCCCCTCATTGGCTGAGGTCCTCTCTCTCTCCCTGGGTCACTTTATTATACCAGGAGGGACGATAGGCAGGAGACACAAACATTCTTATTAATTATTATGAGTGCCAGACTAATACAATAATTCCAATTAGCATAATTATCAATGTAACATCACAAACACAAATAGAACAATAATAATCTTATTAATTAACCTTTGTAATTAATAATGAGGATGGATCTTAATGACCCTCCCCCACTCGATTGATTATTCATTAGCGGACCCCCTCCTTATATGGTTTTTCAAAACAAGGGTTGCGTCTAACTCTCCCTTGGAGGAGCCGGCCTGGCGGGCAGCACAGACCCCGCCCCCTCCGCTGGTAGAGTTGCTCCTGGTCTTGCTCTTGACCTAAGAAGCTAGTATATTTTCTACAATATAACAAAACTGTTTGTTCGCAGGTATCGGGTGTGCTGCCATGTGGCAGGTATGGAGGAAGCCCACTGTAAGGAGCACAGCCAGCAGTGTATAGAGGTGTACATGAGGGAACACTTCACCAGGCCCAACACCCAGTCCCTGCACCTCACTGTCACCAACCACTGCACCACCAGTAACCTGCTCACTCCTGACCTACAGCTCCAGCAGCTCACCACTGACTCACTCACACCAGGTCAGCATCTGTAAACCTTATTGTCACTTCTACCTTTAGCTGAAGTGTATCACCAGTTCATGATGACACTTTAATCTAATTAATTGAAGGGTATAAATAGAAATTAAAACACAAGCAGACAACATAACGTGTACAAGGTGTTTGAAAGAAAACAAGATCAATTGGAAAGATTGTTACGCCAATATTGTTAGATCTTTTTGTAAATAGGTCAAATAACTAGAGTCAGACACACTGAGTTCTACAGGAAACATGATTAGTAACCAAGTATGATTGTGGCCTATGTTTGAGCAATTTCATTGGTAAATAGCTACATGATGAGCATTGAGGGGTACCCTATGGTAACTAATTCAGGATGTTGTTGTTGATAATGATTGATACAATCAATATGTATCTGTGTGTTGTTGTACAGACGGTGAACGTGTGGCTGAGGGCACATGTACCTACAGACTGCCACCTGTGGATGCCGGCCGGAGGAGACACAAGATGGTGATTGGTATGAAGTGTAGAGGTCTACCTGCTGGTACCAGCTACCTTGTAACACTATCACTTAACACACAGGTGAATATGTATCTACTTACACATTCATAATGATATTCACTATTCCACCTTACACCATTTGCCATGCCACCTTACACCATTTATATAAGAACTTAGCCTTTTAATGTGTGGGCTGCCTAAACATCCATTGCGATATGCTGCAGTGATGTCACCCACCATTAAGTACACTGTAATAGCACACATTATACACAAACAGTTTTGAAAAATGAAAAATGAATGAGCGTGAGGGAAAAGAATACTTCATGGATTCAGAAAGAACCACTTCACCAAAATATCCAAATTTGCTCCCTACCTCATTTCTAAAACATTAACCATTTTATCGTCCGAGTTGGGAGTTGGGGAGGACTCTCCCCTATCTGTATATGTTTTCCTTGTTCATTTCTGTGGATAATTACCGATCATTCAAGCCAACCTGTTGTTGATAAAAGTTTCTTGTTTTTAGCATGTCTGTGTCCAAAATAGTCCAATTGATGTTAGAATAGTTCTGCATCGGTTAACAAATATGAAACTCCCGGTAATGCAACATATTTGAAACTAGTATATATATGAGTATCTTTAGAGGAGTTGAACAGGTTGAGTATGTTACTACTTCCTTCAGAGCATGATCTTCGTTCTGACATTGCATCAATGATGGCTGTCACGAAATGCGATGCGCTATTGATACTTGCATAACGCTGGACTACTTACACAGTAGCCAATGAAAACGCAGAAAGATAACTGGGTCATCAGTTTCTTCCCTAGGGAGGAATAAACATATTTCTTCCCACTTGCTCGCATATAACAAGCCTATACTAAAATGCTATGGACACTCTGTTCCAGAGGTGAAATAATAGCAACTACACCATTGTATACTCATACAACGTGACTAGATACTATTTCAAGCATGTCAGTGATGTGCAAGTGTCATGTTGATGTATAGATACATCGTGAATAATATACATACACATGCCTGCAGTACACATGTGTGTATGACATTGGCTGGAGTCAGTTATGTCCATACACTCACTAATACCACACTTTCCACCACAGGAACCTGCCCATGAGTGGATAGTTAGCACACGGCCTGTGGTAGTATTACCCACTATACAGGTCAGTCTACATTCTCTGTATCTGTATAGGGTTAGGTTCTTATATGGCAATACTTGGTGTTTATAACCATCTAATCAGATTTACCACAAACACGTCTTGTCCTGGTAGACTTGGCAAATTGGTCTTTGCCAAAAGTATTCTTTACGTTTATTCATGTACACCTGAAAGAAGATTTAAAGAGTAAGTGATTTTGGAAAATATTCGGTGGGCTAAACGGGTAGAAAATAAGTAAAGCTGAAACAAAACTAAAAAAAAGTTCATGAAATTTTGAATTACCAGCATGTTCTATTATTGTATGCGATAAGAAGGCAGGATACAACCAATAAAACTTGTCAAAACAAAAGAAAACAATAATTATTGTCCTTGGCCTATACACAAACCCCCTGGCACCTGTACAGTGTAGATACAATGCGATGACTCAGCATATATCACATTATAGATCACCCCTGCCACACCGTGTCAGGGCGGGGGATTCTGCCTGCACAGGACGGAGCCAGACACACAGGAGGGGCAGAAGGTTCGGCTGCTCATGTCCATCTTCCCTGACTCTCCGTCCACCAGCTTAAACGTCAGCCTACAGCTGGGCTGCAATAACGACAGGGCATACAGTAAGTGCTAAGTGACTTAATGCTATTGTAAACCTTTCAAGTAAACTTGTGTTTTTGTTTAGAAAACTCTATAACCAAGCCTAGCAGCCAAAACATCAAGGTCACTCACTTTATCTGATTTAGAGGTTGGTCGACAAATAAACATTACATTACATTACATTACTAACTTGTGCTTGAAACCAAAAAATAATTAGTAATACCCCTTTTTGTTCTAAAGATTAACAAGTTGTGCAATCTAATTGATCTTATCCTTTTCAATATATCTATTCTCTTCTTCAGTTGCAGGCAGTGAGACCAGTATGTATGTGTGCAGAGGGCAGCAGTGCAGCTCTCTATCCCAGTTTGATGATACACTCACCTGTACAGCCACACAACCTGACGTTACAGGTAGGTACAGCTCCATCAAGCCCACATAGACTGTGGGATTGGTACAGTTTGTTAGATGAGCCGCAATGATAGTCTTCCCCGAGTACCTGGGGGGAGGAGGTACAATTGTAATCATGCCAAGGTTCAAACCCACAATGCCACCGGGCTAACCCAGTACTTTAGGCCGCTCTGCAACCCATATCACCAAGGCATACATACATATATATACACTGATTTAGACCCATATCACCAAGGCATACATACAGATATATACATAGACCCATATCACCAAGGCATACATACAGATATATACATAGACCCATATCACCAAGGCATACATACAGATATATACATAGACCCATATCACCAAGGCATACATACAGATATATACACTGATTTAGACCCACATCACCAAGGCATACATACAGATATATACATAGACCCATATCACCAAGGCATACATACAGATATATACACTGATTTAGACCCACATCACCAAGGCATACATACAGATATATACAATGATTTAGACCCACATCACCAAGGCATACATACAGATATATACAATGATTTAGACTCATATCACCAAGGCATACATACAGATATATACAATGATTGAGACCCATATCACCAAGGCATACATACAGATATATACATAGACCCACATCACCAAGGCATACATACAGATATATACAATGATTTAGACCCATATCACCAAGGCATACATACAGATATATACAATGGTTTAGACCCACATCACCAAGGCATACATACAGATATATACATAGACCCATATCACCAAGGCATACATACAGATATATACATAGACCCATATCACCAAGGCATACATACAGATATATACAATGATTTAGACCCACCATGGCATACATACAGATATATACACTGATTTAGACCCACATCACCAAGGTATACATACAGATATATACAATGATTTAGACCCATATCACCAAGGCATACATACAGATATATACATAGACCCATATCACCAAGGCATACATACAGATATATACATAGACCCACATCACCAAGGCATACATACAGATATATACACTGATTTAGACCCATATCACCAAGGCATACATACAGATATATACAATGGTTTAGACCCATATCACCAAGGCATACATACAGATATATACATAGACCCATATCACCAAGGCATACATACAGATATATACATAGACCCACATCACCAAGGCATACATACAGATATATACACTGATTTAGACCCATATCACCAAGGCATACATACAGATATATACACTGATTTAGACCCATATCACCAAGGCATACATACAGATATATACATAGACCCATATCACCAAGGCATACATACAGATATATACATAGACCCACATCACCAAGGCATACATACAGATATATACACTGATTTAGACCCATATCACCAAGGCATACATACAGATATATACACTGATTTAGACCCATATCACCAAGGCATACATACAGATATATACATAGACCCATATCACCAAGGCATACATACAGATATATACATAGACCCACATCACCAAGGCATACATACAGATATATACATAGACCCATATCACCAAGGCATACATACAGATATATACATAGACCCACATCACCAAGGCATACATACAGATATATACACTGATTTAGACCCACATCACCAAGGCATACATACAGATATATACAATGATTTAGTCCTACATCACCAAGGCATACATACAGATATATACAATGATTTAGACCCATATCACCAAGGCATACATACAGATATATACAATGATTTAGACCCATATCACCAAGGCATACATACAGATATATACAATGATTTAGACCCACATCACCAAGGCATACATACAGATATATACAATGATTTAGACCCATATCACCAAGGCATACATACAGATATATACAATGATTTAGACCCATATCACCAAGGCATACATACAGATATATACAATGATTTAGACCCACATCACCAAGGCATACATACAGATATATACAATGATTTAGACCCACATCACCAAGGTATACATACAGATATATACAATGATTTAGACTCATATCACCAAGGCATACATACAGATATATACAATGATTGAGACCCATATCACCAAGGCATACATACAGATATATACATAGACCCACATCACCAAGGCATACATACAGATATATACACTGATTTAGACCCACATCACCAAGGCATACATACAGATATATACAATGATTTAGACTCATATCACCAAGGCATACATACAGATATATACAATGATTGAGACCCATATCACCAAGGCATACATACAGATATATACATAGACCCACATCACCAAGGCATACATACAGATATATACACTGATTTAGACCCATATCACCAAGGCATACATACAGATATATACACTGATTTAGACCCATATCACCAAGGCATACATACAGATACATACAATGATTTAGACCCACATCACCAAGGCATACATACAGATATATACAATGATTTAGTCCTACATCACCAAGGCATACATACAGATATATACAATGATTTAGTCCTACATCACCAAGGCATACATACAGATATATACAATGATTTAGACCCATATCACCAAGGCATACATACTTCAGTCTTGTCAGACCACCTGGATGCACCTATGTGTTGCAGTGAATTGCAGTATTTATTGTAGCAGTAAACATTAAGCACTTATTGGACAAGTTGACACACATTCTCATTCTTTGTTTGCACGTTCGAGCGGAAAACGAGTCCTATAAGTTGATTATTATACATGCCAAATTTTGCATGTAAAACATGCTTAATTAAAAGAATTATAATATAATTTACCATATCTCGTTCTCATACAAGAGTAATGCAATTAGAAATAGGTGAATTAATTGAGAAAGAACACCCTCGCTCTGGTAAACTGGCTTCGCTAGACTTGCGCCGCTAGTCACCTTTTGTCACCAAACTTGCCAAACTTGCGTCGGCATGACAATGTACAATAATTGCATCGGTGATGTACTAGCCCATTACAAGTTTACAAGCGTTGGCGCCTCAATATTGAATGTGTGTATAATAAGTATTAATAACACTAATGATTTGAGTTCCCAAAACATTAACTTTAATGATGATAATCAGAAACGTCAAAACAGCAGGCACCATGAATAAAGATTTGTTATTTATAAAAAAAACAAAAAAAACTTTAATGATGATTATCCTTGACAATATTTAACCCATTGTTAAATGTAACTGCTACCCAAGCTGTCATCAACTATTCATGCTATTATTGTCCCTCTGTATACAGGAGTTCATGCTATTATTGTCCCTCTGTATACAGGAGTTCTTGCTATTATTGTCCCTCTGTATACAGGAGTTCTTGCTATTATTGTCCCTCTGTATACAGGAGTTCCTGCTATTATTGTCCCTCTGTATACAGGAGTTCTTGCTATTATTGTCCCTCTGTATACAGGAGTTCATGCTATTATTGTCCCTCTGTATACAGGAGTTCCTGCTATTATTGTCCCTCTGTATACAGGAGTTCCTGCTATTATTGTCCCTCTGTATACAGGAGTTCCTGCTATTATTGTCCCTCTGTATACAGGAGTTCCTGCTATTATTGTCCCTCTGTATACAGGAGTTCTTGCTATTATTGTCCCTCTGTATACAGGAGTTCATGCTATTATTGTCCCTCTGTATACAGGAGTTCATGCTATTATTGTCCCTCTGTATACAGGAGTTCTTGCTATTATTGTCCCTCTGTATACAGGAGTTCATGCTATTATTGTCCCTCTGTATACAGGAGTTCATGCTATTATTGTCCCTCTGTATACAGGAGTTCATGCTATTATTGTCCCTCTGTATACAGGAGTTCATGCTATTATTGTCCCTCTGTATACAGGAGTTCTTGCTATTATTGTCCCTCTGTATACAGGAGTTCATGCTATTATTGTCCCTCTGTATACAGGAGTTCTTGCTATTATTGTCCCTCTGTATACAGGAGTTCTTGCTATTATTGTCCCTCTGTATACAGGAGTTCCTGCTATTATTGTCCCTCTGTATACAGGAGTTCTTGCTATTATTGTCCCTCTGTATACAGGAGTTCATGCTATTATTGTCCCTCTGTATACAGGAGTTCCTGCTATTATTGTCCCTCTGTATACAGGAGTTCCTGCTATTATTGTCCCTCTGTATACAGGAGTTCCTGCTATTATTGTCCCTCTGTATACAGGAGTTCCTGCTATTATTGTCCCTCTGTATACAGGAGTTCTTGCTATTATTGTCCCTCTGTATACAGGAGTTCATGCTATTATTGTCCCTCTGTATACAGGAGTTCATGCTATTATTGTCCCTCTGTATACAGGAGTTCTTGCTATTATTGTCCCTCTGTATACAGGAGTTCATGCTATTATTGTCCCTCTGTATACAGGAGTTCATGCTATTATTGTCCCTCTGTATACAGGAGTTCATGCTATTATTGTCCCTCTGTATACAGGAGTTCATGCTATTATTGTCCCTCTGTATACAGGAGTTCTTGCTATTATTGTCCCTCTGTATACAGGAGTTCATGCTATTATTGTCCCTCTGTATACAGGAGTTCTTGCTATTATTGTCCCTCTGTATACAGGAGTTCTTGCTATTATTGTCCCTCTGTATACAGGAGTTCCTGCTATTATTGTCCCTCTGTATACAGGAGTTCATGCTATTATTGTCCCTCTGTATACAGGAGTTCATGCTATTATTGTCCCTCTGTATACAGGAGTTCCTGCTATTATTGTCCCTCTGTATACAGGAGTTCATGCTATTATTGTCCCTCTGTATACAGGAGTTCTTGCTTTTATTGTCCCTCTGTATACAGGAGTTCTTGCTATTATTGTCCCTCTGTATACAGGAGTTCCTGCTATTATTGTCCCTCTGTATACAGGAGTTCCTGCTATTATTGTCCCTCTGTATACAGGAGTTCCTGCTATTATTGTCCCTCTGTATACAGGAGTTCCTGCTATTATTGTCCCTCTGTATACAGGAGTTCATGCTATTATTGTCCCTCTGTATACAGGAGTTCATGCTATTATTGTCCCTCTGTATACAGGAGTTCCTGCTATTATTGTCCCTCTGTATACAGGAGTGGAGTCCATATCCAGGCTAATTCATGCTATTATTGTCCCTCTGTATACAGGAGTGCAGTCCATATCCAGGCTAGTGACTCGGGTGTCTGCTGTGATGAGGAGCAGCTCCAGCCCCAGTAAGGAGCAGTTCAACCATATCACAGACCTGCTGCAGGACCAACAGCACCGGTAGCATTTCTTGTATCATTTATCTTTAGTTCCGCTACAAGCTAAACACTAAAATAACTGACAAAGATATATGTGTCAGATTTTCAGAAAATGTACAATTCAACTTCGCCAATCCTCTCAAATAACCTATATTTCAGACGGAAATCAAGTTCAAAATACAGTTCAACCTAATCAAACAGATTGCTAGAATCAATGCAATGCCGAATATAGTCAAATTTACCTAGTATTGACCAAATTGCAGCTTAATTTAGCACAATTTACTAAATGTGTACAGCTGCCCAATGTACATTTTCGGAAAAACTGACCCATATTTTGTTTTCACGTTTTGAAAAGTCTTTATTCAGCAAACATCAGAGACAAGCTCACAAATTCAGGTGCTTTTCGTAATGCTCTGATGCCATTAATATCTATCATACCTTAGCAGGGATAAACGTAAATTATAATTAGTAAATGAGATTTAACAGTTATATATAACACATTCAGTTTATGACAAGTTAGACGGTCATTGATTGGATGATATCTTGGTGCATATGCAGATTGTTTACATCAAATGCTACAAGTTGTTATTCTGAACTGGCATATCAGAGTGTAAATACATGTATCTTCAAGAGTAGCTTCCTCCTCCCATAAAGTCCTTCTAGGACAAAAAGCTTTAGATGAAGTTGAAGACTATAAACATCTTGAGACTGTCGTTGAAGGCTCCCTGTCATTCAAAAAGCACTTGTCCAACACAAACACCTTCACCACTCTTCTCCCTACAAAACTATTCACCACTAAAAAAGTGGTATGAAGACTGGCTATTAGATTGGCTTTGCTACATGTGGTTGTTCTCAAATAGCATATATGTGATGTGTTTCAGGAAAATGGGTCATAAGTTGCAAAATTGATATTTTTCAAAGTGGTTTTTTCCGCAAGATTACATTATTGGAATGTGCTGATTTTTGGAGGGTTTATCACTTATAGTTATTTCAATCGATGTATCTAATTTTAGGGCAATTTATGTAATATATTCTTTCGTTTTAAAGGTCCTCATATGGACTACATTTAGTTACTTTACTGTTTAGTGACCCCTAGAAATATTGGAAACGTTTTTTTTCAAAAACGACAATATCAAACTTAAAATTTAGTAATACTTATTATTCTATTAGACTGTTTACTATCATTGGAATCGGGTTGATTGCATCTTTTCAAATAAAATAGTATCGCAAAATTTTGCGACTTGTGACTCATTTTCCTGAAAAACATCACATATGAGTGTACATATGTATCACTGAGAGTGCAAAATAAAGGCAAGAGCAATGATTCATACATTGACACAACACTAACCTGACATGAAACAATGAAATTTAAAAATACCAACACACCTCTGTGAAGCATATCAATCTGCGAATATGTGTTTTCCCCAAACAAAAACAAACTTGTTGATCATCTAGGTCGATAATTCGCTACGTTGTCTTATGAAGTTTGAAGTAAGCAGCAAAAATCAGTGAGCCTCTATGATTTATAATCATGAATAACTTCAGGGAGGTTGAATACCGAAAGTATTATGGCTACCACAGTGATTTTAGTCACTCCATGCACCACTTCCATCTGGGTCTGATCGCATCTCCATATCAAACCTCCTAATAAATCTGTTTAATTTGAAGCTTATACATATGTGAGGGTTAAGTACGGAAAGTATAGGGCGTGTAAGTTCAAAATGGCTGCCACCAGTCTTGCACTTGCTGCTTCTTACGGAACAGGAAGTGACGTCGCACCCATTGAAAATGCATTGGGCCAAACAATTTTCACTGTTTGTAGATTTCTCCAAAATGTATTCTAAGTTCCGACCACTTGATAGCCATATAGGGGGTAAAAATACTCCATATATGTTGACCAGGAGTTCTGGGACATGGCTGGGTTAACAGAGAGGATATTTATCTCGCTATATGTATTGTCATGGCCGTTACGTCACTTCCTTTCCCGGAAGTCATACATAACAACATTAAAAAAGTAAAAGCGGGCGACGGTGGCCATGACACTTACACAACGTATCATGGCTGTGACAGAGGTTGTCTGGTCATATGTGAACCTTCTCATTAATTAAGTTTAATCTAAATTCTGTACATATGTATAGAGTTGTTTCTAAATGTTTCCTCTTGTCTACCACATGTACACCAGCAGGGCAGAGGGAGATGTGGTGCTGGAGCTGATACACTGGCTGAGCAATAGCTCCCACGGCAGTGAGCAACTCCACCAGCTGCAGTACCAGGCGGCCATACAGTACATACTCACTACTATAGCACCAGCAGGTGAGTACATAGGGTGCAACTCACACAGTAAATATATTTTCCCATCATCAATACATAATCTGTATATATACTATTTACATCAAACTATTTACATTTAAACCACCACATTTCCATACGTACATGTTCACTGCAGGTACAGTTTTCACATAGTTCTGCCTATCAGGATGAGGATAACATACAGAAACTATCCTATCACTCTGTGAAAATTCGATCTATAAAGTTTGTTAAAAAAATCCAAATTTGAAAAAATGAAAATGCTCCATGAGAATCTATTTGACCATATCTTGATTAAATGCCTGACACTTTAAAACAATCCATAGGCCAAGAAACAAAGATTTACCAAGAAATATGAAAAAAGAAAGAGCAAAATCTATTTTTAATGAAATTACCAATTCATAGAGGTGAAAATCAGATGTGATTTGGACAACCATTTGACATCTAGATATAGGGACACCCACAATCAAACCGGTATTGTGTTATTACAAACCCTAAGAAATACTTCGAGAGTTGCATTTATGTTTAATTACAAAAGAATGTCATGTAAATATGACCACAAACACCTGAATGTAGGCTTTGAATTCAATCATTATGGTTATAATTATCAGAAGGACAGAGAGGAAGACGCAAGAGGGCATTGGACGAAAGCGCCCTCACCCTAGAGTGGACAGATGAGGAACTACCTGATCCAGCAGAGAAGGTAAACAATACAGATATGTCTACATATAGATGTTATCAATTAATGTATAGATATAGATGTCATCATAGAAGTCTCGTAAATGGAGTTGAATATTGATGAAATTGACATCTCAACTTGTCTGTCCGACCTGTTTCATTACAATTGTAACTTGATAGGGAGATATAACATGCACACTGCTGGGCAGTTAGAACCTGATGTTGTAGGGGGGGCTGGGAACGCATACACCCGCCCCCCCCCCCCTACAACGGAAGGGTCTAATTGCTTTAGTCTCGCATTGTTGAGATCCTCACACACACGGCCACCCCATGCTCAGCACCAACATTGACTGGGCTAAACTCTTAGCGCCGCCCAGTCCCGCTCAGTGTTTACCAGTGCGTGACAACCACGTTACACCACACGTCCACAACTTACGACCAGATCTCAACAATTGGAGACTAAAACAATATAGACACATGCAGTGCAGTTTATCATAACTCTTATCTTGACTTGCTAGGTGGGCAATATCCTGAGAGCCATCTGGCTGTTACAAGATGTACTACCAGACTATAGGAAGGAGAGCCACGGTACTGTGGATACAGAGTTAGTGGCAGACGTACACCTTGCCCTACTGTACACACTCATGCTCACCAACCAGTAAGTAGTGATAAGTACTGGATTATTATTACAGCCTGGAACAATATCAGATACCCAGGTTTTGATTGCTTTGTCTTAACAGAGAAAGATATAATGTGTAGCTTTACCTTACCCCCACTCTCCTCCAGGTACTTGAGTTACTCAGAGAGCAGGAGACTGAGTGGCCTAGCTGCCATGAGCGTCACATCTCTCACCCTGGAGGAGACAGCTGGTGGCTCCACCTACTGGCTAGCGTGTGACTCACAGTGTGAGATAGACCAACTATACGCTCCTACCGCTCAGGTTAGTCAAATATGTAAAAAAAGAAAAAAGAGTATGGTATATAATGATGACTTAACAGTGTGTAATCACTTCATGACTATTAATTGTTATCATATTCAATATTCTGAATAGTAAATGTTCATAATTATGTGGTACGGTAACATTAAACAGGAATGCATTGCAATAATCTCGGTAATATGTGAAGGCTCAGGTAACACCCTCACATGTAATTAGTATTCCTCGAATGACCAATAGCCACATGGAACAACCATTTACCCGTATTCCATATACACATTCATTCTAGATATTAGGATCATAGCCTCTAGACTCTTTCTTTACCGCTTCAAATGTATACAATCGTCTTTATTATGTTTATTTGAGTTACTAGTTAAGCTAGTATAGCTGTTGCTGTAGGTGTAGAGGTGTGGCAAGCTCCTCCTTACATAGTTCACTATTGTTGCTTAGAACCTGCTTAACTCTGGTCATCTTTACTTTATTCTCTATTTCAGTTTGCGGTTGAGCTGAGAGACCTATCTGACGAGTACACAGACTGGGACTGCGGCCTGGGCTTCCTCAACTGTACCTCCTTCTCCCTGTCCCTGCTGCTCCTGTCCCGGGACCTCCTGTCCCACATGTCCCCCACACCCCGCCCCAACGCCTACCAACACAACCGCTACAGTACAGGGCTCTACGGGGTCATCTTCATGGACAGTGAACGGTCAGCTATGTTTGACCCCTCCCAGAGGTCAGGGGGTCAAGGTCAGGTGCTGTTTGACCTTCGCATACCTTTAGTGAAAACTGTGGACCTAAGTGTTGTTACACTCAAGGTGAGTTCACTCATCATTTGGTCGGAGAATAGTTTTATCTTTAAGCTGGTCCAATGTGATATGATATCATAGATGAGCTTCAGAGGCATGCATCAAAACATTGATGTATTTAGTTCTACAGTATATGTGGCACAGTAACATCCTGATGTTGTTAGATAAACACAAGCATGTATTGTCAGTGTACATTTAGATCTTGTATTTATAAAGACAATCAAAGGACATAGTGGATTTATCATTTAGGGAAGATGCTAAAACATACTGTTACTTCTTATAGATAAGTGAATTTCAAAGCTGATCCCTCAGCTAACATTGGTCAAGAACTTAATTTTATTAGTCTTCCATTTTTTAACTGGATCAACATTTTGGAAGATTTTGTTGAGTTTTCTGCTAGAAGATTTCTAAAACGTCCTCATTTGAATTTTGAGGACTGGCCCCAAAAGTCTTTCCTGTGTAAACTTCCCTGATTATCAGGGTTTGTAAAATGATGTTATCTAATCATTTTGACTGTTCCGATGTGTGCCTTACTGTAGTGTATGCGGTGGGAGGATAACATGAAGGATTGGCAGGATACCGTATGTGTGACCACAAGTATAGACACACTCAGCACACCCCAGTACATACACTGCGCCTGCACTAGAACTGGTTATTTCACGTGAGTATCTATATTTATTTCACGCTAGATATGCTCAGTCCATAGAGATAACATAGGCTTGTTTAGCTGGTCAGTAACTGATATGCTCAGCCCATAGAGATAACATAGGCTTGTTTAGCTGGTCAGTAACTGATATGCTCAGCCCATAAAGATAATATAGGCTCTGTATATTGTTTAGCTGGTCAGTAACTGAAGCGATATTGCACACTTGCAAAACACTGCTGACCTAGTTTTTGGTGTACTGTACACATGCATGCTCTCTCATCTTCCGCAGTTCTGGCTCTTCTTCAGTGCAATGTTTACAGAGCGAATCCAGCTGATTATTCATTTCTCAAAATTGCTGCATATCATTTTAATCTAACATAAGTTATGTGTGTATGGTGAAATTAACACAGAACAACACTTTGATTCTCGGCGTTGTGAATATTCACCAAGGATGTTCACCGGACCTTCCCTTGTCTGTCATCGGTGAATATTCACTCCCACCTTGAATCCCGGGTAGTTCTGTGTAAATACTATAGTATGGGCTTTTAAGAAAATGAGTCATAAGTCACAACATTGATAGTTTTCAAAGTATTTTATTCACAAGATCTCTCTGTATGAAAGTTGGGTTCATTAATTTTACAAGTCTTATGAATATGTGTACTGAATCTCAAGACCACAAATTAAATATATTCATACATTTTTTAGGTCAACCTATAGAATATTTTCATCTACTTTACTCGTAATTGTCCAACCGGTAATATTGCAAACATATTTTACAAAAATAAAGATATCAAAACTGAAAATATGTAATAAATGTTCTTAAGGCAGACAAACGGAAGACCTGTTACTAATCTGTCACAGACCTGTCCGACCCAATGTAGCTAATATCTGTACAATAAAGATTCCTTGAATTGAATTGAAGGTTCATCGGAATCCATTTTGGCAACTAGTGACTAATTTTCCTGTTATACATCACATAAAGGTAGTGAATTGTGGCATCTGCTAGTAGTAGCTCACTGAATGACAATGTCTTATAAAATTATGTACAGAATTAATTAATTCACTTATGTTTCTATAACCTATACTCAACCAAATAACACCCTTGGGCCCCTTTGCATGAAGTTGTGTTAACTGAACTCAGGATCGGTATTGTTGTGCAAGATCAGATGGCTAAGTACAAGAAAGTGTTCTTTTATGACAGAAGAACCTTTTTCGTTTCGAATATCGGATATATTGGATTGTATTGACCTGATAATGTGAAGAAATATTCGGGAAATATATAGACGATATACATAGTTCCCAACTAAGCTTAACTTCTCGCAGCGCAAGCCCTCCTGTCCACAACATTTGATTCAAAACGGAATGCAAACTGATAACTATTATACCTCTAGCAATACAATATCCCCAAACCTCTGTCATACTCATAATTCTATGACCAAATGTTTTAAGATTATATAATGTTACGCAACATGATGTAAGTCATTATCAAATATACATATATTATATAAAACCTTATGGATATTTGATGTACTAAACATGACAGGTATTTCCTCCGAGAAATAACTGTTGAAGGTTTATGTACCAGATATTATATTTATCTAATATTAACATGTTGCCACGTGTGTCTACAGATGTTATCATAATAGATTAACATGAAAGCAATGACAGTTGGCGAGCCTTGCAGACTCAGCCAAGCTGTCCAGCTATTACTTAATCATATTAATTACAGGTTGGATGTTTCTTATTGGTTAATGTATTCCTGTACACCCATTGGTTACCTAACCTGACGCACCTGGTATTGCATCACATATATGTTTCAAGAACAAAGAATCACTTCTCAGATTATTCTGAATCTTACATACCTCCTCCAGCTTATTATTATTCATATCGGTAAATGGCCGATTTGATATATCTCTACCATATTTCCAGAGAATCATATGTATAACCTCATGCAATGGGTGCCCGGTAATTACTAAAAGATGGACCACCCTCCAGGTCTGCCAAGCCAGGATGTCTGTTATACTGTTTCAACTTATATATTGTGCTTACAGGGTGTTCTCCACCAGCCCTGTACCTGTCACTCAAACTGTGGCCACGCCCCCTCAAGTCCTGGATAACATACAGGTAAGACTCCCTATCCCATGAACCTCTTCTCAGAAAATATAAACAAGTTAACTAAAGAGTATGTTGAAGGAGCGTGAATATAACACGGGTTATCTAGCAACAAGTGCAATATTCTAATTGACTGACGCCAATGAGTTAGTTAACTGGTTTATTATAAGTACTTTTAATATAAGTACTTTTAAGCTGAATTTCGCGCTTTTAATCTTGGTAAAAACGGATCGGTTGTCATGACTACCACATATAACTCATTTGTGAAATACCCACTGTGTATAACTCAGACAAGATAATTCTTGCAAGGCGGGTTGGGACAGGGAGAGAGAGGGGAGACGCAGGGGAGAAAAGCAGGAGAGGCAGTGAGAGAGTTGGGGAGAGACAGTGGGAGGAAGAGCTTGAGTGTCTACAGGATGGGTACTTTGCTAGTATGATATAAAAATAAAATAATTTATTCTACCCTTCATTTGACCTTTCCCTCAGGCGAGTACCACCACCTCACAACAAGGTCAGTTTGTGACCTTCACCCTTGATGTCCTTTACAACCAAACTGTAACCCCCGCGTCGCTTCCCGCCTTCAGACTCTACATGTGTTCATCAGTAGCCATGGCAACCAGCCTACCCATAGACAGGCTGCAGGCATGCGCAGTAGACCAGTGTAAGTAGTCTATTTTGAAAGTTGTATTTTTCAGAGGTATCATATTAATTAAATTCTTGTATTAACTAGAGTATTATGTATCATATATAATTAAATTACACCAAATATTTAGGGGAAATTGTCAGAACGCTCAAGAGAAGTAGTCAATAATGAGGTGTAACTGTCATAACCAGTGTGTCCGCCTTTAGGAATCTCCATCACAAGGGTTGCCGTTAACTGACACATAACATGCAATGCTGAATTTAACAACTTCATTATTATGTATCGAGGTAGGTAGATAGTCGCTTTTATATCGAGTATCCCGGTTGTCTTAGTGGTGGTGTTATTTTGGGTAGGAAAAAATCCCTAATTTATGGTTTCAATTCTTTATTACACTAGCTTTCGGGCTAAGATTGCCCTTCATCAGGTCTTCATTATTACCCAAAACAAACAATAATGTCTATATTACACCCCAATTTATTACAACTCCCAATAACTTATTTTCCACCTTTCACCATCTTGCATGATTAAACACATTTGGATCATGTTTTTAAATATTGGTGATCTGTCTTCAGCTGTGGAAGGCAAAACACAGTTCAGCTTCACCTTGCTCGGACCAGGCAGTGGTGAGGAGATCTCCCTAGCAACAGGGCTAAACAACATCCGGGGCATGGTATCTAGGCAGACTCTGGTGGGACCATCAGGAGACAAGCTCCCTATTATCGCCCAGTCACTGAACATAGGGATGGGCAACACTACAGCAGCACCTGATGACACAGGTAAGGACACCTCCTGTGCTATAATCTTTTTTTCTCGAAAGACAAGTTATTCAGAAAGAGGAGTGTAAACAACCTAAAAATATTTTGACTATGCCTCATCTGCAAGATGGCGCTTAAATGATAACAAAATAAAATAAGGTGCATTTAAGGATTGTAGTCATTGCCAATAGATGTTACGGTCAATGGACTGTTCAAAGTGCTACAGGTGCTCGTTTTACAATTGTATTGAAAATTAATTAGTGACAACTTATACGTTCCTCCTGAGGCTTACTAGCCCGTTGTTATGTGTATGTTATGTGTATTGTTGTTTTCTACATATACTTATCAGCTTTTTCAAGTAGTTGACTAATGTGTGTATAGAGTAAAGCAGCATTTCTACTCAATGTAATGTAATTCCTAAATAAAACAATCTAAACAGTTAGTTTCTTTACTTTCTGTTTGTTCGGAATGAATAATTAGAATATCCAGCTGGCTGCAGGAGACCAGGTTTACCCGAGGTGGCTTATGCCAGATCCAAATACATCAATAAAATCAGTCCAAAAATAAAAAACTGTACTAAACTCTAATGGAGGGACTAAAACGCTTGTATTTGTGATGTTACAGTGGTACCAGTGCAGCAGGACAGGCTGGGTGAGACGCTGGGCTGGGTGTTTGGTGGGCTCGTACTACTCATCATCCTCCTCCTCCTCCTCTGTATCATTGTCAAGCTGAGCTGTGACAAACACAAGCATAACAAGGTGTCAGACAGCCAGGCCTCCCTCATGGGTGAGTTACTTTATTCACTATATCAAGGTGTCAGACAGCCAGGCCTCCCTCATGGGTAAGTTCATTTATTCACTATAACAAGGTGTCAGACAGCCAGGCCTCCCTCATGGGTGAGATCATTTATTCACTATAACAAGGTGTCAGACAGCCAGGCCTCCCTCATGGGTAAGTTCATTTATTCACTATAACAAGGTGTCAGACAGCCAGGCCTCCCTCATGGGTGAGATCATTTATTCACTATAACAAGGTGTCAGACAGCCAGGCCTCCCTCATGGGTAAGTTCATTTATTCACTATAACAAGGTGTCAGACAGCCAGGCCTCCCTCATGGGTAAGTTACTTTATTCACTATAACAAGGTGTCAGACAGCCAGGCCTCCCTCATGGGTGAGATCATTTATTCACTATAACAAGGTGTCAGACAGCCAGGCCTCCCTCATGGGTAAGTTCATTTATTCACTATAACAAGGTGTCAGACAGCCAGGCCTCCCTCATGGGTGAGTTACTTTATTCACTATAACAAGGTGTCAGACAGCCAGGCCCCCCTCATGGGTGAGATCATTTATTCACTATAACAAGGTGTCAGACAGCCAGGCCTCCCTCATGGGTAAGTTCATTTATTCACTATAACAAGGTGTCAGACAGGCAGGCCTCCCTCATGGGTAAGTTCATTTATTCACTATAACAAGGTGTCAGACAGCCAGGCCTCCCTCATGGGTAAGTTCATTTATTCACTATAACAAGGTGTCAGACAGCCAGGCCTCCCTCATGGGTAAGTTCATTTATTCACTAGTCTCCTTCTTGCCTTTTCCTGATGAGTACAAACAATGCACTACACCTATCTGACAACCTTAGGGGTAACTATTTTGAGAACATAACCACTGAAGTTCTCCTCACAAAGACTAACAGAGCTAACATCTCTAAAAAGATGTTACCAATATCCACATCTGGAAGCAATCATGCACAAACAAGCCTCTCCAAAACACATTCTTCTCAACCAAAAGCACCACCTTCTAAACTAGAAACCACAAGCTTCACACGAAAACACCCAATCTACTGCAAAAACACATCTTTCTACACCCTAAAGCACAACCAGTTACACCAAAAAGCACAACCGTCTATACCAAAAGCACATTCTATTCAACCAAAAGCACCACCTTCTATACCCAATAATACAACTTCTATATCCAATCCAATATTTGTGTACATCTTTAAGACAAATAAAAAACCTCTTATCTTATCTTATCTTGAAACTGATTTTGAAGCAAAATAAGCCAGTGGAAAGCCAAAAATAATTCACCTTGACAACAAATTATAACTGATTTTGAAGCAAAATAAGCCAGTAGAAAGCCAAAAACAATTATGATCAGTGCTTGACCTAAAATATTGTATTGTATTATCGCTGTTTCAAAAATCTCTATAAGTGATGAGCGCTGAAGCAGTTGTCCAACACTAGTCCATAGGGCTGGTCCATAATCCTACAATTCGGCCAACAATTCGCCCTGCCTCTGACTAAAATTGTTTCAGGAAAATGAGTCATAAGTCGCAAAAAATAGATTTTCAGACACTATTACATTTGAAAAAAGGAGATCAAGCTGATTCCAATGATAGTAAACAGTCTAATACAATAATAAGTATTTCTAGATTTTAAGTTTGATATTTTCGTTTTTGAAAAAAACAGTTTCCCTTATTTATGGGGGTCATTAAACAGTAAAGTAACTAAATGTTGTCCATAAGCAGACCTTTGAAACCAAAGGATATATTACATAGATTGTCCTGAAATTTGAGACACAGATTGACATAACTATAAATGACACACTCTCCAACAATCAGAACTTTCCAATAATTTTATTATGTGACAAAAACACTTTGAAAAATATCAATTTTGCGACTTATGACTCATTTTCCTGAAACACATCACAAATACATACAACTTCCCTATCCCACTACCATTAACTGAATCACTCCAAAATGTGATCCGTTTTAGGAAAGTAAGTCATATTTGAAAAGAGGACATCAAACCGATTCCAATGATAGTAAATAGTAGCACATAGACAATGTGTATTTCTATATTTTAAGTTTGATATTTTCATGTTTAAAAACAATTTTGAAGTATTTCTGGGAGGGCAATTACGAGGCAAGTAATTAAATTTACTCCATATAATGACCTTCAAAACGCTAGGATATATTTCATATACTGTCTTGAAATTTGGTACATAAAGTCATATGATTTAAGACGCTAAGTCACCTAAAAAATCAGAACATTTCACTAAAGAGATCTTGTGAAAAAAACACTTTGAAAAATATCAATTTTGCGGCTTGTGACTCATTTTACTGGAACGCATCACAAATGCTCCATGCTACATGTAGGAACAGCCTCAACGCTCCATTCTCTGAAATTTCACAGTTTCAATGATTTTAAGACGTAATGCTTCTGATAATACAACTGGAATAAAGTATGTGCCCACAACAGTTACATTACTAATGTCCAGCATAGTTAACATCCACCTTGCTTTTACCAAGTTGGCATTAATAACCACATTTCCATGAATTATAAAAGCTGCACTCTCAGTGAAAGTCTGTCAAATTCCAAACATTTTCTATTTGTTGTGCTATTCTTTTCCAACCCATCACGCTCATTTGACCAGAACTCTGGAGGATTAAATCATACTCATCTTTATCTAGAGGAGCCGCCTAAATGCTGTTTCATGTTTACTACACCTGCTATTGCTCTCCGGCGACTGGTATAAACAGCATAAGTTGAACAGTGAATATTAGGACAATGGTATTAACTGATGTCTATTGGTTGAAACATTATTCATCGATGTCTCATGAGTGACTTCATGTTACAGGTGCAGAGGCAGCTGCAGGGGTGCCACCTGGTGGTAAATTAGAGGAGGAGAGACGGAGAGAGAACGAGGACGCCAATCTCTGGTAGGTTCCCCTATATTTACTGTAGGTTAATAGTATTAGGAAAATATAGTGCTTTAGCATCATTCTTGTCCACAGGGCCTATTGGGTCTACAATTTCTTATTCATAGGTTGGTATAGGACAAGAGAGGTGGACAAGAAGGGTACTAAAGCACTCTATTTTGCGCTCCTTATACTACTTAGGTTGATCCCAGGTCTGAAAAACAGCCCGTTTTTATAAACTCTGGTTTGGATAACTGATGCAATAAATACTTGTTAGTGTCTAAGTGAGCTTTTATCTGAGTGTGATATTCTAGGCAGTAACAAAGTCTCTGTTATATGGGTTTTCAATCTACAATCAGCACCACAAAATAGTCAGAAGATACCAGTTAATTAGATAACAGATGTATTTTTATAAATGGCCAATGGCATTTTTATAAATGGCCAATTCATAATTGGCCATATTGCAGCCTAATTTAGCCTAATTTACTAAATGCGTAGAGCTGCCAATTGTACATTTTCTGAAAATCTGACCCATAAGTAGTTATCCTACCACTCGATATGTCTATATTCATTGTTTAGGATACAGATATGTTTATAATTCAACACCTGATATAGATCAACACCTGATGAAGGGAAAGTAAACAAAGAACAATTACTAGTGTTTATTCCATACTTGACCAACAACATCATATCCACACCCATATATATCACCATCACTTTATCCCTACTTACATGTTTATAATTCAATCTAATACTCTACCATGTCATGTACTCGCACTAGGTATGAGGGTTACCCAAATGAGGGTGTGTACGGGGACCACCCTGTACCCTACACCACCCCGGAGGTTGTACCAGAGGGTAGAGATAGCACTACATCAGCACCGCCTGGTGGCAGAGATAGCAACACCCCAGCACCACCTGGTGCCGGTATAATACTCTCACCTACTGCCACGCCCCTACCGGACACACAGAGACCTAAATCCGCCACCAGTCTACACTCTATGAGTAAGTCTACATTTATAATATAATACATTATTTTATTTTATTTTTTCGTTGTTCAAATCGGACAATTCTGAGAATTTTGATGTAGATTCAACAGTGTGCAAGTATTACATTAGAATGCCTAGAACATAACTTGTAAGTTGTTGGCTTATTAAGGTTGAACTAAGATGAGTAGGGATGACAATACGGGTAGAACTAGGTTTAGGTAGGCCACTCACTGACATGCTCAGGCAACATATCACAATGAAACATCTAACGATGTCGACTTGAGTGATTATTTCCCTACTCAAACAACTATATTTCGTCATCAGTCACAGTTACTGACTCATGTATGTGTACATTACAGGGGAGGTGTCTGATCAACAGATGTCCCACTCGGTGGCGCCACTTGACTGAACCTCAGCTGCCACCATGTCACCAGTCTACCGTTGTAACCAGCCAACTTTGATCGCAATGTTTCTACAGATTTGCTGTGAGGTTTGTTAATGCTGAGCAATGGCCAGCTGTTATCGTCGGGATTTTTCTTCAGTAAATAGAAATATCGTATAAGATTAATAGCATTCATGACGCATATTTTATTTGAACTGATAGTGCACCGAGATTTTAATTTCAATTTGATAAAATGCAAGGATATATCTCACACAATAGATATTTGGAAATCTGGTACATGTATTCATATGACTCAAGGTGTTGTATCACAAAACTAAAAATATATCTAGTCGAAGGGGAAGGGGCTCGCTGTATATCGGGTTGGCCGAAGTATTTTTAATAGATGTAACTTATGAAGAACATAATAAAGTTGGTGTTGATTTCATTAGTTTCTCAAGCTTTCGGGCATATGTGGCCCTTCATCAGGAGGATGGTAGTTCAATAAATAACTAAAATATATCTAAAAATGACCGATTCACAACCAAGCACAACCACATGGACGGTGTTAACAGTTTTACTTGACAATCCCCTTGAGGGAAGAAATACGTTTATGTTGTGTTGTGATCTCTGGATCGGCATACTTTGTATCATGTACTGTTTAAAGTTATAGATAGGTATGCAGACATGGGCCTTTATGGGTGAAATCGCCAGAAAATGTACAATTCACATCCGCCAAGCATCTCAAATAACCCAAATTTCAGACGAAACTAAAGTTGAAACCTAACCAAACAAATTGCTAGAATCAATACAATGCCAAATATACTCGAATTTACCTAGTATTGACCAAATTGTAGCCTTGTCTTGCAGAATTTACTACCCGACGGGCACTCAGTGCAATTGAATGTGATAGCACTGTGATCATTTTGTGATTGGCCGCAAACTAGTGAAGTGTGATACTTATAGCTTTGAATCACAGTGAAATGGACAAGCCATTAGCCATCATTATGTGAAATCCATTGCGTCCATTTCCTCCCGTATTGTTGTTGGTCTCACACTTGTCTTGGATCAAGTTCTCATTCATATTCATTTATGTTCATATTAAATATGCATTAATCAACCAATTTTATCTGCAAATAGATGTATTCTTCAAAAGTCAATAATAGGCCTATAGGTGTGATCTCAATTGCGCATATATGGCGCAGTCAAAATCACGCCTAAATACTCATCATAATGCAGCCACAACAAGACCAAATACCTGGCACTGCTCACTAAATTAAAAAAAAATTTCATTGATTTCTGTAAATGACACCCACCTTCTAACATGTGTTTTGCTTTCTGAACTCAATAACCACTGTTTGGGGTTAGTATTTAGCTTACACTGAGCCCACACCCCTATTTTATGGGTGAGCGAAATGAGGTGTGAATGCAAAGTGTCACATACATGTGTGTGCGACATTGGGGCTGAACTGGCTTCCTGAAGTCAGACAGGCCTGATTTTTCGCACAGAGAACGGCAACTATATGTTGAGATTAAATAATTGCACTTAGGTTTTATTAGGGAAGATGAATATTTGAGTAATTCTCCCAATCGGGCATCATTTGGTTTTCCAGCCTAACGTCTCTATGACCTGTATTTGGGATGATCACACATGATTATAACCATTTTATTTGAATTCCTGGGCAAAATGTGGCCGAGAGGAATCGAAATATTAATTTCTTGTTAGCAATTTAATAGTATTTGTATTTCATTTCATTTTAAGCTAATAAATGTAACGATCACACACATATTCCAAAACATTATGTTCTATGCCTACCTAATTATTTAGAATTATTATGATTACATGATTATTATGTCAATCTGGTGTCGAACCTTGACTTAACCTCATTTTGTATAGTATCATGATATTATATTAATTTACATTATGATGCACCGTATCGTGCTGTATCGTACCATATTGTATTGTTTTAAGATGTCTGCCTATCAGTCAATCAGGTGCCGAAATACAAATGTGACTTATCTCAGGAGTTAATTGTAAGCATTAGAAAAGTATATTCGAATGCAAAGCTCATTTATAAATTCTTGCCACTTTTATCCTGATTCGACCAATAATAGTACACTATTGACGAATTACAGATATAATTATTTGATGTCAGCTTCAAAAACAAGTTATTACATTTTATCCAATAAAGTATATTATTGGAAAAATGCTGACACCTTTAAAAACTGTTAACTGTTAATTGTTTCTTAGACATTCATATCCTCCTCTATTAACTAATACATTTTATATGTTATATCACATTCTATTTGTCGAGCCATGTAATTCATATTATTAAACACACGCCTCCGTCTTATACAGTAATTAACCTTTCTAAATTAATGGTAACTGTTGGTAGAAATGGAACTTACGTTTCATATAGGCATGTAGACTTTTTGTCATATTGCCTCCGTTGCATAACAATCTGCGAGTAGCTTTTTCAGTGTTAATATTGAGATCGCAGATTGTTATGCAACTGGGGCATTATCTCTTATTGTATTCTATGATCCCTTAGGCATATCAAAGATTTTCTTATCTTATCTTATCTTATGTATTTTGAGAATAACAAAAATGGGTGCAAGTGTAGAAACTATTTTTGGGTGTGATCTAAATTGCGCATATAATGCGCATTAAAAATTGCGTCTAAATACTCATTATTTCATTGTCAGCAGGTGGCGCAACTGGTAACTGGGGTGCATTTACAATTTCTTTTACAATAACAGTGCTGCTAATACACTTGTGTGGCATTTATCCCACTATAGGTATTCCACATCATGTATGTAGGATGTTATAAGTAATATACCTTTATAGTTAATTTGGGTAATTTAGTTGTTTGATGGGGAAAAATCTTTTGATCAAAATACCCCCAATCAATGCATACTTCATTAGCTGAAGTAGTCTGGGCCACCAGATTTCTAGTATAACTGGAATAACCCTTCCCTGCAATGCGGCTGTCTAACAGGATGGAAATAATGATGAAATAATTGATGTATTTCCTTGAAGAATTGAGTATGTGTAATTTCGAATGATATTATTCTGCAAATAAAAGCAAAAAAGAGGGACAAAATTGTGCATAACATATGCTGCTCAAATGCCATTAGAATTTGCTATTTTTTGCACTGATATTGCGTTATACTTTTAGCTGACTATCTCGCAATCATTGCGCAATAATTAGCAATATTTATTGCGTGAAAAGCGTCCACGCTCATCACGGAATTATGACGAGATGATTGCGCATTAAAAATCGCGTAGAATCGCGTTGATTTGCCCGTCGGGTAAATGTGTACAGCTGCCAATTGTACATTTTTTGAAAATCTGACCCATAAAGCGGCCGATCTACTGACAATGTTACATACTGAAAAGATTTGTAATATTTCATCATGAATAATATAATGTGCATGATTGGGTATGAAGCAGTATTTCACTGTCATAGTCTTTCATTGTTTTGTTCTGCCAGTTTCTATTATAAAATCCATTAAGCCTTAAGGGTTAAACTAAAGGGTTGGTCTCCCCCTTTCGCACTCTGTGATATCGTAGAATGTGATACCAGTGCCATATTTACTACTGCTACTGATATGACGTTATTTCCCATCCTCGTTATTGTATTTCATTATTTTATCATCTCTACAGTATGTTTAACTTATTTGTACGACCACTAATGTCATCCTTTATGATGCGTTCCATTAGTTTTGTCAGTTTGATAAATGTATTTTATACACTTGGTTCCAACACATCTCTATTGGTTGTCTCTCGATTGTACCAGCAATAATAACATCAACAAGGAATGGTGGTGCGAAGCAGTCTTTGTTGACCGCCCTAATTTATTAATTATTTAAAAAAAAAAGAAAATTGAAAACCGGTGTGTACAGTATGGATGCGAGTGAGAAAATGAGGTGGTGAGAGAGGGAGGTGACCGGTGCAGGGAACCAGTCCGGTCACTCGCCTGAGAGTGACAACTAGCAGCAGGGGGAGGGGGGAACTCGGCCCACCAATAACCCCATTGAGGCGGTTGCATAAATGTGACTCGTCATATTGCTCAATATTATATACATATAAGTCTGTTCATGAATACAAACTAAATATATCCATTGATATGTAATACTTACATGTGTATGTAGTGTAAAGATATATGTACTGTACTAGTTTTACACTTAAATATCAAAACCCCTGTAACCTACCCACCACCCCTAGACCTTAGCACTATTACATGATGTTTACAACTGTTTTCCAGTACTTGTGTGTCAACTAACTATCGGCTGTAATTATAAAGGTTAATCAGCACACACTGGATGACCTGAATTTATGTCAGATGTTTCAAACATATTTATATCTTAGCAAATACGGAATAGTTCAAGGCCAATTGTGCATACCACTATTCCCCCTACCTGTGAGTGCATGTGTTGATCTGTGATAATCCGTACAAAGACTATGTTGACTCTGGTATGAATAATGACACACCACATAAAGATTTAAACTTGTATTCTAGTATGCTGGAACGTTGTTCTTGTTATTAGTCCTTGATCCCATTAAATGCACTGGTCCATTGACTGTTTCCATTCTTTGTATGTGTGTTGATGCGTATAGGTTAAACTTTTCTGAAGAACGGTCTTATCTTTGTAATTTGAAAATTTGGAATAAAAATACATACATTCACAAAAATGAAGGGTATATGTTATATTATCACATAAAACTGAACGACATGTCAAGAACTAGCAACATTGGATGATACCAAGAGCACTTAACCTTGAATACTTATAGCAAACGGATGGAGGGTTCAAACTGACCGAGACCCATCAGAAAACAAAGAGGTGAGTTCCCGTTTTCTGATGGGTCTTGATCAGTTTGAACCTGAACAGAGGGCCATTTGCTATTTATTACACACTCTATTTGGATGTTAAAAACTAAATTTAACTTGTAAAGCCTATAGTTTAGCTCGAGGAGGCTTCATTGACCGCAATTTGTAGGCCTAAGTTACATTGTTGGGACGACGTCATCTGGCCTATGCTGCACCAATGAAATTGTGTCTTTGGTCCAAGGGTACACATGAGCGGTATCAACCAAACTGCACCCCCAAACTACACTTTTCTAACTGCTCATGTGTGTAATAAAGTTCTTTATTTATATTCACACTTGGAAATCAGAGCTTTGCCATCGCTACAAGTGTCTCAAGTTATCAGAAGCAGGAAATACACAAACAAAGGTGTGCCTTGAGCCGGGGCACCCCCGTTGTTTGTGTTGTCCTTCAATAAATTACACGTCTATATACCCTAAGAAAATACATTTTATAAAGAAAAAATCTCACTGTTTCAAAGAATATAACTGGCATACATCCAATTATGCATACCCTTACCCAGACTCTACAGACTGTAACACATGTGTTTCATGGAAAATAACTAAAAACAAATAGTATAAGGTAAGATTATATGAAATCAAAACAACTAAAAATAAAAGCCTTCACACAGTTGTTTAATATACCATTAGTGAAAATATAATTAATATATTCCTAAATTACAACATCCAAAATCGGTTTACAACTAAAATTGGTCAGATTAGGTGATGAACTCATGCGAATCAACCAATTTCACATAATTAATGTTACGCCTCAAGTCGCAGTAGTTGTTTTAACCTAGAGAAATGTATCATTTAAGTGTTCTGTGGCCCTGAATCTATCAGTCATTTTTAAAACAACAAATGAAACGAAAAACAACGTCTTTGAAATATAAGATACAATGATGCTCTGGAGTAATCAACTAAACCCGGGACAACTAGGTTGTGTTGCATAATACACCCCTATTTAAGATGTTAATGAAGCGATTACTGCACAAATTAATCAAAACATATAATTTGGTCCAAACCCATTCTAAAAAAAGTGGTATTTATTAAAGTTAGTTTTGAACGCAAGATATCCAGAGAGATACAGAACGTTGTGACCAAAAGTTTTTGGGAGATCCATGATGGCGCCGTTTTACAGGAGTTGTGACCAAGCGGTTACAAGGTGTGGAGATGTTTAAAGTAACTAAATATACTCCATACAAAAGTCTTCAAAACGCAAGGATATATCTAACACAATATCCCGAAATTTATTGCATAGATTCATATGACTATAAGTGCTAGACCCTCTATAAATCAGAGCATTTTAATAACGAGATCTTGTGGTAAAAAAACACTTTTAAAAATATTAATGTTGCGACTTTTGACTCATTTTCTTAAAACACACTACCTATGTTTGCATGTCGAACCTAATTTGTGTATGTATTTTGTTGACAACTCTCATGGTTAAGATAAGATTAAATAAGATAAGAGGTTTAAAAGCGGTACAAAATGTATTAGTGGTTATAGGCCTACATGAAGACAAATTAATCGACATACCTTATTTCCTCTGGCTATTACCATGAATTTAGAATATGGATAGAGTACAACAAGAGGTTGCTAAGTTTACTAAAAATACTAGATAAAATATCAAAGTGACTTAGCAAGTAACAAATCATGGTCTAAGTCAATGATTCCTAAGTCATTTAGTTGTCAGATGAAATTGTTTAGTAATTTTTAAACTTGTTGCTGTACTTGTTAAGAACAATCAATAAAAGGAATTGTTAATTATATGAACTATGGTTAAAATGTCGACATATCACTCCTGTCTTATATCTTAAATTAATAGACCTGCTAAATGAACTGACTATCTGCTTGCTGGAACCACTTTAGCAATACACACATATGTTGTACTGCGGCTAGACGTTAGTTGTTGTCCTGTTTCCGACGTCCGTGAAAAGTTTATAACATGATCATTTCTCCTGGGATTACATCATGATAAAGCTGACAATCAGAAAAAACATTGATTTCTACCTTAGGAATATATTATGTAGTTCATGTAGAATGGGTTTAACTATTCATTTATAAGCTGTAAAATCAATGACCACACAACATAGGTAGGCCTCAGCGCAGCTCCGATCATTAGGGGAAATCCCCACCGCAGTGACGTCATTGCACAATGCCTCGTTTCAAAGCGCTGGCCAAAGGATTCCCGCGCTTGCATTACGGCTAATTATGATGAGATTTAACTAGTCACAGCTCATTTATTTCCTGAGATTTCATTTACATGAACGGAAAGACAGGATAAATAACATGTATTATAATGACTGTAATTTGTAAGGTGAGAAATCAATGGTCAGACAACGTCATAGCAAAATCGAGATTATGTAGACCTGCTTGTAACTATAGAAACAGGACAAGTGGAATAAATTATATAGTTTAATATCTTATAGTGATTAAAATTAAGTTGTTGACATGAAGTCGATTGAATATGTTTTTTACTTGGCGAATGAGAATTACCACAGATGTAAAACTTTGACCAATGACATTTTCTAATAAAAAAAAAGGCTAGGTACAGCTCCGAGTGTGCGTGAACAACTAAACAATGAATGAATGAGCAGATCAAAATTAGCATACATGGTTAAAGCTGAAGAGAATCGTAGCCCTTATTTGCCTCTTTCTGTAGTTAGTGTAATCATTGTTTTTGCTTTCACTCTACATTATAATATGCCAAACGTTTCCCATGCTATTCCAGTTTTGGAGACATTTGGCATTGGTTCTTTACTACACATAAACGTATGCTATATACTCTACTTATATTGATAGGGTATAAATGTATACATGATCTACATACCATGAGCTCATATCCAATTATGTCGATGGCCTAAGTTTATTATTTGTCCTACTATAGTACTATAAGATGTAACTAGTTTGAGGATACGCAGTATAACAATAAGAAAAAAAAAGCTGAAACTCCAAGATTCGTGGACACCAGGAAGTCAAATGATGACAACTCATGTGTAAACTTTAGATTGAAATGTTGTGAACTTATAACTGCAGTTCACAGTTCAGCTATACACGGAATGTCTACTTGTGCAAGGACATGCCTGGATCAATAAACGATGATGGAATCCAATAGATTATAGATGAGTCTGACGCAAACTGTAACAGATAAAAAAATGGTGGGACAAGTTATCCGAAAATATACAATTGGCCGTCACCAATCCCCTCAAATAACCCACATTTCAGACAAAAATCAGCTTCAAAATACAGTTCAACATAACTAGACAGATCCATTGAATGAATACAATACAGAATACACTCAGATATACCTAGTATTTAACAATGTTTCACTCTAATGTACCAGACTTTGGTGGATGTGTAAACATGTAGATTGTGCATATTGTGAAATATAAAGCAGTGGTAGACAGGGGCAGTATTGATTGTATTCCTGCATTATTAACCAATGAGTGGCCGCCGCCTCACCACTGTCTCCACGAGCTGCTCTATAGTGTGACACACAGCAGGAGGAGCTACTCAGCTGGATACCATGGATTATCCATTATTCTCAGGTAGGTAACAATGGTAACAATGGTATTAGATGTTTATTACTATACTCACAGGTGGTAAAACAATGGTATTAGATCTGTATGCCCATCTCACATATCGGTGTTATACAAGAATTAAAGAACAAATAGAAACAAAAGGAAGAATGCCTGTTGATGCTACAGGTCTTCCACGTGTTCTTAGAATGAGAAAAATGAGTCGCAAGTCACACAAACGATATTTTTCAAGGCATTTTATTCACCAGATCTATTTGTATAAATGTGCTCACTTTTCGGTCAAACTAGGTAACAATGATATTACATGTTTATTCCCATGTCAAATATACAGTTAGTATTGTACAATGTGGAATTAAAGAAGTAGAAACAAATTGAAAAATCATTACTGTCTGAGAATGGCACAGGTCTTCCAAGCCTTCCTAGAGTTGATTGCTCTGTACTCACGGGTACGTAACTATGATAATACATTTGTCATGAGAAAATGAGTTGCAAATCATGACAAATTATATTGTTCACAGCATTTTATTCACCAGATCTCTTCGGACAAATGTTCTTCTTCGGTCAAACTAACACTTGAAGGTATTTACCAAATTGCAAGACATGTTTATCAAATGTCATTTATTTGATAAACAACAACGCATTAGTGAAAGGGAAGACAGTAGTTGGCCCGACTAGCATCACTAAAACATTTCTAGCTGATAGACAGTAATTTATTAGCATAGGAAAGATCACCACTGAGAAAGTAGACATATGCTCAGGTGTCCCTCAAGCGTCATTACAAGGGAACTCTTATTTAATATCTACATCAATGATATGAAGAACGTCCCGTTTGAAGGTAGACTATATCTATATGCAGATGGTGTGTGTATAATCATAGATGACTCAGATTACAGACAGTTACATAACAAGGCAGAACATTGGATTCAAATATACAAGCAGTGGTGTGAGATGAATGCTCTTGTCCAGATGAAATGACCAGCTAACAAGTTGTGATGATTATGGTAAATTCCTGGGAGAGGATGTGCAAAATACACAGAGAACTGCTTGGTTTATTATTGGCAAATGTGTTCCAGAATTCTCCCATATTGAATAGATGTCGGCTATATATATATATAAAGACTTTTATTCACATGCTGACAATAATCAAGATACATGAACAGGAAACTAGCCCTCTGGAATCAGGTCTTCCTGGGTAGCCCTATTAAATAAAACGTTTAGAACTTATAAGTGTCCGAATAGCGAATGTTTGTATATAGATTGTCCAGTGTTCAAATTGTATAATACATAATGTATTATAGGTCTGTATTGTCCTAGTAGTGAATATCACTATGAGATAGTTCCAAAATTCCGTGCAACATTATTTTAGCAAGTTCCATTAAGTGAAGAAATTATTCTACCTGTGCACATTTATCAATAACAAACTACAATATAATGAAGAACATTAGTTATTAATTACTAATAGTAATAATCATTTACAATACTAAGAATCAATATTTTCAATCACAATCAGCACATGTTTATAACAAGGTTGTTTCTACAATAGTACTTGTACTAGTCAGTATTTTACATTCAACCATTCCAAGTCAAAAATAACGAAACTTCCCCCCTTCCCCCCTTCCCCCCTCCCCCCTATCGATGTACCGATCTTATGCAAAGGAATACAGTCCTTTTTCCCAAAGTCCAACCCCAGTAGATATCATTTTTTTTAATATCATTCTCAAACTCGACCTAAACCTAAGGCTAAACCTGTTATTACATTTTGCGTGTCCACCGAATATGTAAATAATGTAAAACCCATGCAAAGTATGTCTAAAAAAAGATGCCAGGCCGTGGTTACAACAGTAGTTTAATTCAGTGAGAACAAAATGCAGCCATGGCTGGTTTTTATTTCATGGTTCTGTCATAATCTTGCATGTGAGGGAAATATCCCATATTATGACAAGATAATGTTAAAAAAAACATAAACAAATCAATATAATGGTTCATTTCAACATTAAACATGTATTGAATACAAATGAAACAAGGCAATATTATCCATATATTTCAGTTGTGTTTGTCCTGGCCTATCTGGCCATTGGACCAAGCCCTGCACAGTCTGAGGGAGGTGGTGGTCGTGCTGAAGGTCAGCCACAAGGAGGTGGAGGAGGTGAAGAAAGAGGAGGAGGAGGTGGAGGTGGAGGAGGTGGAGGAGGAGGAGGTGAAGAAAGAGGAGGAGGTGGTGGAGGAGGTGAAGACAGAGGAGGAGGAGGTGGAGGTGGAGGAGGAGGAGGTGGAGGAGGTGAAGAAAGAGGAGGAGGAGGTGGAGGTGGAGGAGGAGGAGGTGGAGGAGGTGAAGAAAGAGGAGGAGGAGGTGGAGGCCAAAGAGGAGAAGAAAGAGGAGGTGGAGGAGGAGAAGAAAGAGAAGGTGGAGGAGGAGAAGAAAGAGGAGGTGGAGGAGGAGAAGAAAAAGGAGGAAGAGGAGAAGAAAGAGGAGGTGGAGGTGGAGGAGGTGGAGGAGGTGAAGACAGAGGAGGAGGAGGAGGTGGAGGAGAAGAAAGAGGAGGTGGAGGAGGAGAAGAAAGAGGAGGTGGAGGAGGGGAAGAAAGAGGAGGAGGTGGAGGCCAAAGAGGAGAAGAAAGAGGAGGTGGAGGAGGAGAAGAAAGAGGAGGTGGAGGAGGAGAAGAAAGAGGAGGTGGAGGAGGAGAAGAAAAAGGAGGAAGAGGAGAAGAAAGAGGAGGTGGAGGTGGAGGAGGTGGAGGAGGTGGAGGAGGAGAAGAAAAAGGAGGAAGAGGAGAAGAAAGAGGAGGTGGAGGTGGAGGAGGTGGAGGAGGTGGAGGAGGTGGAGGAGGTGGAGGAGGTGAAGACAGAGGAGGAGGAGGTGGAGGAGAAGAAAGAGGAGGTGGAGGAGGAGAAGAAAGAGGAGGTGGAGGAGGAGAAGACAGAGGAGGAGGAGGTGGAGGTGGAGGAGGTGGAGGAGGTGAAGAAAGAGGAGGAGGAGGTGGAGGAGGTGAAGAAAGAGGAGGAGGTGGAGGCCAAGGAGGTGAACTAAAAGCAGGTGAAGAAAGAGGAGGTGGTGGACAAGCCTCCCCTACAGACACTATAAACAGGGTGAGTACATTCACCAGAGTCTACACACAATATTCTGCACCCTCATTTGAATTCCATCCTTTTTTATGCACCTAACTCAATGTATGTATTTAAATATTCACATGTATGTTTCAGTCTTTTTATTATTCCCTAGCCAATTTAAGAGATGATGAGGGAACTATGGAATCCCAAGCTTTGCATGTGTTTTCCTTATAGAGGCAAGTGTTAGTCTATTTAAATAGTGTATACGAACACTGCACCAATAGGCTGAAAAGGGAGTTCATTAATCTTGTTAGTCGGTGCCAACTAAAATAACAATAAAGTTAGTGAATTGAAAATAAGCATAAGTTAGTGAAGTTTGAAAATAAGCAACTGATGCTCTGGGAAGAGCTAATCTAGAGTGGGCCAATAGTCAGTTGTATTTGGTAGTCATGGCAACTCATCCACAAACGGTTTTTATTGTAGGAAAATAAGATCGGGACACAACAAAAACCATTCTACGGAATGAGCGTGTTTTGTACATCAAATATCCTGAATACAGAACTTTTAGAAAAAAAACAGGTTTAAGGCTGAAATTTAACTTCAATACTAAAAGATGTTTAGAGATTTACAGTTAACTAACTACATGGTTTCAGTCAATTATAACTCACGCTCCTACAACCAAGTCGTTAGTTACCATTTATTCATTATTTCCAAAAGGTTAAACCTAGTTTAAGGCATCCATAGTTTGAATATCCTACTCAGCCTGTTGGAGGAACCTGAACAATGATGCAGTGGTGGGTATGACATTTGGGGCCAGATGTACAATATATTAGTGTATTTTCTTCCTGTACCTCTGTGTGTTATTGACAATTCATGTTCATTCGCATATAAATTACTGCCTCAAATGATTAGGCACCTACAAAAATGTTTGTTATTCTGAATAAAGTTATTACAACTGTTGTTATCATTACTATTATATGTTGACAGTGTACCAGACCGGCGGTATTGTTCCTGGCAGTACAGGGTAAACATGGAGGAGATCATCTCGCTCACATTCTGCGGTGGAACTGCACCAGATCAGACACAGGTAGGCTGGAGCTTCAACATTGCTTCAACATTTATAACCTTAATAGTGGATTTGCATGACCGCCATCTTGCATTTTTGGCTTGCATAGAATTATGTGAAGTATATATGGTAATGTCAAAGCTGTAGAAAGGTTCAACAATGATATCATGTTCATGTGTATCACTTAATTCCACCAGAAAAGACTTTATCTTTCCCACTTTTCTTTTCATGGGTTATATACAAGCCATGATATAGTGGGGACAATGTTCCGGCAATTTTCGATGTAAAAACAATTGCATATCAGAACTGAATTAAATATATCCCAGCATGCACTGTCAGAGATGTCCGGTGCTACATACAAACACCCTATTAAAGCTTTTAAGTCAACACAGACCTTGCCAGATCTTGTCATTCTGGAATTGTGCCATCCACAATGTTTGTTTACTTAGAGCCCTTCCATACATGTGCTACTGAATAGCCTTGTCAAGGTAAATAGATTCCTACAAAAGGATCTTGATGTAGATATTAAAACACAAAGAGATGTCCTGTTGCAAAGTACTGCCCTTGTTTTGCATTGCCAATACTAGCAGGCACTTGTCTCAGGTAAATACATAAAAGAACAATATAAACATAGATATGAAGTTTAGAGGATTTTGCTACAAGGCTTCTAAAACATCTCCATCTGTATTTGGAGGACCGCCCAAATCCGTTCCTATTGTCACCTGCACTCATTATCGCTCACCTGTGGCCATCCTCTCATCCAAGTAAATATCAAATTAATGTTTATTATTATGACAATTATTATAACAACGGCACAATATTGATAAACTTGTTCCTATAATTCATAAAAGGAGTAAATCATACCTGAGACTGTAGCTGTAATAATCTACTAAAATAACACTATATCTATATCTACTATCCAATTGCTCCTTGTTCAGCACGGCCACCCCAGGGCAAGACGTCTGGCGCAAGAGGTGGCAGAGACCCTGGACTGAGTGAGGACGAGCAGGGTGGTCAGGCCACTGAGCGAGGTCCAGGAGGTGGTAGAGACCCCGGGGATAGTGACAAGCCACCCCAGGAGCAGGGTGGTCAGGACCTGGAGCAGGGTACAGGAGGTGGTAGAGACCCCGGGGAAAGTGACAAGCCAACCCAGGAGCAGGGTGGTCAGGCCCTGGAGCAGGGTACAGGAGAGGAGGGAGACAGAGATAAGCACATGGTGGAGAAACTGAAGAGGACCAAGTTCATGGTGGTAGGTCAGCAGTCCTGCAGGGTCAATAATAAACCACTTGGTAAGTTTGTCTTTTTAAAACTTCTATTAACAAAATTTCATATTTGTGATACGTTTCAATTGCCAAATGAAAACCTAACCAAACGGATTGCTAGAATCAATGCAATGCCGAATATACTCGAATTTACCTAGTATTGGCCAAACTGCAGCCTAATTTAGCAGAATTTACTGAATGTGAAGAGCTGCCAGTTGTACATTTTATAAGAATCTGACCCATATATCTGGTGCATTTCCAGCTGTAGGCATGATCTATCTTATATGTGCTGAATACAAATTCTAAAACAAAAGCAAATACAAAAAACGTGCATTTCCTTATATCAGACTTTAACTAAAGCATTGGTTTCAGGCAGAGCAGTCTGTAGTGATAAACGACTGCGTTGTTTATTCATTGAACACATATTGTAATATATGTCCCGAAATGCTGGTTTATTGGAAAGAAAAGTACACATCTTAAAACTGCCATCATTGTCTGCTACCTGTATGGTAAACACTGTAAGAATGTAACATGAATTATGCTGCAATTTAGTATATACTAGGTAAATTTAAGTATATTCACCATTGATTCTAGCAATCTGTTTGGTTAGGTTGATCTGTATTTTGAACTTGATTTTTGTCGAAATTTTGGGTTATTTGAGAGGAATGGTGAAGGTGAATTATACATTTTCTGGTGATTTCACCCTTATCTGCAGGAGTATGGCAGTACAAGAGGGCAGACGGAGGAGCAGGAGATGGACGAGGAGAAAAAGGACAACAAGGAAAACAAGGAATAGCAGAAGGAAAGCCAGATGGAGGAGCAGGAAGAGGAGGAAGAGCAGGAGGGGAGTGGGTGGATATCGACAATACCACAGCCTGTAATACCGTCCTCACTGCCCATACACTAGTACGCTTCAAGCCCGCCAGGATTCCTCACAAACTGCCCGCCCAGGCCAGAAGTACCATGTGAGTATTTGTTTTAAATTAATTATTTTACTTGTTTGTTCCCCCAATGGATACATCGCGAAATGTTTTACACGTAGGAACTGTATGAAGCTTTTACCTAGTTGAACCATTCAATATTACCTGGCTAGTAAAAAGAACAGGCTTCAAGGTACATGGTCAATCGGAAGACACACCTTGTTCTCAGTAGAAATCATCAATATTGGTACACAAACAATTGAAATATTACCTGGCTGGTATAAAGAACAGGCTTCAAGGTACATGGTCAATCGGAAGACACACCTTGTTCTCAGTAGAAATCATCAATATTGGTACACAAACAATTGAAATATTACCTGGCTGGTATAAAGAACAGGCTTCAAGGTACATGGTCAATCGGAAGACACACCTTGTTCTCAGTAGAAATCATCAATATTGGTACACAAACAATTGAAATATTACCTGGCTGGTATAAAGAACAGGCTTCAAGGTACATGGTCAATCGGAAGACACACCTTGTTCTCAGTAGAAATCATCAATATTGGTACACAAACAATTGAAATATTACCTGGCTGGTATAAAGAACAGGCTTCAAGGTACATGGTCAATCGGAAGACACACCTTGTTCTCAGTAGAAATCATCAATATTGGTACACAAACAATTGAAATATTACCTGGCTGGTATAAAGAACAGGCTTCAAGGTACATGGTCAATCGGAAGACACACCTTGTTCTCAGTAGAAATCATCAATATTGGTACACAAACAATTGAAATATTACCTGGCTGGTATAAAGAACAGGCTTCAAGGTACATGGTCAATCGGAAGACACACCTTGTTCTCAGTAGAAATCATCAATATTGGTACACAAACAATTGAAATATTACCTGGCTGGTATAAAGAACAGGCTTCAAGGTACATGGTAAATCGGAAGACACACCTTGTTCTCAGTAGAAATCATCAATATTGATACACAAACAATTGAAATATTACCTGGCTGGTATAAAAAACAGGCTTCAAGGTACATGGTAAATCGGAAGACACACCTTGTTCTCATAGTCTATTGTCTGGGGGTGATTCCGTGTGCAAGTCTGAATGTACTAAGTTTCTCTCCAGAATCATTTAGAGGGTACCCTGGGATGAAATAAAATCGAGGGTGACAGTCCTGAATCATGGGCATAAGTTGGGAAATCAGGATTGAAGTTTGATAGCCATGGATTAGCCCTAAATATTTTGTTTGAGTATTTGAAAATGAAAGATTGGAACTATTCCAATAAAACTTTGTGAGATTATAGTCTTTAGGTATGTTGATTTTTCAAAATATTTTTTTTTTGCATAACCGTCATGAACAACCTCCAGGGGGCGCTTTTCTGTGTTTTTTTCTGTATTTTTTTAATAGACTTGAGTTCACTTACATTTTGAAATTTGTTTTATCCATATAACAACAAGGGATTGATATGCCCTTAAAGGGCGTAAAATGAGCTTTAATTTGATATATAAAACATGCCTCTAGGTTAATAAGAAATGGAGTTTTCCATGGAGTTTTGGAGTTTTCCAAAAAATAAATTTGTTCAGTGGTGTAGGTTGCGGCCAAGTGCCGGCCGAGGCAAGATTTTCATTTTTCTACAAGAAGGGCTCATCTGACAGCTTAAACTTCATTAACTTTTTTGTTCAACTCATGGCGTTCTTTAATCCTAAACCTTGAATGGTATTCTGTGACCAACCACCAGCCACCAGGGGGCAGTTTTGTCCATAAATTGCACCTACAGTCATGTTGCCAAACTGGGATTTGGATGTCAAGCATGTTTTGAGGTATGGATGAAGTTTTATTGTTGATTCTGGTAATATAACATGTCCTGAGCAAGAATCATCCAAGTGCTGCTTTGTATCTTATGGGAAAAATTTGTTATGGGCCAAAAACAAAATGGCTTCTGGGCGTCCAGGTAGCTGATCATCAATACCCCATAACTTCCTTAGTATTGGTGCTAGAAACATGATTTTTGTGTCTACACCTAGGTTTATTGGGTCTAGGAACTCAATAATTACAAGGATTGCCCATATTTATAATATAAATAATGAATAAAGTTGTACTTCAGAAGAAAAAAATGCAATAAAGATATGAAACTTTATTCAGCAATTAAAGCCATTATAAAAAATCAGTAGTTCAGTCTATATTCCCTCCTCAACAAGCAACAGTAGCTTTTACTAATTGTCTGGAAAAAAATGAACACTATTATATCCATACTAATAACAACTTCATAATATATTACACATACATATACAGCAAATAATGCTTCAGTTTTTCATGAACCAAGCGTCATATCAGTTCAACAATAAGTCAGAATATCGGATGGGTTCCATATTCCTACTAATTGATTCATCATTCAGATAGTTGCTAGTTCTTAAATAGTATTTAGTAAATTTGTATCATTCATCAATAATTATAGGTCCTAAAATCACATACATTTATATGATATAAATATGTTCAGTCATATTATTGCTGAACAGGGTGAGTAAGGGTTAGAAATACGATCAAAGAAATGATCTTGATAATGTCCTTGCCATTTAGAAATGGTTTCACCCTTGATTCTTGAAATTAGCTTTAGATTTCCATTCATTAAATGTAGTTGAATTCAAGTTACTGTATTAACCATTCAATGTTTCATCTACACTCTCTTGCAAAAATGGGAGACACATCCTTTATTAATGATGTCATTATGGCCATCACAACTAAAAAATGACTCTCTGTAGTACTGAGAGCTCTATGCAGGGGAATCTGTGTTCCCTCTTTTATCTATGACCATTGAAAACTGTTTCAAGAATCAACTTGAAACGTGAAAAAGCGTCCTAAGGAAGGAAAGTTCAATTTCAATTTGGGTTTAGCCATGAGATGAGTGATGGGATGTTATATACTCATGGTTGCTTATACTAGAAATCACCAATAAATGTTCCTATGAGTAGTCCTAGAGACTAGATCGAGCACAATGAACAATCATCTTTAAAAGTGCTGTGTAATCTCATCTGTGATAGATATATCCGTCAAGTACAAAAATGAAACCAGATCCAACTGAAAAAAAATGCTAGCTGCAATCATTTACTGACAGTACATACACCTCTACCAGGCCAGAAAGTAGTTCTGAATGTCACACACAACAGTGATCCCCATTGATCAGTAAATATCTCATTGATCATCTGATTAACAATCGCAATGAACTAGTTATCATATCTGAACAACCAGGGGCTGTTGCTCGGCTTTATCAATATTATACTACTATTATTCAGGGAATAAAATATCATACATATATATGAATCAAGAAGAGGACAATCTTCTCCACTGGAGATCTTCCAAGCAGCCCTTCCAGTCCTAGGTTGCTTTCTTACAAACTATTTCTCCATACATTTATAAAGGACAAATAGTTAGTGGCAAAACAGAGCAACAGGCCCCAGGTCCAGTACCAATCAGAAATATTGGTTGCTGCTGCTACACCACAAATGTCGCTTTCCAGATGGGAGGTCCGCGGTGGTGGACCATCAGTCACTTTGTGTTAGCCTCCAGCTACCAGTGTCCCTTCTCAACAACACCCAGCATGATACTCTTTTTGCTGCCTGGCCAACTCTCTGAATTGCTGTTTTTCTTGCCCACCCTGTCACTGCTAGTGCCGAGAACATTGTTGCCTGCTGGTGGCCAATATATTCTCAGGTTCCTTGTATTTATTGAAGGATCTGAATCCGCCTTTGATGGATTCAGATCACCAGGCTACTCTTCCATGTTGACCTGATGAGTCACTTTGGAGGTAAGAAGTCCTTAGCTATACCCTGTCCAGCCTATAAAGAACCAAAACCGCAATGCTAAACTATACCGGCACTCTTTGAAGTCTTGGTTCTTCAGAGGCTGGACAGAGTGTATGTGGTTTTCATCCTAATTTTGGTCCTGCTCCATCTGATCAGTGTTAGCTGCGCATTCCTGCACTTACTTTCCTTTCCAAGATTTCATCTTTGCCTAGTGTATCTTCAACTCCCTCAGGTTTTTGCAGACCTTTAAGGCCTAGAGGTGCATCTAGCCTCTGTTTATTTTGTGATGATAGTGGTCAACATTTTTATACTACTCATACACTTCTTCAGAGAACTTAATTGTAGTCTGATCCCCATTGTTGGATGATGTGTAATAAACATAAGTCTATGGCAAAAAATATGGTTCATCACAGAATTCATCTTCCATGAGTTTGTGCATTAAGTGGTTGTGACACTATTTCCTATCTTTATGGATTTGGGAACAACCTTGGACATAACACTGGAAAGTCACTGAAGTTGTCGGAATCTAAAGATGCTGGGGTGGATGATTTGGTATGTGAAGCAACACCATTGGTATCCTTGTGCAAGGCATGATGGAGACATGTCTAAAACATGTTATACTGTCTGATTGACCAAAATGGCAAGCCCAGACATATGGCCAGTGCTCAAAACCTAAAGTCTCTGCCACCCGTATCAGAGGCCTTCACCAAACATGTCTACTATACCCACTATCATTTACCAGGAACAGTCCTAGGTCTATACCACCTTAGACAGAAGCTAAAAAGATTAATAACCTCCCTTATGGGCCACCTTACACCAGAAAGTGCGCTAGCAGGCCTCCAATATCAGATATTAATCATTTAATGATCAGGATATCTCTAGTGCACTGCCTGCTGCAGCATATCTGGTACACCTTGTACATTTTGTTCCCATTGATGTTACCAAACTATGTTTTGATTCACCAGTTTCAGCTGAGTTGCTTCAGATGATCAAATAACTCTGTGCTTCAGCACATTCATTTTCCACTTGTAGATATAGGTGTATTGTTGCCCAGATGATATAGTCTATATTCTGTAATTGTCATGCTAGAGCAAAATGTTCACACTAGAACCCTATTGAGAACATTCACACTATGGAACCCTATCCTCACATGATGATGGGAATATGGTCTCAAAGATGACTCAAGGGTCATTTATGTGTATGTTATTAGTGTCTGTTCATCTATTCATTATCAGTTATTACTCCATGATGATGTATGTACCACATGCTATTTGTATGGGTGGGAGTAATGTGGTAATTTGCACCAGTTTCATGTGTGTGGTATGACTTCCTGTCCCCAGTAAACATAGCCATATAAGGTAAGCATAGCAACATAGGAGTAAATATAGAACCTAAATTTGAATGTGGTACTCAGGACACTATTACACTGTCCTCAATGTTTGGTCACCAAACATCTCGGACAGTGTAATAGTGTTCCTTGAGCTGCATTCTCATCAGATTCAATCTATTTAGATGCAGCACTCACCTATTCTTTAGCTGGTATGACGTGATATAATTTGCTTGGTGTGATGATATGTATTGATATGACTAAGCCAGATATACATATGTGTCTGTGATCTAGTTCGTGTTGATTTTGTTCAGGACAGTTAATAAGAGTTAATGTTGCTTGATATGCTGGGACTATATACTTACCTACTGATTTTCTATAAAGGGTTCAGTTGCTAAATAAAGTTTCATATTTTTCTAGCAATTCTTTTATCTGAAGTACAACTTTATTCATTTATATTATAGATATGGGCAATCCTTGTATATTATTGAGTTCCTAGACCCAATAAACCTAGGTGTAGACACAAAAATCATGTTTCTAGCACCAATAATAAGGAAGTTATGGGGTATTGATGATCGGGCACCTGGACGCCCAGCAGCCATTTTGTTTTTGGCCCATAACAAATTTTCCCCAAGGGATACAAAGCAGCACCTGGATGATTCTTGCTCAGGACATGTTATATTACCAGAATCAACAATAAAACTTCATCCATACCTCAAAACATGCTTGACATCCCAATCCCAGTTTGGCAACATGACTGTAGGTGCAATTTATGGACAAAACTGCCCCCTGGTGGCTGGTGGTTGGTCACAGAATACCATTTAAGCTTTAGGATTGGAGAACACCCTGAGTTGAACAAAAAAGTTAATGAAGTTTAAGCTGTCAGATGAGCCATTTTTGTAGAAAAATGAAAATCTTGCCTCGGCCGGCACTTGGCCGCAACCTACACCACTGAACAAATTTATTTTTTGGAAAATCATAACTCCATTTCTTATTAACCTAGAGGCATGTTTTATATATCAAATTAAAGCTCATTTTACGCCCTTTAAGGGCATATCAATCCCTTGTTGTTATATGGATAAAACAAATTTCAAAATGTAAGTGAACTCAAGTCTATTAAAAAAATACAGAAAAAAACACAGAAAAGCGCCCCCTGGAGGTTGTTCATGATGGTTATGCAAAAAAAAAATATTTTGAAAAATCAACATACCTAAAGACTATAATCTCACAAAGTTTTATTGGAATAGTTCCAATCTTTCATTTTCAAATACTCAAACAAAATATTTAGGGCTAATCCATGGCTATCAAACTTCAATCCTGATTTCCCAACTTATGCCCATGATTCAGGACTGTCACCCTCGATTTTATTTCATCCCAGGGTACCCTCTAAATGATTCTGGAGAGAAACTTAGTACATTCAGACTTGCACACGGAATCACCCCCAGACAATGGACTATCAGTAGAAATCATCAATATTGATACACAAACAATTGAGCCAAACTAGATCAAGGACAAATTTGAAATGGTTACAATGAAACTCTCAGTATTGCTTGTCTGTTTATACCCAGGGAAGTCTATGGTTTCAGTGCTGGCACAGGAGGCTTGTTTGTTGTACCAAGGGTCATTCAAAGCATGTTAATAATCAACAGATAAATCATCTGACAGCAGATTTATTCTCAGGGTGGTTAACGCTGTTCATTACGTGTCTGTTCCTCCAATAGAGTAAACTATTAGAGTACAAGTGACTTCATTCTATTAATAGCACAGTTACACTGCAAGTTAAACCGTCTTCGTACTAAACGTTTTTGAAGACGGTTTTTTTGTCCCCTTTTAGAAGACGGTTTTTTTCCGTTACCATGTTCAAGAACGTTTAGCTTCTATATTACCGTCTAGGCATTAAAAACCGTCTTCAATAGCGTATCAGAAAACGTTTAGATAATCGAGAAAAAAAAAAAAAATTGGTTCAAAAAATTTGCTTGAAAATTGATTGAAATTGAAAAGTATATATTTTTTTTTTATTTTTTTTTTATTATAGGGAATGTTTGATTGAATTATAGGGACTGTTTGATTGAAAAGACAATGAGGACAAGGGGCCAATGAAATTAATATGATCAAGTTTATATGATCAGTATGGCAAGTATTACAAACGAGGAGGGAACACAAATTATGTAATTTTTAACTAGTTCTTTATTACATAAACATATATATATGTAGTACAGTTCACTGCTTTAACAGTAGCTAGAGAAGGCTTGAAAATCTCCCATGATGCCAGACAAATGCCTTCTCATGTGATTAATAAAACTGTTTAAATACAATATAAATACAAAACATGAATACGGATATTCAATTATTGCTAATGAACATAAAATATAAATCAAACGAAAGTAAACATTATGAGAAACAAAACCATAAATTGACCCTAAAATTTGATTTTTAATGATAACCAGAAACTCCCCAGATATTGTTGAATTGATATTATCACTTTCATATATTTCAAATATGCATATCTAATGATATCAGTGAACAGGAAAGACAAAACCATTATATATCCATAATCAGATAATAGTTCCAGAACTCGCCACCGCTGAACAGCACTCAAAAAGGCTCAAGAACCGTTAACTCACTATTCAATATATCCAAGAGTTACAAAGAGAGTACAAATGATAACATATTGATCTCTAGTTTTTATACACTGAAAGTTAAATATTGACACCACATGCAAAGAATTTGAACACAGATGCATGCATAAATGCTATAGTTCTGAACAGGGTTCATGTATGTATGCATGTATTAATGATATATAATAGAGGAATAGAGCGCTTAAACTGGTGTACGCAGCAGCACGTCTCTCAAACACATCAGAGTTACAATCCAGAGCAATAATACCATATCTAATACACAAATACATAACACATCTAATTTCTCGGAATCTTTAATAATTATTTCATGTTAAACTAAAACCAATATGGAGCACATTTCATACAATATTCACTATCGCATTACCACTTGAAATGATTATTTCAACTATTTACACATGACAAAATGGTGACATCCCATGACCAGCAAGTCCTATACTAACGTCACAAACCAAAGAAAAAATATTTCACATGAGGTGAACAATAATCATTCGATAATAATTTAGGCTTATTTTACTTAATATGATTCACATGAATTAACAAATCCTTAAAGAGTGGATTCTGCTCTGATATCCAGTTGAAGAATTGCATTAAGCAAAATACAAACTCCTTAACCAAAAAAATGAATGAAATATAATTCCATTTTGGAATAAAAACAACATGGGGCAGAACTGTTGGCCTTCCTCCTTTGTCATGCCTTGAAATCCAGTAGTCGACCTCTCCATATTCCATATTCACGGGTGGTACTGCTAGCTGCGCTGTATGGTTTGCCTTTGGGCTCATCTCCTTATTGGTGTCCTCCTGCTTTTGATCGGCCCAATACTCACACTAAAAAACGATAGATCTAAATGCATTTATTAAAAGCATAAAGGCGTTAATCAAACAGTGTGATGCCATAGTTCATTCCTGGTGAAATTGATAAAATATTGTAAAAAATATGATATAATAAAAAACAACTTATTTCATTGTTCATTTTCATTTTAACCCCCCCCCCCCCCCACCTCACCTGTCGTTATTCTAATTTCCCCAAACAATATTTTTTTTAATCATCAGACATACATACATACATACCCACGTAAAATAACTACTTATATGTTCTATATCTATTTCTCTCTATACATATAATATAGATGATATACAAATAGATATATAAGATATTTCTTGTATTGCGGGAGAAATTTCTCAAATATATTCATAAAATCACCATGTCAAAAGAGCAGTAACATGTTTAGATAGACAAGACGTGAACTTCAGAAATACTTGTGAATGGTCATATGTTACCTTCCTCAAGAGATTAAAGAAGATCCCCAACTTAGTAAGCGAACAAATGTATTCCATTGGGGTTATTAAATACCTAAAGACATAAGCCTATTATAACTAAGCTAAACAAAATAGCATTGAATAAGAAAGGAAAACATAGTTTTCACTTGATTAATTATGTTTTTTCCTCAGAACAAACCCCGTCCAAAATAGGGTTTGGGGGCCATAATTCGAATAACGAATCTAAAATGTGATAAAACAAAGGCTGTAGTTTATAAATGAACATGTCTTACTCTCGACCAATTTATTGTTACTCTTATTGCAAGTTTGTCCGGAAATGATTTGCATTGTGGTTCCATGGCAACCCAATGGCAGAAGTTGAGTACAGTATAGAACCAATGATCTATTATTCAAGGGTTTGGCATTAACGTTCGCCTGGGTGGAGACCCCTGACTTTGAAACAGTTTTTTTAAAAAGAAATTAAAGGAATAACACTTTGTTAGAATAATCATCAAATACTATTAAAACGATTTTTAAATCTACTTATTCACATAATCTAAATATGGAGTTCCAACCTGAATGGAACACTTAACTTGACCCATATATTAGTATTTGTTTTCTCACGTACAATGTGAATGTGAAGGTAACAGAAGCATAACTCACACCTGTGTGATTTGTCGCTCACTGCAACACTAGTGTATTCATAAAGAAATGGTAGCCTATTATTCACCATTATTACTTCCATCCCCCACCGATATTTTTGTATTTAGATATCATTTGATTATTTCAGACAATCAGTGACCCATAATTGTTTAGTTTTAGTTTCAGTCATGGTCATGAGGAGACTGACGAAACCAACAAGACCACCCGCCGCCTCCCGTCGAGGGGAGGCGGCGGGTGGTCTTGGTAAGGCATCGTCATGACTTGTTACTCCAAAATTGCCTTTCAGTGATAATGAAGGTTATGCCTGTCATTCAATGAGTGGAGTCTCGCGGAGTGATAAGTTTGATACTCATAGGTCGATATCATAATGGAATTTATAGATGCATGCACCAACCCTATGAAGTTGAACTATTTTAGAATCTGTTCTGACTGCTGTGTACGACCTAGCTACTGGCAGAACATGCTTAATATTGATGCAATTCAAATACATAGGATGATTTAACTTACCTGATATTCTCCGTTACATAGTGGGCAACTCCATTGTTCTGTTGTAGAGGTAGAAACATGAAATGTAGGTGGAAAAGTAAACAACTGTTCCAAATAAACACTTTGAACCATCCGCCATTTTGTCTATGGGTTCTACGCATGCGCACTGTAGAACAGTAGGATAGGATTGGTAGCCAGTAAAAATCTTAATGCTACATGACTATGTCCAAATGTTTTTACACCTTTCACCGACTAGGGGCCACTACTACCAGGCGAAGGTTAACACCTAGGCCTATACTGGAGAGGTGTAGGGACTGTGTAAATTTCAAAAACAAGTGTTTACAGGGTAAAGCAAAATATGCCCAAGTTATAAATTAGGCCTATGTGCATTCATGACTTTATTTATTTTGCTGTATTTTGCTACTTAGAGGTGCCAATTACATAGGGAGTAGGCTAGTGGAAGTCGAGATATTTCCCGATTTTGAGGCTATATATAGACGGCAGGTTCGAACACCGTAGGCATGAGTAATAGATCTACATCCTAGGGTATAGGAACGTTTTTAAAAACTGGAGTGAAATAGTCCAGACGGGCAAATGAACGCGATTCTACACAATTTTTAATGTGCAATCATCTCGCCAGAGTTTTGTGATGAGAGTGGACGCTTTTCACGCAATAATTATTGCTCAATGATTGTGAGATGGTCACGCTATGGGTATGGGTTTGAAAGTATGGTTCTCACAACCTCATTTTTGCCAAGGAATTCACATAAAATTGTTCTAATCATGTGTGATCATCCCAAATACAGGTTGTAGAGACCCTAGGCTGAAAAACCAAATGATGCCCGATGGGGAGAATTAGTGATATTTTTTTTTAAATATTTTTATTGGCCATATTACAGTACAGTTTGAAGATTCATATTCGTTTCAAAAACGCATAACAAACAGAGCTGTTATTTTTTGTGCGTTGCCATTTCGCTAAATTATCCAAACTAATCTTGATATGTCATTATAGTAATTCGGTTTGTACCGTGTTTATAAACACTTCTCACCCAATATCTAAACAGTCGTCTGAGCTATTGTTTTCCACTCTGCCCTGCAAACTTATACAATGAGATAATTATCCTTACAATTGAAATGAATTGATTACAAGCGGTCAAGTATCATTATTACCGTTCTCTGCGCTCAATACATATATGTGTCAATTTCTTCCCAGCCGATCTTGCACTGGTATATTCTTGTTGTTATTCTTAGGCATTGGTCGATTTCCTTCCTTCATACATGGCATGTGTTACAGGAAAATGAGTCACAAGTCGTTGGGAAATTTAAAATTTGAATCATTATTGGTCAGTAACTTCATGTAGGGCCGGATAATTCTTTTCGTTTGGTCTCTATGATAATTTATTATATATGTTGTTATATGAAGGTTTGCTATATTGTCTATTGAATAGTTGTAGAAATATTGTAGGAAAATAAGAAGTATAAAGAAGTCTAAAGCCTGTGATCACATGCTACCGGTACCGTAAATACTGTACTAAATTCCTGGGTAATGGTACTTTAATCGGTTATGGACATGTTACTTAATTGAGATATTAAATGTAATAATAATAATTAATGATAATTATAGTCATGAAGTGGTTACTCATTGTTTCGTCATTATTACGTAACATGATGTAACAATGTTCGAAATAATGGGAATGGCCATTATTTCGAACATATATAATAGAATTATTTTCTATGTATTAATCAGTCTCCAATTTGATAGATCATGAATATTTTTTTAGTAATATGGAGCTAGGCTTCATTTAGCTTTGTGTATAGGGATTTCTTTTACTTGGTGTCAGAGAGTGAGTATACATGTGTGTCAGAGAATGGACTGTCAGATGCGCCACAGTAAGTGTGAATGCTAGGTGAGTGAGCAGTGCCAGGTATTGGGTCCTGTTGTGGCTGCTTTATAATGAGTATTTAGGCGCGATTTTCAATGTGCATTATATGCGCAATTGGGATCACACCCATAGGCCTATTATTGACTTTTGAAGAAAACATGTATTTGCAGATAAAATTGGTTAAGTAACACATGTTTGATACGAAATTAAATGAATATGAATGAGAACTTGATCTAACACAAGTGTGAGACGACCAACAACATAGGAGGAAATAGACGCAATGGATTTCACATAATGGTTGCTAATGGGATGTCCATTTCACTCTGATTCAAAGCTATAAGTATCACACTTCACTAGTTTGCGGCAAACACAAAATGATTGCAGTGCCATCACATTCAATAGCACTCAGTGCCCGTTGGGGTGCCATTCAGGGTAATTTTCACATCATATTCGATAAATCTTAAAGCATATAGCGATTCATATTTTGCAAAGAAATTTTTCTTTTCAAAATCAAGCTAGGGTATTTGTGGTGCAAAAGACCCATGAAGAATATTAGGATATATAGCCTACATGTATTATGTAGGTCGACATTTTATCAAGTGTATTCTTATAATGGGCTTGGAAAAGTCTAAAATTTGGGCAAATAAATTCAAGGGTTAGAAAATGTCAAAGGGCCTGAAATATCATCACATGTTCTTGAATCCTGTTGGAATCTATTACATTTCCTTGAAGTGTTCGGAGATTCTCAGTTTCTTACAGAGGGAGAGTGTGAGACGGTTGTAAATAGCTTATGAAATAGTTTGATTATAGTTGATGATATAAATGCAACTTCAAGTATCAGCTATACCTAGAACACAAACTATTTCATGAAACCTTAATGTACAGATAGCTGCACGATTTTTATCACCTTTATACTACTTAAATAATTCTCAGACGCCGGCCAATGTGAGTTTATAGAGTTCCCATATGTTACTTTAATCTTTCAAAGTAACTTTTATTTGATTTGTTTCTAAATATGACCTATGTAATCGGAACATTGTGAGAATGTAGTCTTAATATGACTGAAGTCTAGTAGTAACACAGAACTAGACTAAATAGTATTGAAGATGCTACGTATTGAAAAACGTCTTCAACAGTTAAAAGCATGTAGCAAAACGTTTAGCCCAGTGGACGGGAGCGCGGGGCTTGATTGTAAAATCGTAATCAGTGCAAAATGCGTCTACACCAATGTGTTGTAAACGTTGTTGAACATGCAAATGTGTTCAACAACGTTTAGATTGAATACGTTGTGCTAAACGGTGCCTTTGCAGTGTACGTATGTTATCGCACTCAACCGCAATCTGCATGTGTGATGTGGAGTATATTTAGTTACTTTATAGATAATTACCCATTAAACATTGCAAACTTCTGTTTTTTCAAAATAAAAATATCAAACTTAAAATATAAAATACATTCGGCATCCCAGTGTATATTATCATTAAAATAGGCTTGACCTCGTCATTTCAAATATGGTGATATCTCCAATTCCATTTTGCGTTTTGTGACTAATTTTCCTAAAACGGATCGCATTATGTGTGATAATGTTTGATTATATCAACATGTTGGTATGCATATAAAGAAGATTTACTGTATCCATTTCTCATAATATCATTACTTTTTTTTTGTTTTTAAAACTATTTTTTATTCAGACTGTCAACAAAAGCCTTTCTCAAACCCGGGGTCAATAACATCTTTTCTTACATCGTACCCTCTGCTCATCTTTGCGTGTTTTCTGAAAGGTAGCGGTAATAGTCCAGCAGTGGAAAGGCAAATTTTGGCCTAACCCGGAAATCCCGGATAAAGTTTTTTTCTCTCTTGATTTATCATCTATGGGGTCCTTATATCACATTCCTGTGTGATGTGAAGTTCCTGACCTTGAGCAATTCAAGATATTCAAGATGGCTGCCACCGAACATGTCAAATCTGTAAACTGGCATATCTCTGCTTCTAATGGGGCTAGGAACACATTCTAGTTGTCTAAATGCATGTTTAATTAGCCTACAAATGTGATACAGTCATTAAAAAAATCATTGACCCAACAATTTCCAATAAAAAATGCATTATAGGGTAAAATAATTTAATTTGTCCGCAACCGATCCAGCAAATCTGTAAAAAGGCCTATCTCTGCTTCTAATGGGGCTAGGGATACATTCTAGCTGTCTAAATGTATCTTTTGTTAGCCTACAAATGCAATACAGTCATTAAATAAATTATTGGCACAACGGTTTCCTGTGAAAATTGCATTTTAGTGTAAAATAATTCAATTTGACCTATACCAACCCAGCAAATCTAGGCATATCTCTGCTTCTAATAGGGTTATACATTCTAGATGTCTAAATGTATGATTTGTTATTAAATTAATCTAATAAATTAATCTAATAAATTAATCTAATAAATTAAATTATTAAATAAATCATTGGCCCAATAATTCCCAATGAAAATTGCTTTCTTGTGTAAAATAATTCAATTTGACCAATTTAACTCAAATTATATGTCAAATCTGTGAACAGATAATATGTGATGTGTTTAAGGAAAATGAGTCATAAGTCGCAAAAAATAGATTTTGAGATAGCAGTATATTTGAACAGATGAGATCAAGCTGATTCCAATGATAGTAAACAGTCTAATAATCTAATAAGTATTTCTACATTTTAAGTTTGATATTTTCGTTTTTGAAAAAAAAAGTTTCCAATATTTCTGGGGGTTAATAAACAGTAAAGTAACTGAATGTAGTCCATATGAGGACCTTTAAAACGAAAGGATATGTTAGATACATTGTCCTGAAATACGATACACCGATATATATCGATATAAGTGATGAACCCTAAAAAAATTAGAACATTCCAATAATGTGATCTTGTAAAAAAAACACTTTGAAAAATATCTATTTTGCGACTTATGACTCATTTTCCTGAAACACATCACATATATAGATCTCTGCTTCTAATGGGTTTAGGAATACATTCTAAATGTCATTTGCCTACAAATGCATTACATCTGCATACATTGGCCTAATATTTGTCAATGAAAGTTTCATTATAGTGTAAAAGAATTCATTATATGCATTGATGTTTGTCAGATTTGGTCTATGAAAAGACCATAACCATATTTTTTGTTTATCATTCCATTGTCTTGCACTTCAAATGTGATAAAAATATTGCTAAACTTCTTAACAGCAGGGTGTCATGAGCTATACATAGTATTCACTGATGTCACAGCGCTTGCCTAGGCTAGCTATGTTCTGGATCACCCCTTGTAAATGTTAGCTGGATGTAATTATGTGCTCCAAGGCTGCCATTTTCACCTCCAGAAGTTTTAGCAAATGTAATATAAAGTATGCTGATATAGTCAGGGGTTAGCAAAATAGTCAAAATGGGAAAAGCCTTTCAATCTGCTGACTTACACTCTCTAAGCAGACACACAATACGGCTGCCAATGGGGATAGCCACTGACTGAGTGACATCATGTGAATACTATGTATTACTTCCTATAAAACTCATTTTGGGAGCTCATGCCTAATAGGTTGCCTAAACTTTCCTGAATGAATGAAGGGCAAATCATTCACCTATGTGCAGGCCTGTTCCAAGGAATATTGACAGACCAGAACCAACCCTTATAATCTTTGGTATTTGCCAGCAAGTTTGTATAGGTTGTTTCCCAGCATGCTTAGACTGCAAAAACTTAGAGTTAACTGTTTCCAATCCTGGAGCAGAATTATTAAAAGCATAGACACAATGTGGGCCAAGGAAAAAGTGACCTCATTAGAGCATACAGAGGAAGTGTCAAAGATGAGAACAGATTTTTTGGACAATTTCTACCCATTTCTATTAAACCACTCTACCCAGACAGACTTGTGAACATTGCTTCAGGAATTACTATCAGTTCTACAAAGTTGACTGTGCCTTAGATATTGGGAAGAAGTGTAAATGTCCTTGGAGTTTACCCTGTTCCACACATCAAATTCAATGAGACATTAACAGAAGCAGCATAATTCATTTTAAATAAACCTGGGCTGAGGGTTTTCATATGGCAATCTTGCTGTTTACAAACCACTGTCCTGTAAACTTGCTTCATATATTTTGTCAATATTTGAAAGTAGTGTGTTCTGCTTTTGAGTGTGTGATGGTCAGTAAATGGGTAATGCAGGACATCACCAGGAAACCCGTCATTCAACATTACATGCAGACTTCTTGACTCTTAAATGGATATAAATTTCTGTTTTCCTGATGCTGGCTGTAGAGAACCTGGTCTACCAAAGAACCATGGCTTAACCATGACTGGTGTACCTTCAGGCCCTACCTTGCCTTGCTAGTTTAAATATGCTGGAGAAGAAGCAAATATTCTGGCAGGGGCATTGGTCTTATTCCCTAATCTGGATTTTGAAATTTGTAAAGTTGTAGGGTTGCTATAATGAGAAGAGCAAAGATATTAGAAAGATGGATGAGGGTGGAGATGAGAAAACTAATAAGCAACAGCAGAGGAGACAGAGGACTGAACTTCTAACCAATAGCATAACCTGTTGTGATGTCCACAAATCCAGCTGGATAGAGATTCTTGCCTATTGGATAGCTTGTCACAATAATAATCTTTGATGATGCATCCTCCTTATGTTCAATCAACAATATGATGCCACTTTTCCCTTGACCCTCATTGTGACAAAGGTTTTGAAAACTCTGCTCAAGGTGTGAGTAAGTTTTGAAAGTCTGGGGGTGATGGGTGATACCTGATTAGTCTTTACCAAACCTCAGTTGACTCAACTGCCATCAAACATGCCCATGCACGTTATACTTTCCATTCATTCAGAAGTTGAGCATGCTTTCCATTGGATGCATGTAATAGAAAGCATAATGAGGTTAGTGTTGATACTATGATAACCCTATTACAAAGACCATACAGAATTCAATTAATAGAGAGAATGGGACGAGCCAGCAATAATCGAAAATTTATTGGACGAGATTCGTCCACATAAGCACGATGCCGTAGGCAGAGTGCTTATGTGGACGAATCAAGTCCAATACATTTTTCGATTATTGCAGGCGAGTTCCATTCTATATTTATTATATGGGCATAAAACTTGGTGCATAAAAGTATTAAAAGTGCATAAAAGTGGCCGAATTGGTGACAAAGTAGTTCATATAGGACGCATCCTATATGAATATTTTTATAGCACCCCACTTATAGCACCTCTCATATAGAATGCGCATATAATAATATCAGTTATGGTATGATAAAAGAAGAAATTCATTTATAGTCTGGTCATAGACAAGTACCACAATAAATTCTTCTACACATTAATGAAATCTTCATTGACAAATATTGGGCCAATGATTCAATTATGCAAATGCAATGTATTGTAGACAAATGACAATTAAAATGTATTCCTAACCCTGTTAGTAGCCGGGATCTATATAATATGTGCCTGTTTTTAGGTTTGACATGTAATTTGAGTTGTGTTCAAATTGAATTATTTTATACAAAAAAGCAATTTTCATTGGGAATTATTGGGCCAATGATTTATTTAATGACTGTATTGTATTTTTAGGCTAACAAAACATACATTTAGACATCTAGAATGTAATACTTGCCCCATTAGAAGCAGAGATATGCCTAGATTTGCTGGGTTGGTATAGGTCAAATTGAATTATTTTACACTATAATGCAATTTTCATTGGAAACCATTGTGCCAATGATTCATTTAATGACTGTATTGCATTTGTAGGCTAACAAAACATATATTTAGACACCTAGAATATATTCCTAGCCCCATTGGAAGCAGAGATAAGCCTGTTTACAGATTTGCTGGATCAGTTGCGGCCAAATTAAGTTATTTTACCCTATAATGCAATTTTTATTGGAAATTGTTGGGTCAATGATTTTTTTAATGACTGTATCACATTTGTAGGCTAATGAAACATGCATTTAGACACCTAGATCATATTCCTAGCCCCATTAGAAGCAGAGATATACCAGTTTACAGATTTGACATGTTCGGTGGCAGCCATCTTGAATATCTCAAATTGCTCAAGGTCAGGAATTTCACATCACACAGGAATGTGATATAGGGACCCTATAGATGACAAATCAAGAGAGAAAAAAACTTTATCCGGGATTTCCGGGTTAAGCTCTCCCACTGCCGGACTATAATGTTATTTTGACTAAAAATATGCTACGTTTTCGATAAAATCGAAGAACGATAGGACATTTATATATCAGCCTGTATACATGAATTATATTAGTCATTTATGCTTTTGATGTTAGTCTGGAGTTTCCTCCAGGCGTCTTAGACTTTTTGGGTAGTAACTTCATATTTCAAGTCATGATGCAACGGTCCACTTTGGTATGATAACACCATAGGGAAATAGAAAAACATTTATCCTAAGACACGCTAATTCACTGCCACCCCATTTTCGAAAAGAAAATCACCATTTTAGGAATTAACTACAGGTTAAATAAGGTAAATTAAATGGATATTGTTACTTCTTTTTGTTCTTTTGGGGTACATAGTCCAGTAGATTACTTAGTACAACACTTGTTAGTATACAAGACTGGTCGTCAAGATCTCGACGTATGAAATCACACCATTAGAGTGTGGTTAATATGTCATGTGCCTCAGGAAAATGAGTCACCAGTAGCAGAATTCATATGTTTAAAAGTAATTTCATATTTAGATTGTTTTCATTTTGGGAGTATCTAGTCAGATAGGTCTCATGAATACACGACTGAAACTCCACAATCATCCTATGGAGTACATTAACCTTCTTTACTAGTAATTGTTCACCCAAAAATATCAAAACTTTTTTTTCCAGGAATAAAAATATCAAAATTAATATATAAAAACACTTATTTAATGTCCTTAATCTTTACCATCATTAGTATTGGCTTGATCTCCTCTTTTCAATTATAATTGCTATACAGCTGGAGTTGCCATTGCCCCTCCCTCCATGACTCATGTATTCTGAGGGGCCCTATCAGAGATAGAGCCCCGCCCCCTCCAGGAGTTAGCATGTGAGCTTCTCCTGTGAGGGGTTCCAAATCAGTAAGAAATAAACAGTCTAGATTTGACAATCCTTGGAGTAACTTGTCTGTCGTCCTGTCCCTTCTCCTTCTACTAGACTCCCTTGTCTATCTACCAGCTAGCCCCCCATTACAACGGTACTGCATAATGGTATCTCAAAATCATTTCATGGACCGATATGTAAACTCACTTGTCTACCATAGAAACAGGGATGCAGTATTATTTATACATGACTTCTCACTACGCTGCCACACTGCCACACAAGGCATGAATCGTCACAGCAGAATGAGTCATTAGTCCCTATTTGATATTGTTGAGGATTTGTATTGCACGAGATATGTGTGTAGGAATATTCCCATCTTTGGGGTATGTAGCCCCCTGATTGGTTTGGGTGTATACACGAAATTTCATGACATTGGATTGAAAATTTTTTTGCTTTTCTTAGGTCATTACATGGGTTATGTTTAGTTACTTTACTAGTAATTGTCCTACCAGAATCACTGGAAATTTTGAATGATAACATTGCTGGAATGCCCTTAATCTTATGTTTAAGATTAGATGAAATCATAAATTCTATAGCGATTTGTGACATTGCATATGTATGAAGTCAGTGAGTCGTGACAGGTCGACCACCATTAAATAATCATGCACCAACCTCACACTTCCTCCTTACATGGGAGTCACTAGACTACACTGACACGGTATATTAGGGTCACATCGCCAGCAAATGCACAATTGGCAACTCTACAGATTCAGTCAATTCTGCTGAATTAGACACTTGTGAGAATATCAATGTAACCATCGGAACCAGCTCAATAAATTTTCTTTTAAAACAAATCAATGATAGGTATATCTAAGTATTATTTGATATTGCCTGGATTCAAACAAGCTGTTTAGTTATGTTGAACTGAGTTTTGAACTTCATTTTTATATGGGTCAGATTTTCAGAAAATGTACAATTGTCAGCTCTACACATTTAGGAAATTCTGCAAAAGTAGGCTGAAAAATAAAGAATACCGGGTATATCTGAGTATATTTGGTATCGCAATGATTTAAAGTATCAGTTCTGTTATGTTAAACTGCATTTTGAAGCTCATTTTTTTCTTTAATATGGGCCATTTGAGAGGATTGGTGGAATTGAATTGTACATTTTCTGAAAATTTGACCCATATATAACTAGCTTTAACTCACCGTCAAGTGGTGGAAATGTTTATATTTGTCGGAGGATAGTGGAAGGAGAAAATCTAGACAAAAACTGTTTTCTTATTTTAAATCGGATGTTTCTTTGAATTTTAACGGACATTCGAAGTAGGCTTTGTTATTGCCTAGAGAACGATGTTCACCTGCGCATAACTTCATCAGCGTTGTGAGTAAAAAAAACAATTTTTGATCCATTAAGGCCAAAGAGTTCTCCGGGCAAAATGACAGCCAAAATCATATACTTTCAAATCGTTTGGCAAAACGAATACAAAAGTGGAAAATCTTGATATGAAACATTAATATTTCGACATATATTCAGGCCTATGTAGTTACGAAAAGTATTTCAATTTAATTCCTCTATCTCTTTCTTTTTTCCAATCGTCTCGGTTCCTCTCCATTCCTACCCGTCTCTTCCTTTTTTCTGCAAATTACAATCTCCTTGTCTGCCTCATTTCTCACTTTTTCTTTCTCTGCCGATCGCTATTGTATGGTAAGTAACGATTGTGTTGTTTGTTTTAAGATTTTTATTCAGCTACAACATTTTGCACGAATATATACAATAATTCTCAGTGCGTGCTGAGTTTAGAAAAAATGTTAGGAAAATAACAGACAAGTGAAGTAATAATATCATATAATATATAGTAACATCATAGTAATGACATGAGATTTAAAAACACACACCCAGGGCAGTGTCCATTTTCATGACAGTCCTTCGAAAAGTCGTTAGAATAGGATATCACACCATATAATCAAAATAATTTCAGGCAGTAGAGACCTTTGCCTCTGCGAGGGACACACATAGAGCAACCTCAAAAATGAAAGTGAATGCAAAATAGCAACACCCAGTACATTGTATTGACAAAAGAGCTGCTACAAAACAGTAACACCCGGTACATGAACTGGACGCGTAAGCGCTGCTGTATAGCATTACATACCGGATTTCAGTAGTTTATGTTGCAAAATAGCAACACTCAGTACATGAGTGCGTCTAGATTCCAAAACTCGTTCCTCAGTTTGTAATTAGACTAAAAATAAACTCCATTGCCCATCTAGTGATGTAGTATATTTGTTTATGGTAAATGTTTGCTTCTTCTCTATTCTGTATACTAAACTTGTACGGTAATTAGTATAGTGGGGAATCTGATGTATAACAGTATTAATAATATTTCATGTGGCAATGCATGGAAAGTATGGTTGTAGGCCTATGTATGTTATTACTACAAGTATTTTATTTCAATTTCTCTTACCGAAGCTTGCTCTTTTTATCTCCACTCTTCCTCTGTTTAAGGTTCCACTCCAGTCAGTCTGTTTATTATTTTTGTTCAATTGCAACCTGTCTCCCTCCTCTCCTCTTTCTAACTCTTACTCACTCTTATTACTCTTCCTTCCTGATTAAGGGATTACGAAATGCTTGAAAAATGGCGACCAATGCAAGCTCTGTCTTGTATTAAACTTTTGTAGATTTTTTTGGTGAAAATACACTATTCAAGTCAATGCTGTTAGACTCAACTCGCGAGAGAGAGAGAGCGAGCTGTCATGGAGTAGACGTGTGTCTCGCGGTCTCCCGCATGCCACTGGAATTACGCCTTCCTATCTATTTCACCCTTCATTATATTCACCCCACCTTCGTCATGATTCACCCCAGGGATGGTCTGACATTGAAAATGAACTTGGATTTGTTTGTGAACTCTGTTTTTGTGCAATTCTGAGGAATTACGATACAGTGGCAGCCTAGTGTGTACCGGTGCTTATATGCTATACACATATACACACAGTCGGAAATACACCTGCACCTGTACCCTTACCTATACTAGCACTTACCTGTGCATACCGGGACCAATATACACTCAATGCGACAACAATAGCTGTCAGCTCTGTCAGGCGAGTGGTTTCATTCTGTTTATTTATGTTTGTGCCGGGACTTGTAAGTTATACATCAATACTATTGTGTTAAATCCTATAAGTCTCAAAATGGATGTTAACGAACCAGTGGAGAATTTACCTTTAGAAGATAGAGTTATTCGTTTGGAGGAGCAAATGAGAGACTACCGTGCAACACAAACTAGAGTTGACAATGTGAAAGCCAATGCCGTTAGACTCAACTCGCGGGTTAAACAACTTGAGTTGGAATCTCATTAAATGCATGCAGTTACAAATCATCTGGAGAATTATTGCATGGAGCTCGACATAGGAGCACAAAGAAAACATGTAATTTTGTCAGGACTCCCGGAAACTGATGACGAAAACCAGTTGAATGGTCAAACAACGTGGGGTAAAGTTGCAGACCGTTGTCTGAAAATACACCTTACGTTTGAAACAAGAGACTTGGAATATGCCGCGAGGATTGGACAGAAAAGTGGTAGGAGAGACTTTCATCGCAATATAATAGTGAAATTCAGGGACGAGGAGATGCGCAACATCATATTTCGGAACAAGACTCGCATGAAACACATTGCTGGGCTGGAGAAGTGTTACCTAAATCCCGATCTCCCGAAAAAAATGGCTCGCAATTACTCAGATATGAGGAATATTCTTGCAAACTCCAAAAAGGCCGCGCCTGGAGTAAATGTAGCATTAACAAAAGGGAAAATCAGGGTGGGTGACAACGTATTTTCTCACGATCAGCTGGACACCCTTCCGGATGGCCTACAAATAGGCCAGTTTAAAACCAAGAAGATTTCTGGAGCTATCGGGTATCAGGAGGAACACTCCCCCCTGTCCAACTTCGGAAAATCCCTCTTTCGCTATGATGGTTCACGCTACTTTTCCGCAGAACAAGCCTATCAACATCTCAGAGCTAAACATACCAATAACCCAGTGATAGCTAGAGCGCTAACCAAGGTCATCTGTCCAAGAGACGCCAAAAGGCTAGGAGAGAGGTGTGGCCCCAACACTAACTGGGACTTGGTCAAATACACATACATGCGAGATATCCTTGCTAGTAAATTCACACAAGACAAGGAAGCAAGAAAAGCCCTTCTGGACACAGGCGAAAATGTTTTGGCTGAATGTTCTTTTGATAGATGGTGGGGAATTGGGATCCCCATACATTCTAATTCGCTTCTGGAGAAAGATACCAAATGGCCTGGCCTCAACCAACACGGCAGTATACTGATGGGAATTAGAGAACAAATACGGAGGGAAGAAGCCATCCCCACCAATCAGATGGATGGCGAGGACGATGATGAAAATAACGATGAACCCCCCGCCATTGATTTCTCTTTGGCACTTGCTAATGTCAATGACGAAATGCCTGACCTTGAAGTTAGTGATGGAAATGAATCTAGGGAGGAAGAGGCCGATCCAATGGAGAGAGAGGGAGATGACGAAGGGGGGAGACACCAAGAAAATAGGGAGAGAGAGGAGGGAGTGATGAGAAGAAATGGGGAGGTCATAGACGCAGTATACCGAGTTACCCCTGAACCAAAGGAGGACACAATCGCTAAGAATGAAAGGAATACGCTATCTCCCAAGCCAGTGTTAAGACCCCTGGTAACAGAAGTCACTCAGGAGGATGCTTCACCCACACATAGTCACCATGAAGAGGAAGATAAAGTTTCCAACACCTCTATACACTCTATGCATTTGACCCACTCAAGAATAAGTGATCAAGATTTAGTGGTTGTTGATCAAATAACCCAGTCACCCAGCAATAACATCGCGAACAATCAACCTACCACGGTTCCGTCCACACAACTACAAATACAAGTCCCACAACCCGTACCAGCTGGCTTAGTTACCTTACCGGATAACAACGAGTCAGCTGAGCGCGAAAAGAGCACAGAACAGCCAACTCCCCCCTCCTACGCCGCCGCTGTTACTACCGGCGCAACAGCCAAATCTCCACCTCCCTCCGCTGCTGCCACTCCTGCAACGAAAGTAAATAAGGGAACCACGGTGCGCCAAAGTTTAAAACTTGAGTCAGCCAAACTTCAGCGCTCGGAGCACCAACACAAGATAGAATCTCCTCCACCCAAAGCGACTAGGAGCAAAACTCTACGTAGGTACAAATCTTAATAACTTGCTGTTTATTATATACACCAGCTCTGAGCTTATACCTATTGAAATGGCCCCACCGGTTGATGATCCCACGGGAGTGTACACAATAGTGGCAGCCGACTCACATGGCAGTAACATGGCCCCTTACATAGACTCAGATGAAATTCGCTTGATTTCACATAAAGGCAAAGGCCTGGTGGAACTCTACACGGCAGTAAAATTAGTTCTGGATTATTACTCGCCTAGATTCTGCGTTCTATTTGCCGGAATATGCGATATGACCTACAAACAGCAGGGCATATGCAACCTTCGCTACGCAGACCGCTATGCAGTGGAAAATCATGTGGTGCAACGTTTGGAGATAGTCGCTGACCAGTTCAGCGCTGACCACCCTAATATTTCTCCGGTGTTCTGCCCCATTCCCGGGATGGACATCAATCGCTATAATGGTCTGAGCAGACGCCACCCTCGCCAATCTACCCTGGATACCGTCCTGTTAGATGTAAACTACCAAATCAGGACCAAAAATGAAGGAAACGGCCCACATACGCCGACCATGCTCAGCAAAATACACCGTAGAAGGTATGGGGCCACTCAGCACAATTACCACTACCTCGCTGACGGGTTACACCCAAGGGAGTTCATACTCGCGGACTGGGGAAAGCAACTTGTGCGCTGCCACGATACATTAAATGCTTAAACAAATCTTTTCTACGGACATTTACCTACAAGTATTATTAGCAACATTGGTTTATGTTTTGTTTTGTTATGTTACCTTGAAGCTATATATTACTCAGGTCATTCCGAGGTATTTATGTCCATCACCCACATGCATACAGAGCTGGCTGGCCTATCTGCCGACATGTTATCCGGTGCTAGCTATCTTTATAGAAGATGATCTTGTATTAGTATTTTACCTGATGATTTTTGTTTCCAGGTTTATCTTGCGGAGTCCAGACGGCCATAGCCGTCCTAATCTATTTGTATTCATAACTATACCCAAGATGGATGTGTTCAACCTCTATTTGTTGTTGTATTATGTAACTGCTGAATGTTTATTTGGGCTGCTGCCCCTTAATGGCTGAATCCATAAAACCGTCTAATCAGCTGAGTAACCTAGCTGAGTTAGATAAGCTAAAAGGGTTTAAGTATATATATGTTTGAACATACGATCCATCATACCAAAATGGAACCAACTGAAAATAGATCTGTCCTCAGTATCAGCTGATGTAATATTATTTAGTGAAACCTGGCTTCATCCAAAGATTTCTGATAATAATTTAATACTTAATGGCTACAACCTGGAAAGGCTTCATAGGACGAGATCCATGGGTGGAGGTGTCTGTGCTTATGTCAGGGATGAAATTGATTATATTATAAACCAAGAGTTATCATTGTCCAGCACAATAATGGATGTACAGATTATTCTTGTCAAGTACCCGAGATGTAAGAACCTTGTATTATTCAATTTGTATAGACCACCATCGTCGAGTGTTAGGGACTTCCTAGATAATTTTGGCCCGCTGTATGATGCAGCTAAAGAAAAATATCCTCACGCAGAATTTACCATTATGGGAGACATTAATATTAACACTGCGCAGGATGCAAATTATATTGATAATTCCAGGAAAGACTTATTGTCACTGATGAATGATAGATATTTATGCTCCCTTATAAATAAACCTACTAGGTTGGGTTTAAATGGACAATATACCACCATCGATAATATTTTTACAGATGTAACTCATGTTAGCTCCAGCGGTGTAATAGAGTACAACTTGAGCGATCACTATATTATCTTCAATGTTAAAAAAAAGGCGAGAGAAATATGAGAAGTGTAATTTCTACACACGTTCAATGACTGGCCTAAGCCAGGAGAACATTGACTTAGAAATAGGTAAATTTAATGATTGGAACCAATTTAATAACTCTGTCAACATTAACAATTCATGGCAAATCTTATATGAACGTATGCTGAGTGTTACCGATAAGTTGTGCCCAAAGAAATTATATAAGTCAAAAAAGGTAAAAGCACCCTGGTTTAATAATGAAATATTACAATTAGCCCATAACCGCAACAAGTTCTTTAGGAAATATAGACGCACCCATCGTATAGAATATAGACATCGAGCTATATATTTTAGTAACCTAGTCAACATCCAGGTTAATTCAGCCAAGAGTAATTATGTCAAAGAACAACTCGCCAGATTAAATATGATTACAAAAAATTTTGGCAAATATTGAATGATTATCTACCTTTTAAAGACCGACAAAGTAAATTAGTTAAGCTACAGAACCCGGATACCCAAACCATGGCCGAAGCCAGAGATATCCCTATGATAGTTAACAAATACTTTGCGAATATAGGTACTAAAATATCTAACTCTCTCCCACAGGTGACAGCTACTATGTATAGATTTACTAAACAAGGTAATGCTAATACACCATATGTTCCACTCACAGAAGACCAGTTCTTAAAGTTATTACAAGATGTAGACCAGTCGAAATCATCAGGTTGTGACGAAATTCCGATGAAAATTTATGTGTGTCTTTTTAAAGCATTGAGGGGTCAAATGGTTTATTTATTGAACAAATCGGTTACTACAGGTATAATTCCTAATACTTGGAAAAAGGCCACTGTGGTCCCCATTCCTAAGGAAGGCAACTCTACTTTAGTTAATGATTTAAGGCCAATTTCCTTGACCCATATTGCTATAAAATTATTGGAGAAACATGTCAATACACAGGTTCAGTTATTCTTAGATACTTATAATATATTAACTCTGGCACAAGGAGGGTTCAGGAAAAATTCCTCGACTATAGAAACGATGAACTTATTTCTGTATAAATTACTACACAATATGAACCAAGGTAAAATTATCACCCTAATATTTTTTGACTACCAGAAAGCCTTTGATTTGATAGACCATAGTCTGCTGCTTAAAAAGTTAAAGGCTTACTGCTTTCCAAATTGGCTTCTGATCTGGATCGAAAATTATTTATTTAATCGTAAACAAAAAGTTAAGGTCAATAATATTTGTTCTAAATATTTGCCAATCAAACATGGGGTGCCTCAAGGCTCCATCTTAGGGCCGGTTTTATTTAATATTTTCGTCAATGATATTGCTGACTTAAATTTACAAGGTAATATGCTTTTGTTCGCCGACGACATTGTCCTCATAAATGAGGCCCACATTGAAGGGTTACTACTAACTAAAAGTCAGAGTGATACAGATCTAATTGCGAGCTGGAGTTCCAGTAACAAATTAGCACTTAGTCTGCCCAAGACAAAAACAATGTGTATCAGACCAAGCACAAGAGGTGTACAACTACCACCGAATATACATATAGAAATAGCAGGTACTGCCCTGGACTGGGTGGACTCATTTACCTATCTTGGTGTCAAATTGGACTCTAAACTGAAATTTCAGGACATCAAGTCTAATATAATTAATAAAGCCAACGTCCGTCTCTATAATATTTATATTAATAGAAATGCTCTTGATGTTCAAACTAGACTACTTCTTATTAAGACCATGTGTAGTGCCCGGCGACAAGCCCACTTTCTATACTACTCACAAAGTTCTTCTATGTTAAGGTATAGGCAGGATTGTCGCCTTGGTCCACTAGGTGGGAGCAATTTCCAAATGCCTCCTTTTCCCTTTACTTTGTACGTTTCCTTTATCTGATACATATACAACTGTGTGTAAAACACCTCCGGACGTGATGTCCCAGTTTCAACTGGTTAGAGCTTCCAGCTCATATTAAAATAGAATATTAATAGTTGACGATTGTCCTGTTCTTATTTCTCCTCTACTAAACGAACCCTTGGGTCACTACATTTTGGTGCCGTGACCTTTTGTGGAGTAATAATTCCTAATTTAGGAAATCTATATCTTGTTTATACAAGAATTACATACCTTATATGTCTATAAATGGACAATTATATGCTGAGTTGAATGCAGAAAATTTAATCATCCACGATGGTCAATATTCTGATTTCTCTCAGCCTTCTATACAATTTCGAAGTGTGGGTGACTCACTGGCCTCTATGAATGGGCCACCAACCCCCACACCTGCCAGCCATAGGCAATACGGACATGATGTGTCCTCTATAAGCTCTATAAGCTATTCAGAAGAGCCTCCAAGGCAAACAGCCAATATCAAAATGACCAGAAAGGTATATAGGCTTGGCGATCGAAATAGACCGTCGAAATAAAGGAATATTTGTCCGGGCTTAAAGTCGATAGAGGAATTAAAAAAGGTAGACCTCCTAAGAAACCACCTTCTATGAAAGGTTCAGATAATTCTACTTCAGGAGAGGAAGAAATATCACCACCAAAAATCTCTGATAGCAATAATAATAATAATATTTATAAGATTGATGAAAATCATGACAGTTCAATAGTGCCATCTCGGGTACGTGCAATAGGAAAAAGAAAGATCAAAATCCCTGACCGCTATTCTCCATGCCTTCCTTGAAATTATTGTAATTTTAGTGTTGGTCTGGTAGTAATCGAGCTCCCATGGGGAAATATATATAGTGGGATCGCAATAATATTAATTTATTATTTGTGAAGGATAGGTAAAAACACAACGAGAAGTCTATTATGCTGATGGACCTGATGTAGCGTATTGGTCTATCGTGCATACCCTATACGATTGGAATTCATTCACATATTATTATACACGAGAATTGCCTTATTAGGCATTGCTTTGAACGCATACCTTCCTAGATCGGGGAGGATTGAGCCTTATTGATTCGGTAATAATTGCGTGTTAATTTCATAAGTAAGGCCGGGTAAAACAATTGGATAGTCATGAGTGACACTTTTTCTGTAATAGCTTAAATTGTTTTCACTGTTGACATCAGGCTATGCCCTGAATAATTACCATATTTGATTGTCTGCCGTGTTGGTCTGGGATCTTGGGTTTGAGGCTCGCTCGAACCCTCAGAGGTGTCCCAAACTTGGAACGAGACAGTCGATTAGTTCTTAGAGAGAAACCTGTGAGAGAAATCTTATTAAACTGGAATTCTGTAAGTACTATATATTCAATAGAAACATGTGGGATTATATCCTGGGAAGGAATCCATGTGTCGATATTATTATATATTTATGTCTGGGTTTATGTAATAATTTTCTGTCATTATGTTGAGTCATCGTACGGTGGTACGGGTCTCTTCAGAGAATTTTAATGGCTGCTTATTGTTTACTATTCAGACGCTATAGGTATGGTGAGTGATAAGGGGTTTTTGTTCGTTTAAACCCTGATGGTTATATTCAGATTTGTTCTGTTACATTGATTTAATGTTGTATTTGATGTGTCCGATATGAAACATGAAATAATTGTTTCAAAATACCATAAAATACACATACTTGTATGTGATATTTACACAATAGTTGCATTTACTGCAGCAAATCCAATAGCGGTATGAAAAACTACTGCAAAACTGTATTTATATGCTATAGTTCGCTAAGCGATAGACATAAGAAACGTGCTTTGTGGGTATATGTGTTTTGGCGTTGCGCCAAGGGACCTTGCGGGCTCCCTAGACCACGCTACCGGCGCTCCAATATAAGCCAAAAGCGCGGACGTCGGAGGGAGCAGGGTACGACTCAAACAGTATGGGAGTCTATGGGACAACTGACAACTACTACTGATTTGGGTATATTTGGCAGCGCGGACGTCGGAGAGAGATAGTACGACTCGTACAGCATAGAAGTCAATGGGAACTGCGACAACATGTGCTGTATTGGGTATTTTGCTAAGGAATAAGCCTATTTTTATGGCGTTTTGGTGATTTACTGGGAGTTTATGCTGGTTATGATAATTTCTTTTCTTATTTTTATTATAGGAGATCCAGTATAAACAGCTTAGATGAGCTCCAGTAAAATGGAGACGGAGCCTAGCTCTGCCAGCAATAAGTCAAATGACAGCAATAAACCACCGAAAGGTGCTTCTTATATCCCGAGAGGGAACAATAACCAACGAAATAGCTTGAAGGATAGAAGCCAAGCTTCAGGTAGTTCAGAGCGTGGGGCCATCCCTAAACAATATAAGAAGAGAGATGATACGAAGAAAATTGAAGAAAAGAGACGTTTCCGAACCAGAACTAATGGTTTGAAGCATTGGTCTCAACGAGAAGATACAAATTTAGCTCCTATTTTGTGTAGTGAGTCAGATCAATACACCAATTTGTTCGAAACATCCGATGATGATCAAATTGGGATGTACGAATCTCTCTTTGAGAAACTGTGTAAGCCGGAGGAGACGTTACCTGAGTCTGGCATTTCCATATTTCCAGCCCAGGACATCAAACTGAAGATGGCAATTAGTATCTTTTCTGTAGGGATGCGTTGTCCTTTTAACTGCTGTCGAAGCACGACCCTCAATACTTCTGGTCTTAAAGTTTTCCGGACTAAGTTATCTTTCATTCGACATTTGGTTGAGGAGCATACTCCCTTAACTGTCGGCTGGAAATGTCCCATGAGACTTTGTCACAAGGTGTTGGATAGAAGATCAGATATGGTGGTCCATTTACGAGATCCAGCTGGAAGACATGGGCTTACAGCGAAGGAAATGGAGACTACCATGGAGAATATCACAGAAAAAGATCGTCATATTCAGCCGAATCCCTATTTCCACCAGACTCTTCTGGTCTCCAGGTTGGTTTGGAAGTGTATGATGGATGCTGCTGAGGATGAGGGATATACTAGCCAAGTAACTCCTGTATCTGCTCCTGTGAGCAAGAAACCTAAATACGTGGATGCTCCACCACCAGTGACAAATGCCTGGGGCAAACCTTCTGCTGGTACATCAGGTAGGGATGGTTCAGCAATCGATATATCAGGCCCTGTTCTATTCAACGATAATATCAGAGATAAGATCTCTGAAGTCAGACTTACAGATGTAAAAGATATCTATAACGATGCTGTATATGCCTATGCTGAGGCAGTGGATAAGGAAAAAGAGAGGCATGAGGCTGCTTTGGATAAGATTCATCTGGAATTTATTGCGAAGTTTAAAACTATCATAGATCCTTTGGATAATGTGCAAAAGTTGCTTGACATGCAAGATGAAAGGGACTCTTTGGTGGAAACATTGGAGGAAACTACTAACCTCAATGACCAACTCCAAATGAGGGTCTTAGATTTGGAGAATAAAAATCGTCAAATTGCTGAGGAGATGGTTCAAGTTAAAAGTGATTTGTCCAAGTTGTCTTCTTGCTCTTCTGTGAAGGCTAGCCCTAGCAAGGCTAGGTCAAGCACTACGTTACAACTAATAAGAGCGAAAAATCTCCAGGCACGACAGTGTTTAAATAGGCCGACGTATGGGATCTCTAAGACAATTACAGATTCTTCTTCAGGTACTGTTTCTCCCGAGAAGGATCCTGTTCCTCCGAAAAAAGGTCCTGTTTCAACCTATACAAGAGCGGAGATTGAAAAGGAGAATCGCCTTTTAGCCTCACCTTCATCATCGAATTTAGCTTCGAACATTTTTGGGACTCAGAAATCTGAAAAAGAATTGTTATCTTCTCCTATTCCTATGTCTATGGATGGGATGAATGAATATGTGTCCACTGGTGTCACTTTTGATGATATGTCTTCGAACTTGCCTTTATCGCCATCTGCTGGTGGAGAGATGATGCTCACACCTGAATCTTTATTGGACACTCCCAAACTAAGAGATTCAAGGAAAAAAATAATTCCAGTGAATATTTCGAAATTTGATGATATGGACTTCAGCACACAACATGAATCGTCTGTTTGATTGAGTCGATATGCTATATCACTTTTTAAAGTGAAAACCTACTATAATTATTTGTTACCTATATTATTGTTTGTATATGTCTGTTGAACAGATCTTGCTATATTATTATTTGTCTATACTATATTGAAAAGCTGTAGTAGTGGAGGAACTGTGGGCCTTTTCGTGGAAGTCTGACTGTTTTTGAAGGAACGAAGGACCTTTTACCAGGCCACGGTTGATGTGACGAGACGATGCTGTATATAGGAGGAGATTGGATTATAATATTATGTTGTTTTATTTGAGAAAGAAACAGAACGGCTGAATTTACCATATAGATATTGTTGTATTCGTGTGTTGAGTCTTTACGAGACTGCCTTTTTATGTTTATCTACGATACTATAGGTATTTCGTTCTTATATTCTTATAATGTTGATACGAACAGAGTTTCGTCTTCTTTTTAATATAATATTACTTCTTATCCATATGTTTTACTTTGATGTGTATCAAGTTGTTTGTAACGAAGGAACATTTATAGAGAACTATGTCGATAATCATATGAATTATCTCTAAAAAACGTGGGGGGTGATGTAGTGCCCGGCGACAAGCCCACTTTCTATACTACTCACAAAGTTCTTCTATGTTAAGGTATAGGCAGGATTGTCGCCTTGGTCCACTAGGTGGGAGCAATTTCCAAATGCCTCCTTTTCCCTTTACTTTGTACGTTTCCTTTATCTGATACATATACAACTGTGTGTAAAACACCTCCGGACGTGATGTCCCAGTTTCAACTGGTTAGAGCTTCCAGCTCATATTAAAATAGAATATTAATAGTTGACGATTGTCCTGTTCTTATTTCTCCTCTACTAAACGAACCCTTGGGTCACTACACATGGTTCTGAGCCATCTCGACTACGGCAATATCTGTTATATGAACGCAGGTCAAAAATTCTTAGCAAAGCTACAAACATTCCAAAATAAAGCTTTACATTTTGCCTTGAAGAAGCCACGTTGGTATAACACCTATACTTTACATGTTGATTCAAATACTATGTCAGTTGGTTCAAGAATTTTCTTTAACGTAATGAAATTTCTCCATAAACAGCTTCATTTCTGCAGGATCCCATGGGTTGAATTAAGACACCTAGATGAGAATTATGACTTTAGAGAAAATCGACGACTAAATTTCGAATTGGCTGGACCTGTGTCTTCCATTTATCAAAAATCCTTTTGTTATGACGGTATACTATGGTGGAACAGCTTACATCAGCGTTACAAAACACTCCAAACTACCTTAGCTTTTAAGACCAGATTAAAATTAGACCTTATGTCTAATACCTTATGGTTACCTAACTCACTGAGACCCTTGCAAGGATAAGTTCTCAATCCTAATTTTCTTCTGCACAAGACCTTAGTCTGACCATCCCAACCCCTCCCCCCCCTTCAATCTAACCCCCTCCATCTCATCCCATTACCCATACCCCCCTATCACCCCTCCCCCGTCTGTCCCCCTCCTATTACATGTAAGACCAAAATGTACTTGACCTCACTCTCACTTTTCTACAAATTGTAAGTAATTAGATTTCAGGGTGTGGCGGAATATCGGATCCTATCCGAGTCACATTAAGTTGCATGGCCACTGCCAGAATATAAAACCTGAATAAAATACGTCCAAAAAAAAAAAAAAAGTGACACTAGTTTGCAACGCACACATGTGTAAACTATACATGAAACAGCACTTTTTTCCCCGTATGTGTCGTCAGCATGTGTGCATAAAATAAGACTCCATCTTTCCCTTCATATATTTGGTTTGTATAAATATGTATAAACCATTCACACAGATTCTCTGGATTAACATATCCTTGCCATCCTATTGTAAAATTGTTTTAGATATCAGATTTGAACTGAATTAGTTCAAGCATGCACTGTAATAGACATAGGCAGTGGGACATGCAAATCCCCCATGACAACACAACCCAGCTTGTGTAACAAGCAACATATTAACATTGTGTTCGCACCAGTCCACCATCATAGCACTAGAATTCATTAAACTAGAACCAATGTGAGTCAGTCGTTAGACACAGTAGTGGACAGAAAACCATGGAATTCAGCAATGAATATCAGCCTGTGAGCCAATGTCTAGGTTTAAATTGATTTGTGAAATAACTATATATCTTCATTGTACTTGAATACTTGTGAAATGATTTGGCTTGATTTGCTGTATAAACAGTCTACATAATAAAACAAGAAAGCTCTTGTGCTCTGTCTCTGCCCTCCGCTTGCTAGACAATAACTAGTGATGCATGTACCTATGCATACAAGTGTAGACTGGCTATAGCACACCACAATATATACTATATATTATACATTATATAATTTATATTATATATCATTTATCACCTCCTCACTAGTCCCCCTTATACCATATTCAGATAGTTCAAGTGGAGGAAGCAATTGTATCAATAACACCAGGTCTAGTAAACCACAGTCTAATATATTGATCACATCCCGCTCCAGGCCCCTCTTGTATACAAATACAGCGAAGGAGTTTTTCTGTAGGAATTCCAATTTGTGTGTCCATTAGTATGGTTGGAAATGCCTATCATAAAATGCATTGTGTGTATATGCTGTTCTTTAGTCTAGGTCCCGTACAGTTTTAGTTATGTTTCTCCTGGAATTGTCCTACAACTTTTCCTTCCCAACAAGCAGGGGTCCACATGTAGAAAACTAATAAAGCCTTTCCCTCCATGCACCACTCAATATTACCTGCCTACTACAAAGAACAGGCTTCATGTATACCTTTGCTTAGCTTATACAACAGGACCATATCACACATACGTTCCATTGCTTAGCTTATACAACAGGGCCATGCCACACATAGGTAACTTTGCCCAGCTTATACAACAGGGCCATGCCATATATATGTTCCTTTGCTTAGCTTATACAACAGGGCCATGCCACGTATATGTTCCTTTGCTTAGCTTATACAACAGGGCCCAGCAATCCCACACATAAGTTACTTTGCTTAGCTTATACAACAGGGCCCAGACATCCCACACATAAGTTCCTTTGCTTAGCTTATACAACAGGGCCCATCCATCCCACACATAAGTTCCTTTGCTTAGCTTATACAACAGGGCCCAGCCATCCCACACATAAGTTCCTTTGCTTACTTTATACAACAGGGCCCAGCCATCCCACACATAAGTTCCGTTGCTTAGCTTATACAACAGGGCCCAGACATCTCTCCGCCAGACACAACTAAACCATTGTTTACATCCAGTAGATCTTACAACAACACATTCGGGGTCAAACCAGTACATATTAATACTGGAGTGCACACATACTTCTACTGTCATCAATATGACCAGACTGTGCAACAAAGCACAAGTCCCTTACGGTTGAGAGCCCTCGATGACCAGATCACCGGCTGATGCGCAACACTGTTTTTTGAACAAATAGTCAGAGACAAAACAAGGAATACATTATTAATATTATTATTACAAATTTGAACTGCACTAACTGTATATAGACTATTGATGATGAAAAGAAACAAGAGGGCATTACCCATACTTTGTTTGACAACCGCAAGTCCCCACATACCAACATTTAATACATGATTTAAAAATCATGCCTACTCAATACAAGCGCTATCACGTATAGGCAGATTTCTGTTACATATATGTTCATACAACTTCCTCAACTGGTTCTATCAACCAGTATTAGTTAACAGTTATCAGTCTACATTTATTTATTATTTATTTATTTATTTCATGCAGAAGATTACGTTTCCAAGGGAAAAGAAGATTGATGTCAGTTAAATGTAAAGTTAGAGAGGGAGGCATAATAGAAGGGAGAGGGAGGCAGAGAACATGAAATCCCTATCGCATATATATATATGACTGGTCACTCCATGTAATGCTGTTTGTCCCTTTAACACCTTTGCATATTTGGCATCTTACTTCTCAACTTGCCACTTTAAAGGTATAGGCGGGTGTTCAATGAAAAAAAAATTGGTCGGTGACTTTTTCATGAAACGTTCAGGGATCGTTCCTGACTGCATAACAAAGCAAGAAATGCAAAAAAAAGTACATCTCAACGACTTATTTTTTGTTCTACAACCGCCTGAAAATAAGCCTTGAAGTCTATGGAAACATGTGTTTTTTTTCTCGTTTCACTTTATAAAAAAAAATTGATCGGTGACTTTTCATCAAAACTTTCCACACAGATATATGGGGTATTATGCTATTGATTTACCAAAGAAAAACACTAGGTTGACGAGGTTAAAAAAAAGTTATGGTCATTTGAAGTTGACCACATCACCCAAATTTAGTAACCAAGCAGCATAATCAATAAAAATGAATTTTAAATACATGACTCAAAACTGCTGTAATGAAAATAAACCCTGTAGATATTGTAAATCGTGCACAAATACATCTCAACTTATCATGAGAACAAAATATTTCAAAGGAAAATAGGAGCCGCTAGGTGGCGTGTGTGTTGACACCCGCATATATCTTTAAGGTGACTCAGTAGTGATTTTGATTACTGATGAATTTATCTAAAATTTTAACCAATGATACTTGACATAAAATAATGATTATTGAGTGGAAAAAAAATATAGGTCACCAGGCTATTTTTCATGCTATGGCAGTATGGAGATAGAAATAATGAATCATATTTAAGTAACTTTACTACATTTGAGTTATTTATTAACATAATTTGTTTAAATTGGTTCTGACATGAATTCAGACATCAAATTTCAGACATTCAACATATATATACATATCATCAAATAATTTTTTCCAATGACATCCTGAGTTAGCCCCCTGGAAGCCTCCTAGTGGCAGTATGGGGCACTAGCAAAATGGACTTTGGCTAATGACAATCAGCGTTTTTTTAAAAAAAAAAACTGTTTGATGAATTTTAATCAAATTTAATATGAATGTAGATATAGTATTTGCTAACTAGTACACAAAAAATCAGGATGGCTTTCTAGGCTAAATGTTTCTATATTAAGACTTATTTATGAGAAAAAATGGGGAAAAAATGAAGTTCCTGATAATATATGATTTGAAAAAAAATGGCTTCATGAATCTCAATGAACTTCAATATAGATGCAGCAATTATAGTTACTAACTCACACACAAAATATCAGCATGAATTTCCAGGCGGATCGTTTTATGTTACAACTTAATTTTGAGAAAATTGGCTAAAAATGAGAAAATTCTTGATGAATATTTGCTTTATACAAAACTGGCTGCATGAATCTTATTGAACTTTATTATGGATGCAACTACCATAGATACAAACTCACCGACCAAAAATCAGCATCAATTTTCAGGCTGGAATTTTAATATTAAGACTTATTTGTATACACACTTTGTGTGCATAATGCTTATATGCCCTGCTATATGTATTGAATACACATTCACTGGTGCGTGAAAAACAGCAAAAGTTGTAACCTGCTACTCACGGTAGGCGTTACCACGCACCCCGTTACAAAATCACTATGAGTCACCTTAATTCCCACATGGTCTACCCTTTAATTCACACCTAAACGTCATCCAAGGAGCCAAGATACTATTAATCTATTTAGATTGATGTTATCTTATCAATCTAAAAATCACACTGATCTGTCCTGTATACCATTTAGTCTAAACCTCACACTGTCTGTATGGTAGTGCCACCTTGTGAAATGACTCATTCCTATTGCAGGCAACACTCCATGTGGAACCAGATAGCGGCGGACGCCCGGTGTGGGCTGAAGCTGGCCGTGCGACCACCCCCACCCACCACCCCTGATGATACCACCACAGGTGCAGCTAATGCACCAGAGGGTCGTGGAGCACCTGCTGGAGCACCAGCTGGAGGAGATGCACCTGCTGCTGAGGATGCAGCTGCACAGATAGCAACCCTGCGTGACTGTTGCTCAAAGGTGAGATTTATGTTTATTAATATGTTTTCTTTGTTACTATTTTTTTTTTTTTTTAATGAATATTCTTGCAAATATGACCTGGATATTTATCACATACCACATTACAAGTTATAATCAAAGTGGTGGTAGGTGCACCACCGGCTGATGGCGCACCGGGTGCAGATCTATTATATCTTGTTTTTCTCTCCACATCTATGTTTGCTGCAAAATGTTATGTAATGAATAAGAATATGGGAAAAATAAGAGTATAAGAATATGGGACCAAATATATTTTTGATGAGAACAAATAGTTTTTAAAAATGTTTTACAACTTTTACCCCATTCCCCCCCCCCCTAAAACAGATGTTTCTAAAGTGCAGAGTCGACACAATGACAAGAACATGTTGTTCATTCAAACGCAGGTGCAGTTTTAATTTGCCATCATCCCCCTGATACTGGACGAAGACCAACATTAATCCTGATAATAGGGGATTTGCATAGCCGCCATTTTGAATCTTGATTCGCATGGAATTATGGGACTAATGGTACAGTCTTAAACCTATAGAAAACATGTCATGTTCAGCATGGATTATTTATCAATGCTCTAATGTCAATATCCATGTGTTATACTACGACTGAATGGGTTATTCACTTTGAGCGGGAAGAATATGCCCATTTAATAGTTTGTTCATTTCTGTACGCGTTGAATAAAGAGCGCGTGGCCGCCGATGTAAAAACGTTTTTGATTGGTCAGTAATGATCGATATGGTGACGTCATCGCTGTGTCGACCAATCAGAGACGAGCTTACTCCATGATTCGGCATGATCAAAACTAAAGATGGCCACGTCTTGGAAATGCGGCCAGCCTGTACGCATAAGAATGGCCTTTTTTTTAATATTTCCAAGTCGTAGTATAAAGAAAGAACTGTACTCAAGGTTGGAACTACTCGTGTAATTCAATGTCTCTCGTTATAACTTTCTTTTGTATCCAACGCGCGACCTGTTCTATCTAATTATACATGTTTCCATAACACAAGCCTCCCCATTTCCCATCATGCATTTGGTTCTCATAGATCATATATACAAGCTCTGATATTTGTGAAATCATTCTTGCAATTTTCGATAAAAATGTTGCCAACTACTTGCATGTCAGATTTTAACATACTCTATCCCAGCATGCACTGCAGTATGCGAGCCCTGTGAGACATGCAAATTCCCTATTAATGTAAAATAAAATGTTTCCAACAGAAAAGCATCTGTGGATTAAAATATTAAATCCAACAATTCAGAAGTAATTCACTTTTGCAAGACAAATTGTAAAACAAAAGCCACTGCTTGCTGGTTTAGCCGATGTGTCAACTAATCAATACAGAGAGGACCAGCCACAATGGGACAGCGTGAGCAGGTGTCTACACCTGAGTGGGCAGTGTGAACAATCGATGAAACTCATTAATATGCATTATTGAGACATGCAAGGTGACTGCTTGTATACATGTGTGTTGAAGTGCCATTAGCACTAACATTAACGTACCCGGAGAGGAAGTGTTCCTTACATTGTGGTTACATGTTTGCAAGATGAATCTTTGCCTTTGAAGGTCAGTGGGTGGAGGTATGATGCCTCAAGACTTCAAGGTTCATTGCACATATATCTATATTCCAGTCAGTATGTGATGTGTTTAAGGGAAATGAGTCATAAGTCGCAAAATATGTATTTTGAGATATCATATTTGAAAAAAAGGAAGACCAAGGTGATTCCGATGATAGTAAAAACTAGGATGCCTAATATGTATCTCTATATTATTAATTTGATATTTTTATTTCAGAAAAAAAACAATGTTTGCAATGTTTCTGGGTGGGTAATTACCAGTAGAGCAACTAAATGTACTCTATACGAAGGCCCTCAAAACGCAAATATATATAATTTATACAATGTCACGAAATGTGTTACAAGGATTTATATGACATTAAGTGCTAAACCAACCCTCTAAAAAAATTTCAATAAAGAGATCTTGTGAAAAAAGAATCAGTTTTTAACGCTGGACTCATTTTTCTGGAACACGTCACACATTATACATGGTGTGCTTTATTCACAATCCATGGATTTTGAGATATCATTATTTGAAAGGATGGGATCGAGTTGATTGCAATGATGGTAAACATTTCTTAATTTGTTATACTGGCAATGAACGGCAATGGTTGAGAGAAAAACAGGACCAGTCAAGGTCAAGTTGTGGGTAGTAAACTTTGAATATCTGTATTCCCCATTCTCACCTGCCTTCCACCCCTATGCTATGTTATATGGTTATTTGGTTGGTTGTTGTAGTGACTCAACACTAACTCAGGTTCTTGATCCGTGTCAGCAATCACCTCTTTATTCTCCACACACATAAACATGGCTCGGGAGGCCAGTACTACTAGAGTACTGAGCCTAAATAAGACCAGCCACTCTGGGACTAGTCCATACTTTACACATAAGGCAAATAGGGTGTCACAACACCATATATATGTTACACAGAGAACATAGAGTACACATAACATAAGACAATACAGTGGTAAATAGCAATATAAGCTGCAGTGCATAAGAAGGACATCTGTTGGTCCATATAGGAGTATACATAAAGCACTGTACTGCAAACCCCCTGGTGGAATAGACTGTAACTCCATACCCAATGTAGCAGTAAAGAGTATTTGTGATACCCAAATACTACAGTTGGTGCATTATCACTAAAACAAATAGATTGATATTTCAGTACTAATACATTGGCTTAGTTTTTGAACCCTACTACCATGGAAGAAATGATAATAATTTTGACCTGGTGGTTGTTGGTATTAAAGTGGACGGCAAACAAATCCTGCTAGTGTTAGCGTTTAAGAATCATTTATGCTGTCTATCAACTAATATTCTTTTAGACATGATTTCATGAGAAGGTCCCTTTCCAGGGCACTTTTAATTTCAAAATAGTTTTTCCAAAAAGTTTCCAATATTTAATGAATTTAGTTGGAAAGGGTAACAGATAAAGGATGGGTCGCATGCAGACGTCGGGGCTCATAGCCTACCATATTAAAACCCCCGAGTTTACCCTCCTCTTTCTAATTGAAAAAGATGAGAAACAGACTAGTTCCCAAAATATATGATTTTAGGATCATCTAACTTTGTGTATATGAAAGCGATTATTATTTTGCGAATGTGTTCTATATTTGCCGGGGTGTTTAAGCTCAAAATCTTAACATGGGCCTCTATGGGACTTGCACCTAATACCTAAAATCCAACCCACTTTTCCCTGCACCACCCGCTGACACATGACTTTCCGTCTGTGAGAATACACACATTAAATAGGATAAATTTAATAAACATTTAAAATACAGTTTTATAATATTAAAGATACAAATAATAATAAGAATAATAAAAATAAAATAATAATATACATGTTTGTCCTGAATTCTCTCACCAGGATCCTACAGTTAGGTGTCAGGGTGTGAGGAGAGTGCACGTGACCCCGCTGTTCACCACGTGTCCTGGATCTCCACCCTCAAAACACGTGACCACGGATATGACGTCATGTAAAGCAGAGTGAGTACCTTGTATTTTAGGGCCATGGGAGCTTATGTCAACTTAAGAATTTACAGAATATTAATGTCAAATACCTTTCATAGGATAAGCTTGAAATTAAGGAGATTTTTTAATTAATTAATTTTACAATCGAAAAGCAGAGCAAATATTTTGTTGAAACTAGACAATTATTTTTTTCATTTGAGGCCAATACATACAGGTTAACTAACTTGTTGGGTGAAGGAGCGTGAATATTGCACGAGTTGCATGGCGACCAGTGCAATACTCTAAGCCACTGAAACCAACGAGTGTGTTAACAGTTATTATACATGCCTTCAATGATGAAAATAGAAAGGGATCCAGTTATAAATTAGAATTTTACCGGTAATCATAGTAAAAAAATGGTTTGGTTGCCATGACAACCCCTTGTAAACCACTAGTGAAATACACACTATGCATGAATCATTCTAGATACATTGTTTATAGACAGTGTATGTTTGTATGTAGTCAATATTGTAATGTATGGTTCCCCTCCCCACCACCAGGTGCAAGGTGTGCCAGCAGCAGCAGGGGGAGGACAAGGCTTGTCCAGCAAAGGCTGAGGCCAAAGGTAAGTAATATTTGTTATTTAAGATGTATTCCAGGAAAATGAGTCACAAGTCTTGAAATTTATAATTTTCAAATTTTGATTTTTGTACAAGATCCCTTCATTGAAATGCTCTGTGTTTTAGAAGGTTTAGCACTTATAGTCGTATAAATCTGCGTAATAAATTTGGAGACATTGAATTGAAAATATTCTTGCATTTCTAAGGCCTTCGTATGGAGTATATTTAATTACTTTATTTGTAATTACCCATCCAGAAACATTGTAATCATTTCTTTTTTCAAAATAAGAAATATTAAACTCTCTATAAATATGGAAATATTTGTTATGTGTCCTGGTGTGTACTTTCATTGGAATCTGCTTAATCCGCTTCCTCTTTTCCAATATGCTGATATCTCAAAATCCAAATTTTGTGACGTATGACTCATTTTCCTAAAGCGATTCACATTTAAGACATTGTTATTCAGGGAGAAGCATTGAATCAACATTCATTATTCTCAGCTGGTCCTGATGCTGAAGTAAAAATAAAGATAAATAAGATTCCACACATGATCAGTTTGAAAGGATCAGTTTGAGGTGCAGTTTGTTTGATCCAAACTGCTGGCTAAACAAGGCTAAACACTAAGCTAAATAAGTTAGATCTTCTTAGAAACAGTCCTTTTTTAGAACATGTCTCCATCTGGCCATTTGCTAGTACACTGAATCCTGTGTACTCTTTTAATTAAAAAAATATATATACAGCAAAAGTGTTAGAGATTTACAATATTCACGGGGGACTAATGTGTTACATCCTCGATCTCTCAGCAGGGCTTGTTTAAGTGCAGTATTAAGGTTGAAAAGGAGAAAGAGGTGGTGCGTAAGTGATAGATGTTAGTTTTAAAAGTATGTTAAAATTAGGTGCAGGAAAGCCAGATGGTGTAGGAAAGCCAGATGGTACAGGACAGCTGGACGGTGCAGGACAGCTGGATGGTGCAGGAAAGCCGGACGGTGCAGGACAGCTGGACGGTGCAGGACAGCCGGACGGAGCAGGACAGCCGGACGGTGCAGGAAAGCCAGACGGTGCAGGACAGCCAGACGGTGCAGGACAGCCGGACGGTGCAGTGCAATCTGCAGGTAACCGCCATGCCACATTCTGACTATTGGCAATATGGGAAAAGTCCCCACCAAGGCTTAATTTCAATTTGTTTTAATATTGTTTATTTCTCCACAATTTCACAAATTGTGATATCTTAATAAATGCTTCATCAAAAGATTAATAAGATAATACTACACAATACAACACTTCTTCATATTTGTAAGATATTCTGCTTAATTAATTACAGTCTTTTCTTGAAGGTATCATATTTTCTGAATATTTACATCCATATGGAACCTAGTAGAATGGCTGGAATTATTAAAAAAAACTTGTATCACAAAATCAATGTGAATATTATATTGAATAAATCACCAACAGGCAGAGCAGCTACAAGCCCAATGCGTAAAGCTGTGGAGGGTCGGCCACAGTGTGAAGAGTGTAAGCCTGGGGTCAGGTTCTACTACGACCCACTAGATACCACAGGTAAGGTATTAAAGTATTTGGTTTATTTATAGATGACTTGTGGTCATTATGTTGAATTAGATTTTAAATGTTTTAAATAATGTAAAATCTGATATTCTAAAAAGTTTTTTAACAGACAGTAATATGTGAATTCTAATGCAAAGGGCAATCTGACAGAACCATCTGTGATTAACGTGATCCCAGTCAAAACAGTAAGAATATGCAAAATCACTTGAATGTTCTGGGGCTTTAATGATGTACGGCATTAATGAGAAGCATTAATAACTGCAGGCCTGCTGGTGCACATAGTGCACTTAGCCTTGGGACTATACAAGTAGCACCTCAATGTTGGTCATTAAGCCTATTATAAAATTGTTTCATTGCCGAAAGGTGGACTGTATATATTGACTATAACCTGTGTTTGTCTGCTGTCAGGTCCACTGGTGCTGCGGGTTGCAGTGAGAGAGGACGGGGCCATGCAGGCAGTGCTGGAGGCAGACAACCTGCAGGTGCTGGCCACACAACTACACATGCACAGGAGCAGCTCCAGGGAGCAGGGAAATGCTCCTGGACAAGGTATGGTTATCAACACATTAAACTGGTATGAATTGTTTGGACCTGCTATATGAAAGTTTGGACCTGCTATAGAATCTATCGAAGGTGCAGAAGCCAAGAATAATCACTTAAATAAAAAGATATAACAATATGAAATAAAAGAAAAACAAATGGGGTCATTTTTTTGTAAAAAAATGGACAAGATGTCACAATAACTTGCAAGATCTCACAAGATCTCACAAGATTTCAAGGAACTAATTGATAAATGATTAAGATGTTTAATGAAGTGTAGTGTGCATATACTACAGATTCTGCATTTTCCTGGCACAGGTGAAGCAGGTGAAAGCAGCATTGGAGACACATCAGATGATAGTGACCAGCCTGAGACAGGCAGTCATACAGACTCAAGTGTTAACAGTGACACAGAACCTGGCACACAAACTGGTTCTGAACCTGGCACACAAACAGGTTCTGAACCTGGCACAGGAACTGGAAATGCAGGAGGAAATTCCAATGTACCGGTGAGGAAGAGACGGTCAGATGATGGAGAACACAGCACATCCATGACAAGTGATGGAGACAGTGCAGGTAGTGATATTTTGCTGTAAAATGTGATGCTATGATATCTTGCTTTATACTGTTGTGGTTGAAGTACCTGCTTCCTGCCCCTTCTTCCTGCCATCTTGTAATAGATGTTTTTATGAATCAACTGATAAATGTTTTTTTATTATTTTTTTATTTTTGTTTGATTAAGTTTATTCATTGTATGCTGCCTTCTTGGCGCGTACAAAACTAAAACATATTCTTTCAGTTTTTCAAGAAATCAATTTTAGGGGGTATTTTCTTATGGAGGTATTTTCTTTTTTTCTACCTGCTTTTTCACTCGCTTGAGTCACACATTGGCGGACGAAACCCTCATACATTAAATCAATTGATCATTAATACTATTTCTGTTTTGGTTCTTGTGATGAAAAGTACCATATACCGAAAATCTCGAAATAAAAATTTGCTCATAAAGAAATAAATCTGTCTCTACTGCAATGGTGTATAGACCTTGGGTAGCATATGTGTGGTGCATATCATCACCACCAGGTTATATAAGCAAATTATTTGTAAAAATTGATCAAGAAACATTGCTCATGCATTATTATCCTCAATATTATAACTGTCTGGCTTGGTGATGTGTGACCACTCGCTGTTATAATATAGCCATCAATATTGCTGTTTTTCCATTTTTCCGTGATGTATTAGTTAAAAGTTATTTTGCTGTCTGCTCAGTCAGTTCATGGCCTGTCTATCTCAGTAATATCAAGTAATTATGCCCACACAGACTCAGAGGGAGATCGTGCAGACGGTGAGCGCCGGGCAGTTTCCAGACCACGGCCACACGCCCTGAACACACAAATAGTAAGTGTTAGGTTTCTATAAACCTATATCAAAATAATTGTAAGTACCAGGCTAGATCAATATGTATTTGGCAAGATAACTATTTAATATAGATAAGTCACATACTCATCTGTGACATACTTGAAGTGAGTGAACAAATATATTATTTCATAAGTCATATTGTTCAAAAGAAACAGTTTGAAGCATTTCTTGCTCAGATTTTGTAAACTGTAAACTATGCATCATGGAGCTGAAAACCTGCCTCTTGCAGGAGAGTCCAATCATAATCTATTATTGAATGAAGTTTTCTAATTCTAATTTTATAATGCCAGAAACAAATGTTAAATTGTGTGTCATGTTTTTCCCATTATTTCTATGATGTCATTCTCATTATAATTCAAACTGTTTAGTAGCAGCAATCCAAGATCGGTTGTTATAGACAAAACCTATTTTCGATGAGGTGCTTTTGGCACTTTCACTTCCGTTTCCGTAGCTAAAAGGTATGCACAAAGTTGCTGGCTTCTTTTATTGGAGTTAATAAATTTCATACAGAGTTTGGAATTTACATTCTCTGATTATGCTAGACAGGCTAAGGGAACTATGGTTAATGTTTAATTAAGACGTTGACCACCATGAAAGCATTAACAAAAGGAGGCGGGCGGTGGGGAAGTCGGCGGAAGTCTGTATATAGTCAACATAATTGGGGGTTGTTCTATATCTACCTCCTTTCACGCTCTATGGAGAGTTCACACCCAATCTTCGAAGTGACTTATTGGCCGTGTATGAAATACACATGCATACATTTAGCACAGGTACCCAGAAGTAGTAGTAGTTTTGTGGTCTTCTAGTATATTCCTTGACTAGAGGAAAGAAAGTTTGTCATTTTAATTTGAACTAAAATATTTAGAGGTCAGACACTTTGGAGTATATTGCAGTGCCAAAGGCCTTGTGTTTTGTTGTGAGATTATATAGGAGAAATAGTTCATCATGAATAAACATTAGTCTCTCAACTAACTAACTAGCTAACCCATTTCACTTTATTGCTTACTCACCTACAGGAGCGGGAAGGAGAGGGAAAGTACAGAGTGCGAGCAGATGTAGGAGGGTTGAGAGCAGGTCTGTACCAGCTCAGCACCAACTCCAGCCTGGGTGAGCGGCTCATCCCCTGCCTGCGCTTCCTGTGCAAGGTTGATACCAGCAGGTTCCATGTGCAGGATGTCACTGTGGTGGACGGGCAGCAGGACGTCTATGTAAGTATACAGAGAGTCTAGACCCCCCAAAGAGGTGGACTGTGATTTGCCCTCCATCGAGATTGATTACAACCCATACAGATTGACATCTACTACATACTGATTCGTTGATTTAATTGTTATATTTATCTTATTATACTCTGTACGAGTCCTGTTGGGTTGTGTGCAGCATACAGGGGTATGTGTCATTCTTTGAGGTCTCAAGTGAACAGGATCTGTCCCGAATGGACTACTGCATTTCTTGCCGAAATTTCAGAACAATGTTTGAATACGTTCAAAACTTGTGCTAAAATAGCGTGAGGCATTTGGCTCAAATCAAACATGTTTTATTTGAGCTGGAACAGGTTTAGCATCTTAAAACAAGCGCAAATAAAGCCAAAAATGAGTGTAATACACCACACTTCTCTTCACTCCTGAGCATAAGCAAAACCAATCATGAACTTCCGAAGAAGCCATGCAGTGAAACTACACCTTAAGCGTTGCATTACATAAATAATTACTAAATCACTTATAATTATGTTTTCAAGTTTCATCACCAAGTGACTAAACATTATCATATCATATATTTTTAACTATTTGACAATGCAGAATGTAGTTGGAAAACTTATATGGCTGTCTTGGTGTCGATAAACGTTTTTTATACAGCTATGTATCAGTATTTTATTGTCTATTTGCTTAAAGATGAATATCTTTTATTTGTGATCAACTTCTAATTACCACAAGTTGTCCCTTGTTGCAGGGTAAACTCATCATCCATGGTAGAGGCTTCACACAGGGCTGTGGCTTGCCATCACCGAGGTGTGGTGCTAGGACAGCGGAGGAGGCCGGTGCACCAGGTGGGTACAGCATCCAGTGGGACATCATCCACCACAGGTCATACATACTTACAATACAGCCAAATCTACACAATGGCCTCCACTCAATGAATCCTTGGTCAACTTGTCTATAATATACCATCTTTCTACTAAAGCACCCCTGCCACAGCATAGGTTTATATAATCCCATTGAACATGGTTATAGTATATGTGAGGGAGGCTCTGGTTGAGGGAATTATGCGGGTTCACTGTCCAAATAATGCTGCCTAGGGGATGGCCCTAACTCTCAGAGAACCAGGTTGTCTAACGCTTTTAGTGCAGCCCATATTACAGTATAAGCAGGTCATACTTTCTGACACTTGATACATTTAGCAAATCGCCCAGGTGTTATCCAGGACTCAGCCATGCAGCAGCACATCTGTAGGCCTGACTTGCAAACTTCAATATCAATTATTTCCTATATTACTATTAACATCATTTTACCTTAAATCTTCAAACTTGAGCTTGTAGCTCATAATAGACTTAGCATTTATGTATAGTTTGGTTGAAAAGATTGTTTTTCACTTAACCTGTCATCAGGGCTTTTACAAATTTAATGTTTGGCCAATCGCGTCCCTTGGATTTTGGTTTTGTCTTGGACTTTTGTAATTTCTTACACTTCTCCCAGAGCTTTTAGATCGCTTGTTACATTCGGTCTTGTTTATAAATTTCAATTTGACACATCTTTTTTTACACTGTCATGTACTTATTAAACTTCCAACCTAGGTATTGAATTTATTAATAAACAGTGCCTTTCATTTATTAAATTGGTGACAATTTATTAATTTTGTGTTTGTATTAATCAATTCGGTCATTATACTCTTTAGTTCTGTCCACTGCATTTATTTATTATGTCCCCGCGTTTATTACCGGATATTGTATTATTCATACCAACCCATGCTCTGAAGGAATAATGATGTTATGCAGGGCTACAGAGTAGTTACAGCAAGTATGAATATATGCAAGTCTAGTTTTATGTAAAGAGAGGCCCCATAAACCTTCATTTATGGACCGTTCTTACCAAAAGGGTGATATAGCAGTAGTTAATTGGCTTACCTGTTCTCAGCAGATGGCCAGGTTGTTTGTTTAGATTGGGCTTACAGGTATCTTATATTGTATGAGCGGGCACGGAAATGAATGACATTTCATGAATACATTTTATGACTTTCTCTATCTGTTCACACTGAGAACAATACCAATCTGATGTAATGAATGAGTGGAATGCGATATTTATCAAACAAACTAAAGGCATTAATAACCTTCTTTCCAGACCTACCTGGCTTGGAGATTATAGACTCAACTGTGCAGTCATTGCAACTTTAGTTTACTTTTTAAAAATAGATAATACAAAATTGAGATATCATATTTGAAAAGATGAGATCAAGCTAATTCTAATGATGGTAAAATAAGAGAGCTAATCATTATTTCTATAATTCAAGTTTGATCATTTTATTTTTGATAAAAAGGTTGCAACATTCCTGAGTAGAAGAGTGCCAGCAGTGATCAATATTTTAGTGTACTGTATTGTTATTGTTTAACACAATTCTAATGTACTTTTTACACAGATGGAGCATCAGCTGGCAGGCAGGAGTCAAGAGGAGGCGAGTCAGATACAGGAGTAGACGATGAGGCAACAAGTAAAAGCATAGACTCTGGGAACACTGGCAGCCAAGCACATGAAGGGCAGGGCAGCACTGCTAACACTGGCAGCCAAGCACATGAAGGGCAGGGCAGCACCGCTAACACTGGCAGCCAAGCACATGAAGGGCAGGGCAGCACCGCTAACACTGATGACACTGCACCAGTGAAACGACGTAAGAGAGATACCCACGCTGGGGCCACCAGTGGAATTACAGATAGAAGTGAAAGGGCAAGTACCTTTTCTTTATTTTTCATTTAGGATTTATATATAGGAAACATCTTTGCTAATGGCAATTGGCATGTAGGTAAACTGGTACAAGTACACTGGCTATAACAACCAACAAGGTTCATTACCATGACAAGGTTATGGGTTCATGGGAAGTAATTCTATGCGTAATTACCATGGTTTTCCGCCCACTGCTGTGTCTAACTACACTAAATCCTAGACAAAATCGTAGAAAACATCATGAAACGATTAATCAAGAAAGTGAGTGTGTCCTTTTAGGGGGATGACCATCCAAGTGGAAGCAACAGTGGAAGTCGCAGTGGAAGCAACAGTGGAAGTCGCAGTGGAAGTCCTGGTGCAAGACCACCTCATATGAATCCACCCCTAGCAGAAGGACCTGAAGTACTGGTGCAGATCAGCAAGCACCACATTGCCCTGAATGTGCTGGAGGTGTGTGACCACAGACTAGAAGCCTTTCTGCCCCGGGCCAAGCTGGAGAAGATCGCCCAGGAGGCAGGCCAGAGTGGGAGGAAGAGGAGAAGCAGTGAGACTGCAGCCAAGATGATGGTATATGTAGTGCCCCGTGGTGTCAGTCCCAGGGCAGTATTGGAAAGGTGAGTAATGTACCAATAATTAGGCGTGACCTTAAACTAGGGTGTCATAACAGCCGCAACAACCGCAACCATATTTGTGTCCAAAGTGACCACAAATATGGTGACCCTGTCACTGAAAAAATGCAATCAGGGTTGCAGCTGTTGCAGCAGTTCTGACCCTATCTTGGCATAACCTCTTACAATCGGTTTATAAATAAATCATAGTATGCAAAATACACGACAATGCTACTAGTTCATGAATAATGACAAAGAAGCCATTTTTACTTACAAGTATACCAACATAATTCATCACCTTAGCTTAGACTTAGGCTGTCTAAGAATAGCTGTCCAAAAAGACAATAGACGTGCTATTATCACTGATGTGATTGTTCCCCTACAGTGGTAGCGGTATGGAGCTGGTGATTGAGTCACCCATACTACGGGCCATGAGTGCCGTTTTTAAGGACTGTGGAATACACATCAGGTTCAACATAGCGCCTGAGGTAGTGCAGTGTACTGATAACAACCCAACCCATGAATGCTGCAGCGCCGTGTTTGATGAGACCACAATCAACAGGCTGGGAGGTAAAGTAATTCTTTGTACCTTTCCTTAGATCAATATGGAATGCTCAGTGTGCATTACCATGGCTGCATGAAGTTCACTTGGTGTACTTCTGCTGCATGGTAAACACAACAATGTTTTAGTATTATAGTCAGTCAGCTGTGGTAGTCAAGCCTTAAAATGTATATTACAATATTAATCATTAATACAATAAAGCTGGCAGTAGTATAAGGACATGCTTGCATCACTTGTTGGTTGCATTACTTTGATATGATAACTACTTGTAAGGCTGCTGGTTTAAGAATGGTTCTTACTTGTACTCACCTGTATGTGTGCTGTTTCAGATGGGAGTACCTGTACTCTATACAAGACAGACCTGCAGGTGCTACTGAACCAACAGGTGGACCTCACACAGGCCGACTGTACACCAAGAGACAAAGAGAACAAAGATGGACGACCCGGAGAAAAAGAGAACAAAGATAGACAACCCGGAGAAAAAGAGAACAAAGATAGACAACCCGGAGAAAAAGAGAGCGAAGATGGACCACCCGGAGACAAAGAGAATGAAGATGGACCACCTGGAGAAAAAGAGAATGAAGATGCACCCCCCAGAGAAAAAGAGAACGAAGATGGACGACCCGGAGACAAAGAGAATGGAGATGGACGACCTGAAGGCCAACAGAAAGCAGAATGCCAGCCATGGCTTGCCTTCATGGAGAACAGCTTCAATGTAGATGAGAATGGTGAGGCTCCAGCTCCAGCAAGCGTTAAACTAGAGAAGGTGAGTAGTATCGCCACACAACAAACTCCCTTGTTCCAACGACTGTCAGGTTATATTTAGACCTTGGTTCTATAACCTGCTATACTAGCCAGACTGCTTGAGTCAACTAAATGGGCAGGACATGCGGAAACCAGACGAAGGACTGACATTTTATTTTAGTCACTAAAAAATACAAGTATGTCAAGGCTGATAAATTGTCTTAGTTGTTTATCCAAATACTACAAGCCTAGATGATTTGCATTAAGGAGAGTAATATTGCCACTGGTGGTCAAACCAAAATGGTTTCTTGGCTTTGTCGGGGGTAAAAGTGGAATAATTAAGAAGAAAAAAATTGTGATTTACAATGACCATACTCTGTACCGGTATTATAACTGGTATGGCCTCCATGTTTGCCTGCGAATTTATATACACTGTATGGATGTATTGCAGGAGAAGCAGAGGGCTCCGGCCAAACTATTTGTGCCCAAGAAGGATGCATGTGCTGCCACCATGCGGATACAGCTGCTGGTGGTTCCGGACTGCTGGCGGGTCTCGTGGGAGCTGCTCGTCAATGGTAACTTCTCCTTACTTTCATACATATGTACAGTGGAATGATTTAGGAGCAACTGTAAACCATCCCTCATGTAGATCACAGGACATGCACTAGGAAATATTTCCCACCTAATTTTTTTTAAGGAAATTTTATTGGCGACAGTTTCAGCTACTTTTGGCGATTTAACAAAACAAATTATGAGATGAGCAATAACCATCACTGTGTCTGACCATTCATTGCAGGACAGACAACCCTGGAGCAAGTAGGGGCAAGAGGAGATGGAGGAAGAGCAGGAGCAGGAGCAGGAGGAGAGGAAGCAGGAGCAGGTGGACCAGGAGGAGAAGGTGGAGCAGGAGCAGGAGCAGGAGAAGGAAAAAGAGGTGGAGGTGAGGGAGCAGGGGAAGGAGGAGCAGGAACAGAAGCAGGAACAGGAGCAGGAGCAGGAGAAGGAAAAAGAGGTGGAGGTGAAGGAGCAGGGGAAGGAGGTGCAGGAGCAGGAGGTGGAGGTGGAGGTGGAGGAGCGGGAGCAGGGGAAGGAGTAGGAATGCAAGACTTTGATGTACCAAATGCCCAGGTGAGCTGAACCTGTGTATTTAAGATAAGATTTTATATTTGCTATGATATCTGTCAAGATGAAGGTTGATTAGATTGTCATATCCTGATACACATCATAAATCATTATTAGAATTAATTTGAAATGGCAAACGCATATATACTGTCTCCTAGAATGAAACAATTATAGCAATTTCCAAAAATGAATACGTAAATATATGCATAAAATTCTATCTGGCATTAATAGATTGCGGGCGAAAATGCCATTGTGAAGGTGCGGATAGTGAAGGCTGACGGGGAAGTGGAGGAGCAACGGGTGCCAGTGTCATCAGCAGGAGGCAGTGGGGAGGCCCAGCTGGAGGTGCAGCCCAGTGTGGTCACTACTGCTGACCAACCCCGCGTCAAACTGGTGCATACCTCCTGTCAGCAGAAGCAGCAGTGTGGCCACCTGGTCAGTAACATAACTCTTAGCTAAGAATATTGATTTTACCATTTTGAGTTATTTTAAACATAGTAAATGAGGACTGGTTCTTAGAATATTATTGCAGAGTATACTCCAAACAGAAGAAACTAAACACTAAATGGATTTTTTCTTCATCAGAGTCTCATTGGCTATATAATAATTTGTATTTTAGTCAGTGATGAGCACGCACACAAATGATATAATTATATATATAAACCACTAGAAACGTTATTTCGTGTCAGGGTTGTTATTTGCTATATCAAGACATATATGAGCAAGTGCATTGGGACACATATGTAAGAAGCTTCTTGGGGATCCTTGAGTAGATTTAACAATAGATTGAATGAGCTAAGACCAAACCCGATGTCAGGCATAGAAGCATGCATCTGGTACAGTTCCGATTCAAGATCGGCCGTAGCAGTTGTCATCTTCATTTTTTCCAGCTTATCGCGTTGGGCGTTGACTATCGTCTCAAGCCAAGCCTGATATTCGGCTGTTCCTCAAGCAGAAGTTATTGCGGAAACTGACAGTTTGACCGCTATTTCCTCCACAGACTTGGGTTTAGGTCTTAGGTCCATTTTCTTTGGACAAGCGCCCCTTTGATGCTTCTCTAAGCAGAAGGTGCAATTGATTTCCATGTCTGGCGTCCGAGGATAGACTTTTGAAGCTATAAACTTTTGTTTGCTCTCCCTCGACGCTTAGAATCAGAGCTGGAATAGCGGAGGCCGCTGACGCGGCAAAACGCTTCCATCTCCATGACAACAGATGACAACTTCCGGTTATCTGCACTGCAGCACGTCTGACATCCTTCCGGTCGATGCCGCCACTCCCTCATGATTTATATACATGTTCCAGCGGAATACCCACCATATATTATTAAATAAGTGGAGGAAAAATCAGATGCACTTTCTTTATGTTCTCGAATTAAACCCTGGTTTGAGAAACGATGGCCATTCATTACTTGTAAAGTAGTAACAGACACAATACCCTGGAACTTTAGGGTGTTGTCATGTCATCGCAAGTTTGGTGACATAAGTTTAGCCGGCGCAACTTTGGCAACGCAATTTTACCGGAGCAAGGGCTTTCTTCCTCGTTTCACCTATTTCTAGTCATATTCCTCTATGAAAACCAGTTATGGTTAATTATTTCATTATTTTTTTAATTCAGTACGTTTTACAGGTACAACTAGGCATGTATAATGATCAACTTATAGGACTTATTCCCCGCATGGACACGTAAATAAAGAACTTGATCTACGATCTTGTTTTTTATTTACATGTCTTGCGTCAACTCATCCAAAAAGTGCTAAATATTAGAAACTGTATTTAATTCAAACCAAAAACATTATGAAAATAAACAATCAACTTATGGATTCAAGTCCAAACTAGTCAATCTAGGATCGGGATTGTGAATATTTTTATTCCTTTATAAAATACGGCCATGAAATACAGAATAGGTCTATAACTCTCACATAGTAGGTCTTCTGTTAATCCCTTTAGACAAATGAAATGAAACAGAGCATAATCAATTATCAAGTGTCAAGATAATGGCAGGGAAGTATTTAATATAGTTTTACAGTAACATATCCTTTCATTGGTTTGATTAGAGTACAGATGGCTGTATCAACCATGTGCCGGTACACTGTAACAACATCAGACGCCTACACCAAGTTACATATGAGATAACACTTGCTGTACAATGTAACAACCTATATCTTATATTGTAGATAACTACCTCAGTCACCTACACCAAGTTACATATGAGATAACACTTGCTGTACAATGTAACAACCTATATCTTATATTGTAGATAACTACCTCAGTCACCTACACCAAGTTACATATGAGATAACACTTGCTGCACAATGTAACAACCTATATCTTATATTGTAGATAACTACCTCAGTCACCTACACCAAGTTACACATGAGATAACACTTGCTGTACAATGTAACAACCTATATCTTATATTGTAGAAAACTACCTCAGTCACCTACACCAAGTTACATATAAGATAACACCTGCTGTACAATGTAACAACCTATATCTTATATTGTAGAAAACTACCTTAGTGACCGACACCAAGTTACATATGAGATAACACTTGCTGTACAATGTAACAACCTATATCTTATATTGTAGAAAACTACCTCAGTCACCTACACCAAGTTACATATGAGATAACACCTGCTGTACAATGTAACAACCTATATCTTATATTGTAAAAAACTACCTCAGTCACCTACACCAAGTTACATATGAGATAACACCTGCTGTACAATGTAACAACCTATATCTTATATTGTAGATAACTACCTCAGTCACCTACACCAAGTTACATATGAGATAACACTTGCTGCACAATGTAACAACCTATATCTTATATTGTAGAAAACTACCTTAGTGACCTACACCAAGAATGGCAAGAGTCATGAGCTGCGGCCCCATGAGAAGCTGCCTAAGGGCGAGGTGACCATCACAGCTGAGGGTGAGTTGAATATGTCTTATCTACTGATGGTGTCTGTGCCTATCTTTGTCTGTCTGTGTCTGTCTGTGCCCTGGGCCTTGCCCTTGGTTTGTGCTACTCCCATTTGTGATGCATGATGCAAAAAATGAGTCATAAGTCGCAAATATTTGTGGACAATAACCCCTGTTCAGAGTATTTTAAATGTTGGGTGTCTAGTCTAGGCCAGGGCAAGGGCAAGGGCAAGGGCAAGGGCAAGGCCCAGGCCAAGGCCAAGGCCAAGGCCAAGGCCAAGGCCAAGGCCAAGGCCAAGGGCAAGGGCAAGGGCAAGAGCAAGGGTGCACCAAACAACCAGGTATACAAAATTCTGCGACTGAATTTAGTCAGGGAGCATAATTTGAGGCAGTATGTTTAAGAAAAAGGCAATCAAACATACCTAGGCTAGAGGGTACTAGTGTCAACAAGAAAAGGGCAATCAAACACAGCTAGGCTAGGGGGTACTAGTGTCAACAAGAAAAGGGCAATCAATATTACCTAGGCTAGGGGGTACTAGTGTCAACAAGAAAAGGGCAATCAAACATACCTAGGCTAGGGGGTACTAGTGTCAACAAGAAAAGGGCAATCAAACATACCTAGGCCAGGGGGTACTAGTGTCAACAAGAAAAGGGCAATCAAACATAGCTAGGCTAGGGGGTACTAGTGTCAACAAGAAAAGGGCAATCAATATTACCTAGGCTAGGGGGTACTAGTGTCAACAAGAAAAGGGCAATCAAACATAGCTAGGCTAGGGGGTACTAGTGTCAACAAGAAAAGGGCAATCAATCATACCTAGGCTAGGGGGCACTAGTGTCAACAAGAAAAGGGCAATCAAACATACCTAGGCTAGAGGGTACTAGTGTCAACAACAGCTCTGCATCGCCACCTGGCATGCACTGGCTAGACTACATATATGAAACGGATTTTCTGCTCGAATCTGTGTCCCTATATATATATATACCTCCCTGATCTAGTGCATCTTAGCATATGTCTTAATATATCCTAAGGAGTATATCCAACTACTTTACTAGGGAGTGTCCATCCAGAAGCATTGCAAACTTCTTGTACATGTCACTATAGAAGTACTTATTAGATGTCCTAATATTTATTATCATTTCATTTCAACTATTCAAATATGATGTTATCCCACAATTCATAGTGACTCATTTTTCTGTATATCACATTTGTCAATGATTATTCTTTTGATTATATATGGGAGAGAGTTTAATCAACTATATCAGCTTCTGCATGATGCTTTGGGATACAATTGAGGGTCAGTTAAATAAATGGGTGTTTTTATTGTTGGCTTTATTTACAAGCTTTCAGGCCTTGTTAACCTGTTGTCAGCTATTATTCTTGTCTGTACTTCAGCTGTACTGTTGTTATCAGGCTTGCTGTACACTTTATGACTGTTACAAGCTTACATATTGTATTTTGTTTCCTTGTCAAGTGTGAACGTAATTACAATAACTTTCCATGAATACAGGTGAATATGAGCGGTGTAAGGGCACAGTGAGGGCCTCTCTGTCCATCACTGTGGGGGCGGCCAAGAGGGAATGTCTAGAGATGGTCATAGAGAAATACCACATCAAGCAGGAAGTGGAGGATGAGCGGGACGATATAGAGGATCTAATGATGGACGATGACACGGATGACAAAAATAAGGACGATGACATGGATGATGAAAACATGGACGATATCACAGATGACGAAAACATGGACGATGGCAAGGATGACAAAAACATGGACAATGGCAAGGATGACAAAAACATGGACGATGGCAAGGATGACAAAAACATGGACGATGACACTGATGACCCAAGCATGGACGATGACACAGATGACCCAAGCATGGACGATGACATGGATGACCCAAGCATGGACGATGACATGGATGACCCAAGCATGGACGATGACATGGATGACCCAAGCATGGACGATGACATGGACAAAACTGGGAAAGACAACGAGGAGGAGAAAGACAAAACAGAGGGAAAAACTGGTGATGATGAAACTACAACTGAAACAGAGGGGGAACGTAACACACCAGGTCAGGCATGAACAAACATCTAGTACTAAACATTTGTTGAATATTACATTTGTTGTTACGTAACTCTTGCAATATTCAGCAGGATTTTGATAATAGCAATAAATAATGGTAGTTTTAATACAATAAGATATTTTCTATACGGATGAATTTTCGCCCTAAACTTGGTAAAAAAGCGTGACTACTACTACCATACAATGTCCAAAGGAGGCCAAATGATTATTTGCACTGCACCCTATTTGTTCTGCACTAGAAGACATCATTGGTCTTTGTGTATGTTACAGCTCGGAGAAAGAGGAGGAACACCTCAGCAGATAATACAGGAGAAGGTAAAGCTGCGCAGGGCCGGGGCCAGGGCCAGGGCCAGGGCCAGGGCCAGGGCCAGGGACAGGGACAGGGTCCAGGTACACCCACTAATCAGGCAGTGCCAGCTACTGGTCATCTCACCATCACATCAGCCAGTGACTGCACATGTACATATGTGAGTACATTTGTGAGTACATTTGTGAGTACATTTGTGAGTACATTTGTGAGTACATTTGTGGGTACATGTACATTTGTGAGTACATGTACATTTGTGAGTACATTTGTGAGTACATTTGTGAGTACATGTACATTTGTGAGTACATGTACATTTGTGAGTACATGTACATTTGTGAGTACATTTGTGAGTACATTTGTGAGTACATTTGTGAGTACATTTGTGAGTACATTTGTGAGTACATTTGTGAGTACATTTGTGAGTACATTTGTGAGTACATTTGTGAGTACATTTGTGAGTACATTTGTGAGTACATTTGTGAGTACATTTGTGAGTACATTTGTGAGTACATTTGTGAGTACATTTGTGAGTACATTTGTGAGTACATTTGTGAGTACATTTGTAAGTACAGGTACATTTGTGAGTACATTTGTAAGTACAGGTACATTTGTGAGTACATTTGTAAGTACAGGTACATTTGTGAGTACATTTGTGAGTACATTTATGAGTACATTTGTAAGTACAGGTACATTTGTGAGTATTCAACATTGGGTCAAATCGCATCCCACCCCTCTGGGGTGTCGTGCAAATTGACCCAACATCTTGATCGATTACAAACCTCCATTGTGCCATTAAGTATGAGAATAACACCCTCCGTCAGTTGCTGTCTGCTTACACTTAACCTATGGCACTAAAACATTTAATACAATATTTGAAAAAGCATATTTGAAAAAGTATAGTGCTTGTGTAACATACTGTAATGTGTTTCACTAGAAACTGCCACTGAAAGAGAAATTCAAACTTCTCTACCCTGATACAAGGATCAGAGTGAATGCCAGAAGTCTTATATATTGCATACGGTGTGTGTTTGCAGATGGAGAGTGGGGAGGGAGAGAAGAAGTCATGTACAGAGAACATGAAGGCTTTAGCCAACAACCCTGACAGGTTCAGTGCCAGGCTCCTCCACAAGGGACTGTAAGTAGACTAGGCACAGTGTCAATATATGTGCTGTGTTTCAGGAAAATTATTCATAAGTGGCAAAATTGATATTTTTTAAAGTGTTTTTCTCACATGATCACATCATTGGAATGTTCTGATTTTTGGAGAGTATATCACTTATCGCCATATCAATCGATGTATCAAATTTCAGTACAGCCCATGTAATATATCCTTTAGTTTTGAAGGTCCTCATATGGACTACATGTAGTTACTTTACTGTTTATTGACCCCCAGAAATATTGGAAACATTTGTTTTCAAAAACGAAAATCAAACTTAAAATCTAGAAATACTTATAAGATTATTAGACAGTTTACTATCATTGGAATCGGCTTGATCTTATCTTTTCAAATATAATGGTATCTCAAAATCCATATTTTTCGACTTATGACTCAATTTCCTAAAACACATCACATATTGACTTAAAGCTTCACTTTCTACTACCGTCAGTGAAAAGTATTTAGTTTCTATGTGTTACTCCATCTTTTTTCGACCCATCTAAAAGTAATTTGAGCAACATTTTGGAGGATTCTGTCTGATTGAGTTCACATTTGTATTTGGAGGACCCACAGAATCCTTTCTTATGATGACTTTGCTCAACGGCGGCCATTTTCTCGCTGCCTATTCCACTTCAAACTCTTGTATAATCATATAATAGTCACAGAATTGATGAATACAGTTTTAAAAAAGTCCATGATTTCTTCTTAAAACACTGAACGCTAGTATTAAAGTGATTGTTGCCTTCTAAAGCTTGATACATCACTTTTAATGCTTTATTTGTGGATTGTGATGTAATATCATCAGATTTTCTGTGTCACCTGAAGCAATAAGCTTCTTAATCTGTAGCTTTAATGGTATTCATCAATCTCCAAAACAACTAATCGCATGGCTAAACTGGCAGATGTAATTTTATTTTTTAAATTTCATTTGGAAGATTTTTTTACAACAGTTATGGGTCTCATCTCCAATTAAAAAATTCAATATTTGAATAGTCAATACAAAACATTTGTTACATTTAAGCAATTGACATTATTTTTTGGCCTCAATGACAATATCAAAATAATACATATGATTTGTTTGCCGCAAGCTAAAAACAAAACACTTTCTTATAGCAACACCGATTTTGTTACCCTCTAGAGGTTATTATATTCTCATAATATTTACTACAATTCTAGTATTTGTTCAAGTAATTATTCACATACACTTGCAGCAGAACTATCTGTGTTTAACCTTGACCATTACCTTGACCCCTAGGTATGAGATCTGCTGTGTTGACTCCTGCTCCAGTGACGGGGGCAGAAAGTGTGTCAGGGAGACGCTATGGGGCGAGGTACCGGCCACCATCAAGGTCAGATCTGTACAGAAGACAAGGTTCACTGTCAAGGTCATCCTCAACACCTGTGTGCAGACCTTCATAACCATCAGTGAGTGTTCACTAACTTCATTCAGTAGAGAGGAACACAGAAAAGATGTGTCATCTTCTTTACATCAGAGAATCACATGTCTTTTATTAGGGGAGAAAGTATACATCCTTTCTCCCCACACTTCCCCCTCCCTCTTGTTTCCCTCCCCCTCTTCTCTGTCTTTCATACCTGTTTTTCTCTTCCAACCTCATCTCTCATTCCCCCCCCTCTCCCTCCCCTCTTCCTCATGCCCCCCCCTTCCCTCTCTCCCTTCCCCTACATCCTCTCCCTCACCTCTTTCCCACTGTTCACTGTTCTTTCCCTCCCCCTCGATCCCCCTCTCCTATTCAACCACCCTCCCTTTTCCTAACTCTCCCCCTCCTACACCCTCTCCATCCCCTCCCTCTCTCCAATACCCCCACCCTCTCCCTCCCCTCTTCTTCACTCTCCAACTCCTCTGCATGTAGTTAGGTCCCCCTGAACGATTGTGGGAAATGGTGCAGTGTCTCTCAGGGGCTTTCCAAGGCTATTCATAGAGTGTAGAGATCCTAATTTAAAAAAGGCTTCAAAATCACATTTTCACCACAGATACCTTCACAAACCACATATAATGTCCTCCAGACAGGGTCGACGGACCTGTAGAGACCAACAAAGTAGATGGGGAGACCCCAGATTCCGAGAACATGTCACACAAAGAAACCCTTCTTTTCTACCTCTTTTCGTAGAAATCGCTCCACCTGTATATTATGTGGATATAGTATGCATTGGCCATGATGCTAGGAATATTATGTAACCTAGAGGTAGATGTGAATAGAACAATGATATGGTATTAGCATAATTAAAGATTATGGAAATATGGTAATAATAATGATAATAAAATAATAATAATAATAATAAAGGGGCGTTAACATGTCAGCTAATAAATGAGAACCTACAGCAAACTACAGGAGTTGATCGTTTATTTGAAGACTACATTGTAACTTAATATAAATATAAGTAGGTTGAGCGATGTTATTTGATTTCAAACTGTTGATGTTACAGGGCCAGATCCAGGTGTACCCACGTGTCCAGCAGACACAGAGGTCGAGGTCACAGACCCAAGGTCACGGGAGCAATATGTCAAATGTGACGGAGCTGCGCCTAACACCGACTATACTGTGTCTGTTACGTGTGTAGATGAGGTAAGGCAGTGCAGCAAGCACTTATCTAACAGTTAACTAGTTCACATTGTGGTCGCACCAATAGGGGAGTTGTATGTCTCACTGCGCATGTCTGTTACAGTGCATCCTGGGATGGATTCTGTTGAAATCTGACATACAAATATTTGGCAACATTTTTTTTGAACATTGCAAGAATGTTTTTACCAATATCATGGCTTTAATAAATGATCTTTGAAAGCCAAATGCAGGATGGAAGCGATGGGGATTTGTGTCAGGCAAACATGTATAGCACACGGATATTGATATTAGAGCATTGATGAATAGTCCATACTAACCATGGCATATTTTCTGTAGATTCTAGACTGTATGATTAGTCACATAATTCAATGCGAATCAAGATACAACACGGCGGCTATACAAATCCCCTATTGTTACTTATTTACTGTGTTCATACTATGATTACACAAATAACCAAAGTGCCATTTGACTGGAGGCAGAACCTCAAAATTGCACTTTAGGAGATAAGGAAAGTTAAAGGGTGGCATCCACCATGGCCTGATCAATACTGATTAAATTCAAAAAACGTTTTGATACATTTATAAAAATACATCAATTTTACATTAGAAAGAATAGATAGCTGATTTGATACCAGAAATCGAAGCTACAGACATTTGAAAGTAGGAGGTTTTTGAGACGTGATGAAAGAGAAAACCGAAAATACAAAAAAAATATAAAATAAAGAGGGAAACGATAATTGAACGTTGATTAGAATTGTATGAGCCTAGTCGGCAGGATATGTTGAATAAAACCTTTTAAAAACAAAAAAAAACAAAAAAAAAAAAAAAAAAAAATTCAACCGATAATGTGAATATCTTTTTTATTGCTATAACTTCATAAACAAAATCATTTTTTGTCATGAAAAAATGTACAATGTGTCATTTGAAAGGGCCTCTTATACTCTGAAAAAAACATTTGATACATGTTTAGCTCTATCACCAACAAAAACCGGAATGTGCTTCAAGAAAAAGAGGCCTGCTGCATTTTCTTGCCTTAAAAGTCTCCAAAATCGCTCCACTGTCTAGGCCCAATATTGTCAGAGTCCCTTCAAACGAATGGAAAGCCTCTCGCCTCAAACCGCAAAGTACCATTATAATTCCATCAAGACCACAAAATGTTGTTATACTCCCATAACAACGCTGAGTCTTAGGCAAGGAAACTGATTAACAAACTAGGCTGACATACCATTTTGATCTGATCTGAGGGTTTGGACCTAGAGTGTGATCTGAGGGTTTGGACCTAGAGTGTGATCTGAGGGTTTGGACCTAGAGTGTGATCTGAGGGTTTGGAACTAGAGTGTGATGTGAGGGTTTGGACCTAGTGTGTGATCTGAGGGTTTGGACCTAGAGCGTGATGTGAGGGTTTGGACCTAGAGTGTGATGTGAGGGTTTGGACCTAGAGTGTGATGTGAGGGTTTGGACCAAGAGTGTGATCTGAGGGTTTGGACCTAGTGTGTGATCTGAGGGTTTGGACCAAGAGTGTGATGTAAGGGTTTGGACCTAGAGTGTGATCTGAGGGTTTGGACCTAGAGTGTGATGTGAGGGTTTGGACCTAGAGTGTGATGTGAGGGTTTGGACCTAGAGTGTGATGTGAGGGTTTGGATCTAGAGTGTGATGTGAGGGTTTGGACCTAGAGTGTGATGTGAGGGTTTGGACCTAGAGTGTGATCTGAGGGTTTGGACCTAGAGTGTGATGTGAGGGTTTGGACCTAGAGTGTGATCTGAGGGTTTGGACCTAGAGTGTGATGTGAGGGTTTGGACCTAGAGTGTGATGTGAGGGTTTGGACCTAGAGTGTGATCTGAGGGTTTGGACCTAGAGTGTGATCTGAGGGTTTGGACCTAGAGTGTGATCTGAGGGTTTGGACCTAGAGTGTCCAGCAGAGGAGATACAGAGAATGAGAACTTTCTGTCAGGGAAATAATATGTATGATTGTGTGTTTCAGTCTGATGAGGTGCACACTGTGGAGGCGAGTTTGACCACACAGGCTGGCCTTCAGGAACCCACTATCTTAGCCGTAAGTGCTCACAGTTATACATGTGATGTGTTTCCGGAAAATGATTCATAAGTCGCAACATTGATTTTTTTCAGAGTGTTTTTTTCACAAGATCACATTGTCGGAATTTTCTGAATTTTAGGGAGTTCATCACCTAGACTTATATCAATCGATGTATCAAATTTGAGGACAATCTATATAATATATCCTTTAGTTTTAAAGGTCCTCATATGGACTACATTTAGTTACTTTAACTGATTATTGACCCCCAGAAATATTGAAAACTTTTTTTTTCAAAAACGAAAATATCAAACTTAAAATCTAGAAATACTTATAAGATTATAAGACTGTTTACTATCATTGGAATCCCCTTGATCTCATCTTTTCAAATCTAATGATATCTCAAAATCTATTTTTTTCGACTTATGACTCATTTTCCTGAAACACATCACATATTGGTGGTCCACCAACATCCTCTGCTCCCATGGTTTTAATTAATACAGTCCACTAGGATATTTTCCTGTATATAGTGACTATATTTTAGTTTAGTTTATATGTATGTGATATGTTACAGAAAACTGAATCTCAAGCCGTAAAATGGTATTTTTTTTTATTTAGCGCCAATATAACTTAAATTATGAGGAAAAAGTCAGGAAAAAACAAGGAATCCATCATGGTTGTTTTCAAAACTAAGGTATTCTAAGAGCTGCAACATCATCTGACCCTAAGCTGTCTTATTCAAACCAACCTACCTTATACCTAACTAATCATCTCATCCACCCACCAATACCCATCCCCTGCAGCCAATCACCACATGCAAGCAGTTCATATACATGCATGGCAATGCCCGCCCTGCTAGGATGCACAAACTTGGCACCCGACCCCATAACTATCTGTAGTAGTAGAAGTACTATACATGTGTAGTAGGTGCAATGCTCGCCGGAACATTCGGCTCTCCTTTCCGGATTGACCAGATTAGACAGATTGTAGTTCTTAACCCTGCCGTTGCAGGTGGTATTACTTATATACTTTTCTCACTAGGTGTCGTTAAACACCCTTACCTATCATAAATTTGATGGGAAAGGTTTTACAGCAATATATAACTATTTTGCCTCCTAGAGGTTGCATCTGTCTGTTTCTCTTTTAAATAAAAGGAAAAGTACATAGAACCTTTAGGAGTATATATGTGAGAACTAAGATGTTTGTTTATAAGGTTGTTATCTGCTACAAGCCCCCTTCATACTCTGAACATGAACGCAAACTCTGAAGTGTGAACCGTGGTCCCTGTTTTATACGTCTAAATTCCGAAACAAATATTTTTATTTCATATATTTCATTTAAGTACTAAGTTAAGAAATTATCAAGTTAAGTTTGGTTTATCTATTTAATATTACAATTAGTGTCAACTTAATTTATATACCTGGCGTTTCCAATGGAAACGATTTCTCAGCCTCAATTACTTATGTCCGATGTCAGGCAGAAGACCTACCTAGACACCTGTCTATTTAGAATGCTGGACCACCTCATTGTAAACAACATCTATTGCAATAAGGAATTCTTGAATTGAATTGAATTGAATTCATGACCAGTCACTGAGGACCATTGAAATCATGAACTCTGAAACATGTCGAGAAAGGGAGAAAAATGATAAACTTAGGGAAATACCTACGTAGAAATAAGATCCACTAGTCCTCCTGAGTTTCCACTAGTCCTCACAGACCAGAAGGTAAAATCTAATATGGCACAAAAGACAAATGTCAACTAGACTAGGGTTTATATACAATTGACTTTTATTTCCACTTCAGTAACTGTAACCAATAATGAATAACTCTGCAATAGCCAGGGCTGTAAAAAAAAGTTGGTTTTAATAAAAGTTGGTTGAAAAAAATTATCGTTGAAAAAAAGTTGGTCGTTAAAAAAAGTTGGTCGTTAAAAAAAAGTTGGTCGGAAAAAGTTGGTCGGAAAAAACGTGGGTCGAAAAAAAATTGTTAAAAAAAAGTTGGTCGGAAAAAATGGTTGAAAAACAATTATCATTGAAAAATAGTTGGTCGGAAAAAATTTGTCGTTAAAAAACAGTTGGTCGTTGAAAAAAAGTTGGTCGTTGAAAAAAGTTGGTCGGAAAAACCTCGGTCGAAAAAAAATTGTCGTTAAAAAAGTTGGTCGGAAAAAACGTGGGTCGAAAAAAAATTGTTAAAAAAAAGTTGGTCGGAAAAAATGGTTGAAAAACAATTATCATTGAAAAATAGTTGGTCGGAAAAAATTTGTCGTTAAAAAACAGTTGGTCGTTAAAAAAAAGTTGGTCGGAAAAACCTCGGTCGAAAAAAAATTGTCGTTAAAAAAGTTGGTCGGAAAAATTTTTTGGAAAAAAGTTGGTGAAAAAAGTGTCGGAAAAAAAGTCGTTAAAAAATAGGTGGTCAGAAAAAAATGTAAAAAAAAGTGTAGTTAATAAAGTTTGTCGTAAAAAGTTTGTCGAAAAGTTGGTTGTAAAATAAAAAAGTTGGTCGTAAAAAAAAAAAGTTGGTCGTAAAAAAAAGAGTTGGTCGTATAAAAAGTAGTAAGCTAGGCTAGGCTAGGCTAAATAGTTGGTTACTTACTTTTAAAATTTAGAAAATGTGTTTGGCAGTGTCCATTTGAGCACCTGAGGCAGGTGAGGGGGGTGATGGGCAGACGGATGGTGTGGGAGGTGCGAGGGCCTTCTGCAGACCTATCATGGTTGGAGAAGCATCTAACTAACAGCCAATCAACTCCCTTGGCTAAACCTAGAAAGACTGTCAATCAGCCTTCAATAACATCTAGGTGTGAAATGTATGACTGATTGTCATTAAAAAAAGTTTGTAAAAAAAGTTTGTCGTTAAAAAAGTTGGTATGCTCGCTATTGACGTATCAGTATATCCTTTCCCTTCCATAAGTTCATGATTCATGGGAAGACACCTGGGTCAGGTATATTTGCGATTTTCTCCTATATTTTCTATTCTTATATGTAATTGTAATGGCTTCAAATGAAATAAAAAAAAATCTGTGTGTCTTGCAGGCAGAACTGGAGGTATGCCCATTGCAGAAGTTCCGAGTGGTGATGACGTGCAGTGTGCCGGGTGCCCGCAAGGTGTACACCCAGAGCTGTGTGACGGCTCAGTCCACCCTGGTGCAGGACACAGGCACACGCGGGAAATGTGAGTAGTTGGTCTGCCATAAATATCTTCAATCCATATGTGATGTATTCCAGGATAATGAGTCACAAGTCGCAAAATTGATTTTTTTTAAACAGATTTATTTGCAAGATCTCTTTGTAGGAATGTTCTGACCATTGGAATTTGGAGGGTATAGCGCTGTGAGACATATGAATCAATGTACCAACTATTAGGAAAGAGTAATTAATATGTCCTTGCGTTTTGAAGGTTATAGACAGACTCAAATTAATCCAGGCCATACCTAGAGGGGGGCTGCAGATGGTTGCCTCTGATAATGGTGTGATACCCAAAGAGATTAAAAAAAATGATACTTGGTTTGGAATAGAGGGAAACTTTATTAAAATCAACAATTCAAAAACAAAAGATGCCTACTCTTAGCTGGTTAAAAAATCAAAACCGGAATATGAAAAGCCAGACGGCTGACCCGAAACATTGGATGACGCAGGTTTTATTGACAATAAAGATCAATGGAGACAAAAATTCATAATTCCTTACCAATGTAATAGGATGGTGAAATGGCAGGCAATGCAATACAGAATTCTACATAGAACTATTGGGTGCAATGCTTTATCTTAAACAGGTCAGGGTAAAAGCAACCCCAAAATATGAATATTGTGAAAATATCGATACGATAGATCACTTTTTTGTGAGCTGTCATGAACCTAGCATGATTTGGAAATGCTTCAGAAGTTGGCCTCGATTCAGTGAATTACTACAAGGTATCAAAGAAAAAGATTTTAATAAAATGAATATTCTATTAGGATACAGTGGTAAAAGTAGAAGGGACAAGTTGTTCAATTGGATTATGCTAGCGGCCAAAGCCTATATCTACAGATAAAGACATTTTCACAAGAATGAAATAGTCTTCAAAGCTTTTGTTAATGAACTAAAGATCAATGTAAGGATACAGGAGTACAATGAGATTGTTCATGGTTGAAGGAGAAACAAAAATAATGTTTGGAATAATCTCGTCAGAGAAATAGAAGGGGTAAAAATTGTTTAACAAAGAAACCTTCACTATTAATCTGTACACAAGAGTTATAATGCCCCCAATATGTTCAGCAGCTAAGAAGAGAGTGATAAAAAAATATTAAAACTGGAAAAAAAAAAAAAAGTACAAAGGGACGCAGAGATTTTGTCATTAGAAATGTAACGTAAAAGCCTCAATGGCAGGAAATCTGAATAAAACCTTTTTAAAAACAAAAAAAAAGGTCATTATATTGAGAGCCTTTAATTACTGTAATGGTAATTGCCCAACTAGAAAGATCGGAAACCTTTTTTTAAAAATGTAAATGTATATCAACCTTAAAACATAGAGACATTTCTCAAACAAACTCAATGTTTACCATCATTGGAATCCACTTGATCTCATCTTTCTGAATATATAACGATATTTCAAAATTAATATTTTGCGACCCATTTCCTAAAACACATCAGATTAATGAATAGACTCATTGTCCTGTAACCCACTACAAAGTACTTGTGGGTCTGATTTTCAGAAAATGTACAATCAGCAGCTGTACACATTTACTAAATTAGGCTAAATTAGGTTAAATTAGGCTGCAATTTGGTCAATAATAGGTAAATTTGGGTATAATCGGCATAGCATTGATTTTAGCAATCTGTTTGGTTAGGTTGAACTGTATTTTGAACTTTATTTTTGTCTGAAATTTAGGTTATTTAAGAAGATTGGCGAGGTTAAATTGTACATTTTCTGAAAATCTGTCCCTTGTATATTGCAGGTGACGATAACACACTGGAGGTGAAGTGTTGTGTGGGGCGGCAGTGTAAGGGTGTGACCAGAGCCTTCACCACACCACCCAACTGCACAGAACCGGACCTCGACCAAAGTGAGTGCTTCACCTTTTTTTAGGCAGATTTTTGCAAAGCCTATAGTAGGATAGTAGATTGGGAAGCTGGATCTAATGAATAGTGAGATACATGTCCCAACACTAGTCGCCGTTTGTTAGGCTGGCAGGGACAGCTATACACATACAGACCACTTGTACTAGTGTTGGACTTCCGTTTCCGGCCTACCGCTTACATCAACGAAAATACAAAACAATATTTATTGCGTTAAACGGCAAGATCATGGCTTTCCACTGGTTAATTTTGCTTCGAAATCATTTATAAATTGTTGTGAATGAGAGTAACAGCCCAACAAAAGGGCACTAAAGCCATTAGATCCTTTGGTTATGGTCCTTCGTTTTCCTTTTCCTTTTTCGGCTTGGTTCACTAGAGCCTTAGAAAAAACTCACGACCATAACCTCAGGATCTAACCGCTATACTAAACTAGCCATTTTAGCATTGAAATAACTTTTTTAAGTAGGAATTTGATACTTTGAGTCCAAATGTATTGATGGCCCTCCTTACGTTTTACACGCAGGGGAGGTGTAACCTATGCATAAAGTGACCTAGTGACCTCGTTTATGTTTAGGTTAATGGTATACTCAATACGTTGCTCGCTATTGACGTATCAATTGATTGAGTTAGATCGTTTCTAGCACCATCTGACTTCACACCAGACTGTGTGACATATCTAGTAAATCTTGTTAAATGGGTGGATTTGTCAAGATGACATCTTTTCACTCATTGCAGTGTTGCGATAAGGGGTGTTTGCACATTATCAATTAAGATCCAGTCACTCATTATCCACCCAACCATTATAGTCCACCCACTTTGTAAAATATCTTGTTATATTGATTATATACATATCATTTGATTGACTTGTTTCAGTATTGGCAGAGGATATTGCCCCATTATCGATTCTAACGACCTTAATCAGTGACCAAGTATCAACAGTGAACAAGAAGACGATTACGAAAGCCATCATAGCTGGCATCAGAAGAAAGAGATCAAGAGATGAGTGAGTCATTAATGTTTATACAAGTTATCAATGTATCATGTTAAAACTGCTGCACTCTCACCTAATATTGGTCAACATTGGAATATATTCTACTGTATGTTATATTTATGTACAGACCATCCACAAATAATTGAACACATTTTTGGCATATGTTGTCTTGTTGTTTTTTTAAAAAGGCTTCTAAACTTCCTATTTGGAGGACCCGTCCAAACCCTTCCCTGTGAGGACTTCACTTATTATCGCTCACCGGCGGCCACAATTACGCTCCAAACCTGATTTATCTACCCTGAATGTTTCCCGTTGACATTTAAATATGGGTCTAATTATTCTGTTGGCATAATTCCACTTTGACTGCCATCCAATAGATAAGTGCAAGACATTATATGACCCGTGCTCACCAGATTTATCACATTTTTCCATTTATGGCTCAATAACTTGGTTGATTCTGAACTTGAAAACAAAGGAAATAAATAGAGAGAATGGAATGAGCCGCCAATAATCAAATATTTATTGGACGAGACAAAACTAAGGTCCAATTGGTTGGCTAATTGGCATGTGCGACGTATTCACGCCGATGTTTTCACGCTGATTTTGTATAAGCACCTGCACAAAAACTAATGATCTGATTTTATGGCAGACTGAGATATAAGATCACAAATATATTATCACCTTCAAACCTACCAAATCTCAGATCCATCAATTAAAACATAATTTTGACCTTTTTTGGATGGTGTGCACCACTTTCATGAGAATGGGTCATATATAATTTTTTTCTTTACTTATGAACATGTCATTAAAATATGAAAACCAAGCCCATATTTAAAAGGCACACTGCTGAAGTCTGATGAATCCAATTTGACTGCAGAATGTGATTTTTCCACTTGTGTGGTATGTTTGTGTAACAGCCCGGACAGCTCTGGCGTGGACAAGTTGAAGGAGATAACAGAGACCCTAGTGGACGTGGCAGGCAGTGACCTTGACCCAGAGGACATCCAGGAGGTGCAGAAGGAGGGGAAAGAAGTCCTTGTGACTGTGGTTGAAGAAACACTAAAAGGTCTGTTACCATTAATAAGTTGTGTGACTTTAATATGCTTTTCTTCATTCATGGTGCTGCAGCAGGGTAATATAACGAGAAAATATACAATTTATCTTTACCAATTCTCTGAAAAAATCCAAATTTCCTAGAATCAAAGCAATTTTGAATATACTTGAATTTACCTAGTACTGGCCAAATTCCATGCTTTGATTGCTATTGAAGAAGACTCTCCTGCATGAGGGAGGTGTCAGCTTGTAGAGTGTACAAAATGCACAGAAGAAAGAATAGTGGAATTGCTTCATCCATTTTTTTTTACAAACTCATAGGATAGGAATGGTGTTATGCAACTACTTATGACACCAACCCAACATTCCCCAATGTTCATTTTACATTTTAAAGGTGAATGCCAGCGTTCATTCAAAAAAGAAGGAATCGTGGACTTTTTGTTTAACTTTGGATTTTGAAAGACCATGGTTGGGGGACTTCAAAACGCCAAGGAAAACTATTATATTATGTCATTGTATTACTTTTTTTTAAATCAGGGAACATAGCAATTTACGACCATTGACTATAGAAATCCATGAGGAAAAGGGGTTTTTCTCCCATTTTGTCAGAATATCAGAGGATTGAATCATGCCAGTTCCTTTAAAATCTGCATATACATAGCTGACATATTATTCTATCCACCAAATTAATCAAAACTGGGGTTCATTAAACTACACAAAAGGTTTTGAGACTTCATGAGTTTCCCTCATTGACCTCCATAGTGATCGAATGGTAGGAATCTTCAGTCATCCCTAAAATATAAAATAATATCCTTTTTTATTCTTTTATTGTATTCATCCAACCATGTTCTTCCTTAAGATGAAGTTTGAAAAATATAGGGTTACTCCTATTGCTTCATCCATTTTTTTTTTATTTTTACAAATATGGCCGTACAATTATATAAAGTTTTAAAAAAAACGCCCGTCCACCACATGGATGTTTTCTTGCATTGCCTCTTATTTACATTGACTCTATTATTACACTACTATCCGTACCAATATTGAGAAATTCGATGGATTTACAGTACATTAGTTCCTTGAAATCCGGCCTGCAGCAGTGCCGATGGCCATCACCTTTGAATAAAGTAATCACTAACAATTTGTTGATTCCAATGCAGAGATAAAGGAGGGAGGCAGAACCAATACTGACAGCACTGACATTGACAGTGACGGCGCCCGGCGTAGGAGACGGTCGGTGAGGCGACGACGGTCCATCAGTACAGAGTACCTGGCGCTACCCTATGAGGAGGAGCTGCAGGACCCCAGCTATGAGGTTAGACTAAACAAGGCTTAGTATTGATGTGTTAGAGGAAAATGAGTCAGAAGTCACACATTTTTTTTCACAGTATATCTTTATTGAAATGTTCTGATCTATAGAGGGTCAACCTAAATAAACTTTGATTGAATGTCCATTGCTGTTGGCAATCAGCACAGCACTGCTAAAGTGTCCTCCCAACTCATGTGTGCTTTGGTTACCCTGTCAGCACATGGTCTATTTGCAGTTGTAAAGTTGCTGGGTATTCATCAACATGTTACACACTAAATCTTTGGCACACGTAAACATACTTTATGATACATGAAAGCTTGAACAATTCCCTCTCCACTGGTGTGTGGCTGTCACTGATACAGTGAGGCCACACACCATGTTACACCTGTACCCAGCCTTTCACTTGCCCTACTGCTGACTGAATGCTACTGTTTACCTTTGGTGTAGGTGGAGACACTGCTGGAGACCCTGGAGCTGTTTACTGATGACCTGCCTGACTACACCACCACCACCCCGCCCCCTGCTGGTGTGGGCAGGATCAACACCGTCCTCACCTCTATACTCTACACCATGATGAAAACAAACGCGTCAGTCATTAGTCTCTCTTATTTGTATAATTGTATTTTTAATATTATTACTATTATGGAACTTTTATTCAGATATACTTTTATTGTAATATAGTTCAAGAAGAGGACATTTCATTCTCCAGTAGAGGTCTTCAAAGTAGCCCTTTTTAAAATAAACATCAATAAGATCTGTAAATAATGTTTGGTAGCACAATTTGTTCATTAGTACAAAATAAGTGTTTAGTTGTTTACCAAAGATTTCAAGAAGTAATGAATTAATTTAAGTACAACTAGGATAAATTGTGGACGTTTGTACATTAAATACAAACATGCATGTTCACATCTAAACGCACCATTTAAACATCCACTCACATCAAATTATCAATATATTTCAGAACCACAATCTTATTCAACCAGATCTATGTAATATATTTCCTGCAGTAGCCATGTTGCCCAGCAGTAGTTATAATAACAACTTCCTAACCAGGCCTTATGTTTACCTATTGTCCTCAGGTACTTGGACCCTGGAGTGAGTGAGGAGTTGGGTGGAGTGGCAGCCATGAAGGTGCACAAGGTGGAGGATGAGTTGCTCAACACAGTACAACACAGTGTGAGCTGCACAGGCTCCTGTATGACGGGCAACACCGCCGCTAGTGTAAGTATAAGTACATTACACAGTGTGAGCTGCACGGGCTCCTGTATGACGGGCAACACCGGCGCTAGTGTAAGTATAAGTACATTACACAGTGTGAGCTGTACAGGCTCCTGTATGATGGGCAACACCGGCGCTAGTGTAAGTATAAGTACATTACACAGTGTGAGCTGTACAGGCTCCTGTATGATGGGCAACACTGCCGCTAGTGTAAGTATAAGTACATTACACAGTGTGAGCTGTACAGGCTCCTGTATGACGGGCAACACCGCCGCTAGTGTAAGTATAAGTACATTACACAGTGTGAGCTGTACAGGCTCCTGTATGACGGGCAACACCGCCGCTAGTGTAAGTATAAGTACATTACACAGTGTGAGCTGTACAGACTCCTGTATGATGGGCAACACTGCCGCTAGTGTAAGTATAAGTACATTACACAGTGTGAGCTGTACAGGCTCCTGTATGACGGGCAACACCGGCGCTAGTGTAAGTATAAGTACATTACACAGTGTGAGCTGTACAGGCTCCTGTATGATGGGCAACACCGCCGCTAGTGTAAGTATAAGTACATTACACAGTGTGAGCTGTACAGGCTCCTGTATGATGGGCAACACCGCCGCTAGTGTAAGTATAAGTACATTACACAGTGTGAGCTGTACAGGCTCCTGTATGACGGGCAACACCGCCGCTAGTGTAAGTATAAGTACATTACACAGTGTGAGCTGTACAGGCTCCTGTATGATGGGCAACACCGCCGCTAGTGTAAGTATAAGTACATTACACAGTGTGAGCTGTACAGGCTCCTGTATGATGGGCAACACTGCCACTAGTGTAAGTATAAGTACATTACACAGTGTGAGCTGTACAGGCTCCTGTATGATGGGCAACACTGCCGCTAGTGTAAGTATAAGTACATTACACAGTGTGAGCTGCACGGGCTCCTGTATGACGGGCAACACCGCCGCTAGTGTAAGTATAAGTACATTACACAGTGTGAGCTGCACAGGCTCCTGTATGACGGGCAACACCGCCGCTAGTGTAAGTATAAGTACATTACACAGTGTGAGCTGTACAGGCTCCTGTATGACGGGCAACACCGCCGCTAGTGTAAGTATAAGTACATTACACAGTGTGAGCTGCACAGGCTCCTGTATGACGGGCAACACCGCCGCTAGTGTAAGTATAAGTACATTACACAGTGTGAGCTGTACAGGCTCCTGTATGACGGGCAACACCGCCGCTAGTGTAAGTATAAGTACATTACACAGTGTGAGCTGCACAGGCTCCTGTATGATGGGTAACACCGGCCCTAGTGTAAGTATAAGTACATTACACAGTGTGAGCTGTACAGGCTCCTGTAACACGGGTAACACCGCCGCTAGTGTAAGTATAAGTACATTACACAGTGTGAGCTGTACAGGCTCCTGTATGACGGGCAACACCGCCGCTAGTGTAAGTATAAGTACATTACACAGTGTGAGCTGCACAGGCTCCTGTATGACGGGCAACACTGGCCCTAGTGTAAGTATAAGTACATTACACAGTGTGAGCTGTACAAGCTCCTGTAACACGGGTAACACCGCCGCTAGTGTAAGTATAAGTACATTACACAGTGTGAGCTGTACAGGCTCCTGTATGAAGGGCAACACTGCCGCTAGTGTAAGTATAAGTACATTACACAGTGTGAGCTGTACAGGCTCCTGTATGACGGGCAACACCGCCGCTAGTGTAAGTATAAGTACATTACACAGTGTGAGCTGCACAGGCTCCTGTATGACGGGCAACACCGCCGCTAGTGTAAGTATAAGTACATTACACAGTGTGAGCTGTACAGGCTCCTGTATGATGGGCAACACTGCCGCTAGTGTAAGTATAAGTACATTACACAGTGTGAGCTGTACAGGCTCCTGTATGACGGGCAACACCACCGCTAGTGTAAGTATAAATACATTACACAGTGTGAGCTGTACAGGCTCCTGTATGACGGGCAACACCGCCGCTAGTGTAAGTATAAGTACATTACACAGTGTGAGCTGTACAGGCTCCTGTATGAAGGGCAACACTGCCGCTAGTGTAAGTATAAGTACATTACACAGTGTGAGCTGTACAGGCTCCTGTATGAAGGGCAACACTGCTGCTAGTGTAAGTATAAGTACATTACACAGTGTGAGCTGTACAGGCTCCTGTATGATGGGCAACACTGCCGCTAGTGTAAGTATAAGTACATTACACAGTGTGAGCTGTACAGGCTCCTGTATGAAGGGCAACACTGCCGCTAGTGTAAGTATAAGTACATTACACAGTGTGAGCTGTACGGGCTCCTGTATGATGGGCAACACTGCCGCTAGTGTAAGTATAAGTACATTACACAGTGTGAGCTGTACGGGCTCCTGTATGATGGGCAACACCGCCGCTAGTGTAAGTATAAGTACATTACACAGTGTGAGCTGCACAGGCTCCTGTATGATGGGCAACACTGCCGCTAGTGTAAGTATAAGTACATTACACAGTGTGAGCTGTACTGACTCCTGTATGATGGGCAACACTGGCGCTAGTGTAAGTATAAGTACATTACACAGTGTGAGCTGTACAGGCTCCTGTATGATGGGCAACACTGCCGCTAGTGTAAGTATAAGTACATTACACAGTGTGAGCTGTACAGGCTCCTGTATGACGGGCAACACCGGCGCTAGTGTAAGTATAAGTACATTACACAGTGTGAGCTGTACAGGCTCCTGTATGACGGGCAACACCGCCGCTAGTGTAAGTATAAGTACATTACACAGTGTGAGCTGTACAGGCTCCTGTATGATGGGCAACACCGGCGCTAGTGTAAGTATAAGTACATTACACAGTGTGAGCTGTACAGGCTCCTGTATGATGGGCAACACTGCCGCTAGTGTAAGTATAAGTACATTACACAGTGTGAGCTGTACAGGCTCCTGTATGATGGGCAACACCGCCGCTAGTGTAAGTATAAGTACATTACACAGTGTGAGCTGCACAGGCTCCTGTATGACGGGCAACACCGCCGCTAGTGTAAGTATAAGTACATTACACAGTGTGAGCTGTACAGGCTCCTGTATGATGGGCAACACTGCCGCTAGTGTAAGTATAAGTACATTACACAGTGTGAGCTGTACGGGCTCCTGTATGATGGGCAACACCGGCGCTAGTGTAAGTATAAGTACATTACACAGTGTGAGCTGTACAGGCTCCTGTATGATGGGCAACACCGCCGCTAGTGTAAGTATAAGTACATTACACAGTGTGAGCTGTACAGGCTCCTGTATGAAGGGCAACACCGGCGCTAGTGTAAGTATAAGTACATTACACAGTGTGAGCTGCACAGACTCCTGTATGATGGGCAACACCGGCGCTAGTGTAAGTATAAGTACATTACACAGTGTGAGCTGCACAGGCTCCTGTATGACGGGCAACACTGCCGCTAGTGTAAGTATAAGTACATTACACAGTGTGAGCTGCACGGGCTCCTGTATGATGGGCAACACCGCCGCTAGTGTAAGTATAAGTACATTACACAGTGTGAGCTGCACAGGCTCCTGTATGACGGGCAACACCACCGCTAGTGTAAGTATAAGTACATTACACAGTGTGAGCTGTACAGGCTCCTGTATGAAGGGCAACACCGCCGCTAGTGTAAGTATAAGTACATTACACAGTGTGAGCTGTACAGGCTCCTGTATGACGGGCAACACCACCGCTAGTGTAAGTATAAATACATTACACAGTGTGAGCTGTACAGGCTCCTGTATGATGGGCAACACCGCCGCTAGTGTAAGTATAAGTACATTACACAGTGTGAGCTGTACAGGCTACTGTATGACGGGCAACACTGCCGCTAGTGTAAGTATAAGTACATTACACAGTGTGAGCTGTACAGGCTACTGTATGATGGGCAACACCGGCGCTAGTGTAAGTATAAGTACATTACACAGTGTGAGCTGTACAGGCTACTGTATGACGGGCAACACTGCCGCTAGTGTAAGTATAAGTACATTACACAGTGTGAGCTGTACAGGCTACTGTATGATGGGCAACACCGGGGCTAGTGTAAGTATAAGTACATTACACAGTGTGAGCTGTACAGGCTCCTGTATGACGGGCAACACCGCCGCTAGTGTAAGTATAAGTACATTACACAGTGTGAGCTGTACAGGCTCCTGTATGACGGGCAACACTGCCGCTAGTGTAAGTATAAGTACATTACACAGTGTGAGCTGCACAGGCTCCTGTATGATGGGCAACACCGGCGCTAGTGTAAGTATAAGTACATTACACAGTGTGAGCTGTACAGGCTCCTGTATGATGGGCAACACCGGCGCTAGTGTAAGTATAAGTACATTACACAGTGTGAGCTGTACAGGCTCCTGTATGACGGGCAACACCGCCGCTAGTGTAAGTATAAGTACATTACACAGTGTGAGCTGTACAGGCTCCTGTATGACGGGCAACACTGGCGCTAGTGTAAGTATAAGTACATTACACAGTGTGAGCTGTACAGGCTCCTGTATGACGGGCAACACCGCCGCTAGTGTAAGTATAAGTACATTACACAGTGTGAGCTGTAGAGGCTCCTGTATGATGGGCAACACCGCCGCTAGTGTAAGTATAAGTACATTACACAGTGTGAGCTGTAGAGGCTCCTGTATGATGGGCAACACCGCCGCTAGTGTAAGTATAAGTACATTACACAGTGTGAGCTGTACAGGCTCCTGTATGATGGGCAACACCGGCGCTAGTGTAAGTATAAGTACATTACACAGTGTGAGCTGTACAGGCTCCTGTATGATGGGCAACACTGCCGCTAGTGTAAGTATAAGTACATTACACAGTGTGAGCTGTACAGGCTCCTGTATGAAGGGCAACACCGCCGCTAGTGTAAGTATAAGTACATTACACAGTGTGAGCTGCACAGGCTCCTGTATGACGGGCAACACCGCCGCTAGTGTAAGTATAAGTACATTACACAGTGTGAGCTGTACAGGCTCCTGTATGATGGGCAACACTGCCGCTAGTGTAAGTATAAGTACATTACACAGTGTGAGCTGCACAGACTCCTGTATGATGGGCAACACCGGCGCTAGTGTAAGTATAAGTACATTACACAGTGTGAGCTGCACAGGCTCCTGTATGACGGGCAACACTGCCGCTAGTGTAAGTATAAGTACATTACACAGTGTGAGCTGCACGGGCTCCTGTATGATGGGCAACACCGCCGCTAGTGTAAGTATAAGTACATTACACAGTGTGAGCTGCACAGGCTCCTGTATGACGGGCAACACCACCGCTAGTGTAAGTATAAGTACATTACACAGTGTGAGCTGTACAGGCTCCTGTATGAAGGGCAACACCGCCGCTAGTGTAAGTATAAGTACATTACACAGTGTGAGCTGTACAGGCTCCTGTATGACGGGCAACACTGCCGCTAGTGTAAGTATAAGTACATTACACAGTGTGAGCTGCACAGGCTCCTGTATGACGGGCAACACCGGCGCTAGTGTAAGTATAAGTACATTACACAGTGTGAGCTGTACAGGCTCCTGTATGACGGGCAACACCGGCGCTAGTGTAAGTATAAGTACATTACACAGTGTGAGCTGTACAGGCTCCTGTATGACGGGCAACACCGCCGCTAGTGTAAGTATAAGTACATTACACAGTGTGAGCTGTACAGGCTCCTGTATGACGGGCAACACCGCCGCTAGTGTAAGTATAAGTACATTACACAGTGTGAGCTGTACAGGCTCCTGTATGACGGGCAACACTGCCGCTAGTGTAAGTATAAGTACATTACACAGTGTGAGCTGTACAGGCTCCTGTATGACGGGCAACACCGCCGCTAGTGTAAGTATAAGTACATTACACAGTGTGAGCTGTACAGGCTCCTGTATGATGGGCAACACCGGCGCTAGTGTAAGTATAAGTACATTACACAGTGTGAGCTGTACAGGCTCCTGTATGACGGGCAACACCGCCGCTAGTGTAAGTATAAGTACATTACACAGTGTGAGCTGTACAGGCTCCTGTATGATGGGCAACACTGCCGCTAGTGTAAGTATAAGTACATTACACAGTGTGAGCTGTACAGGCTCCTGTATGATGGACAACACCGGCGCTAGTGTAAGTATAAGTACATTACACAGTGTGAGCTGTACAGGCTCCTGTATGATGGGCAACACTGCCGCTAGTGTAAGTATAAGTACATTACACAGTGTGAGCTGTACAGGCTCCTGTATAAGGGCAACACTGCCACTAGTGTAAGTATAAGTACATTACACAGTGTGAGCTGTACAGGCTCCTGTATGATGGGCAACACCGCCGCTAGTGTAAGTATAAGTACATTACACAGTGTGAGCTGTACAGGCTCCTGTATGATGGGCAACACCGCCGCTAGTGTAAGTATAAGTACATTACACAGTGTGAGCTGTACAGGCTCCTGTATGACGGGCAACACCGCCGCTAGTGTAAGTATAAGTACATTACACAGTGTGAGCTGTACAGGCTCCTGTATGATGGGCAACACCGCCACTAGTGTAAGTATAAGTACATTACACAGTGTGAGCTGCACGGGCTACTGTCTGACGGGCAAACCCGGCGCTAGTGTGAGTTAATTATTAATTCATGCCACTTTGTATAGATGATTTGTTAAATGTCCAGAACTCAAATATTGTACAAATCAACTTTCCCTGCTGAAAGATCAACCAACCAATATGAAAAGTTGGAATCACACTCATAAAATTCATTGACCTTCAACAAAATATCAAAAAAAATATCAAAAGAGATTTAAAGAAAGCAACCTAAAATAATAAAATGTTAGCATGCTGGGAGGGAGTATTCTTATATTTAGTGTGTCTAACATGTATCATTGTTCCACAGTTTGAGGTAACGCTAGGCCAGCTGAGCGGGTTCTTCACCAGTTGGGACTGTGGACTTGGCTTTGCTCCCTGCTCTGGCCTCAGCCTGGGACTCATTGTGTGGTCGCGTGATGTGCTGAGTCACAGCGCCCCCTCCCAGCTGGCTATAGCGCACACCAGAGCCTCCAGTGGTGTGTATGGAGTCATGTTCATGGACCCTGAGCGGTCGGCCATTATCAACCCCTCCACAGTTATAGGCTCCACTATAGACCTGTTCACCATGAAGATACCACTCACCGGCCCCGCAGACACTTCCACATACATCTACCAGGTAGGGCAAGTCTCTGCTTAATGAGACACATTTTATTTAAATAATTGTATTCATATTCAAAAAAAGAAAAAAGAGTGAGGTGTTTTGACAAGGTCCCTAGGGGTTGAATATATTATTGTACAATTATATCCAATGTAGGCAATCAACTTTATGTTAGGACCTATGAGTTAAATCGCTTAAAGGTAAAATTTTGCTCTAAAATTTAGACACTTCTATATATGTACTCTCGAAGAAAAAGAACTGAATCTTTGTGTTTTTGCGCTGTGAGAATATCACTGTAACATCGAACATAAAAGTTCTTTCAAAAAAAAAGTTCTTTCAAAAAAAAAGTTACCGAAGATCCTGTTTTAGGGTTTTTTGCAAGCCCAAGGCTGCTTTTAAATTACTGATGAGTATTGTAAACGGCTGTTTGTGATATAAGACATAGAATCACTCACTTAATATATTTGAACGCATGTTCAGCAACCTAGAATTAAATGTTGCTTAAATATAAAACAGTTTAAATAGCCAATGTAGAATAAATGCGTAAGTCGTTGTTTCCCCACTAAAATACTAACATACTAACAACTGACACTGGTTAAAAAAACAAAAAACTGACACTAAGGGTATGGTGAAAATACAATAATGACATTGTAAAATCCTGACACAAAGTTGAGGATTCATTTTTATGAGTCTCATTCAGACATACATCTGCCAAGCCCCCTACCGACTCAGAGGCTAAGTAACTTTCTTCCCGCCACACACTTGTGGGTCACTTCCCAAAGTCCAAAGTACAGGCGCTGTCCTTGTCTAATCGTTATCTCAAAGTTGATCACGTAGGAAGGGAGGGGTGGGACCACCCGGAGGGGGTATTGATTAGGAGTGGGAGGGAGAGGGGAGGGGAGTTAACCACATGACCTGGTGACCACTCAAGTGATTGGTCAAGTGTGACAGTGGTGGCTCTGGCCTCGTATTCATCTTTTATGTTCATTGTTATCCTGTGGCTGTTATCCTGTGGCTGATTGGATCTCTTATCTAACCTGGTCCAGCCAGGATAAGCCAATCAGCCCAGGCCCTGTGTCCATAGTTGTAATCTGTCTAGCATATTAGGAATAAAATTGATTACAGCCGCTCTCTTTTAACTGGTTCGGTTCTGGCTCGAAACATACATGTCTGTGTGTTGCATTGATTCATTTCTCGCTCAACTACTGACCATAAATATTCATCGGAGAATGACCCTGAATTCTTCAAAATATTAGATATAACTTTGACTACACATTTCATAATACTGGTTGTGTCTTGCAGTGCCGGCAGTGGTCCCACTGGGAGCGGACCTGGACCCAACAGGCTTGCACTACATCAGCGCCATACACTAGTGCAGGAACTACATACATAGACTGTACATGCACCGCTACAGGCTACTTCAGGTAGGAACACAACATATATATATATATGTAATGCACTACATCACTCCCATACACCAGTGCAGGAACTACATACATAGATTGTACATGCACCGCTACAGGCTACTTCAGGTAGGAACAGCATCAACACATTTGTGGTGTGTTCCAGGAAAATGAGTCACAAGTCCCAAAATTGATATTTTTCAAACTGTTGTTCCACGAGTTCTATTTATTGAAATGTTCTGATTGTTAGAGGGTTTAGCACTCATAGTCATATAAGTTATACAAATTTCTGGACATTGTATTATACAGGTCAACTGTAGCCACACCTGTGTCCATAACTCTAGTTACACACTACCTTCCTATGTCTTGCATTCTGGCATGACAGTATGCTTGCTAAACACCTGACTGTGCAGATATCTTCTTTACTTGACTTTATTTGAGTTGATAAATATAGTTTAAGCACTCATACATTGGTTCCTTTCTGTTACAGTGTGTTCAAGGAGTTTGTGCCTATTGTATTCCCAGATGGCGCCCCCACCCCCTCCTCCCCTGCAACCAGCACCAGCGGGGTAAGTCACACACATGGGCTGAGACGTGTATTTGAACATTTTCATTCTGCTTCACATTATACTTTTCCATGCATTCAGTTTGAAAGGTCCGATTTCCACATGCATACTTGAAAATATGATCAGTTCAGGTTTCCAGGGTTAAATCTCACTAAATGACACCATAGGCCTAACTTGTTTTTCTTTTTTTTATTTCATTTGAGGCCACTACAATTAAATAGAGAAAAAAAATATATAGAAAAAAACGCAAATATACCCTACCCGGGTGTCTTTGTGCGTTGCCTAGGTAATCATAAGGGCCTTACATATAGAGCTAATATGAACAAATGTGTAATAGACATTGATAATATATAAAAAACATCATTGAACTTACAAACGACATTGTCCCTAGTTGCGCAACTTACAAACTGTGGTGTATGAGGCCTCCCCGGGCTAAAGTTTAGGCTAAACAAATTAAATTTACATTTCAAAGGCTAAATTATGATCATTTCAATGTATAACAAATAGCAAATGGCACTCTGTTCATTCCAGTGTGTGATAAATAGCAAATGGCACTCTATTCATTCCAGAGTGTAATAAATAGCAGATGGTACTCTGTTCATTCCAGTGTTTAATAAATAGCAAATGGCACTCTGTTCATTCCAGTGTGTAATAAATAGCAAATGGCACTCTGTTCATTCCAGTGTGTAATAAATAGCAAATGGCACTCTATTCATTCCAGTGTGTAATAAATAGCAAATGGCACTCTGTTCATTCCAGTGTGTGATGAATAGCAAATGGCACTCTGTTCATTCCAGTGTGTAATAAATAGCAAATGGCACTCTGTTCATTCCAGTGTGTAATAAAGAGCAAATGGCACTCTGTTCATTCCAGAGTGTAATAGCAAATGGCACTCTATTCATTCCAGTGTGTAATAGCAGATGGCGCTCTGTTCATTACAGTGTGTAATAAATAGCAGATGGCACTCTGTTTGGGTTCAAACTGATCTCAACACACTCAGAAATCTGGACTCATTCCTTTCGGGTTTGCCCCGTTTGCCCAGTTTGCTATAAATATTGCAAAGGTTAAAATACTGTAACATACGCTGCATTGAACGATCTACATCAGGGTAATGTTGTTATAAGTTAATGTAACATATGCTACATTATCTACATCAGGGTAATGTTGTTATAAGTTAATGTAACATATGCTACATTATCTACATCAGGGTAATGTTGTTATAAGTTAATGTAACATATGCTGCATTATCTACATCAGGGTAATGTTGTTATATGTTAATGTAACATATGCTACATTATCTACATCAGGGTAATGTTGTTATAAGTTAATGTAACATATGCTGCATTATCAACATCAGGGTAATGTTGTTATAAGTTAATGTAACATATGCTACATTATCTACATCAGGGTAATGTTGTTATAAGTTAATGTAACATATGCTACATTATCTACATCAGGGTAATGTTGTTATAAGTTAATGTAACATATGCTGCATTATCTACATCAGGGTAATGTTGTTATATGTTAATGTAACATATGCTGCATTATCTACATCAGGGTATGTTATAAGTTAATGTAACATATGCTGCATTATCTACATCAGGGTAATGTTATAAGTTAATGTAACATATGCTGTATATCTACATCAGGGTAGTGTTGTTATAAGTTAATGTAACATATGCTACATTATCTACATCAGGGTAATGTTGTTATAAGGTAATGTAACATATGCTACATTATCTACATCAGGGTAATGTTGTTATAAGTTAATGTAACATATGCTACATTATCTACATCAGGGTAATGTTGTTATAAGTTAATGTAACATATGCTGCATTATCTACATTAGGGTAATGTTGTTATAAGTTAATGTAACATATGCTGCATTATCTACATCAGGGTAATGTTGTTATAAGTTAATGTAACATATGCTACATTATCTACATCAGGGTGATGTTGTTATAAGTTAATGTAACATATGCTGCATTATCTACATCAGGGTGATGTTGTTATAAGTGAATGTAACATATGCTGCATTATCTACATCAGGGTAGTGTTGTTAAAAGTTAATGTAACATATGCTACATTATCTACATCAGGGTGATGTTGTTATAAGTTAATGTAACATATGCTGCATTATCTACATCAGGGTAATGTTGTTATAAGTTAATGTAACATATGCTACATTATCTACATCAGGGTAGTGTTGTTATGAGTTAATGTAACATATGCTACATTATCTACATCAGGGTAATGTTGTTATAAGTTAATGTAACATATGCTGCATTATCTACATCAGGGTAATGTTGTTATAAGTTAATGTAACATATGCTACATTATCTACATCAGGGTAATGTTGTTATAAGTTAATGTAACATATGCTACATTATCTACATCAGGGTAATGGTGTTATAAGTTAATGTAACATATGCTACATTATCTACATCAGGGTGATGTTGTTATAAGTTAATGTAACATATGCTGCATTATCTACATCAGGGTAATGTTGTTATAAGTTAATGTAACATATGCTACATTATCTACATCAGGGTGATGTTGTTATAAGTTAATGTAACATATGCTGCATTATCTACATCAGGGTAATGTTGTTATAAGTTAATGTAACATATGCTACATTATCTACATCAGGGTAGTGTTGTTATAAGTTAATGTAACATATGCTACATTATCTACATCAGGGTAATGTTGTTATAAGTTAATGTAACATATGCTACATTATCTACATCAGGGTAGTGTTGTTATAAGTTAATGTAACATATGCTGCATTATCTACATCAGGGTAGTGTTGTTATAAGTTAATGTAACATATGCTGCATTATCTACATCAGGGTAATGTTGTTATAAGTTAATGTAACATATGCTACATTATCTACATCAGGGTAATGTTGTTATAAGTTAATGTAACATATGCTGCATTATCTACATCAGGGTAATGTTGTTATAAGTTAATGTAACATATGCTACATTATCTACATCAGGGTAATGTTGTTATAAGTTAATGTAACATATGCTGCATTATCTACATCAGGGTAATGTTGTTATAAGTTAATGTAACATATGCTGCATTATCTACATCAGGGTAATGTTGTTATAAGTTAATGTAACATATGCTACATTATCTACATCAGGGTAATGTTGTTATAAGTTAATGTAACATATGCTACATTATCTACATCAGGGTAATGTTGTTATAAGTTAATGTAACATATGCTACATTATCTACATCAGGGTAATGTTGTTATAAGTTAATGTAACATATGCTGCATTAGCTACATCAGGGTAGTGTTGTTATAAGTTAATGTAACATATGCTGCATTAGCTACATCAGGGTAGTGTTGTTATAAGTTAATGTAACATATGCTACATTATATACATCAGGGTAATGTTGTTATAAGTTAATGTAACATATGCTACATTATCTATATCAGGGTGATGTTGTTATAAGTTAATGTAACATATGCTATATCAGGGTGATGTTGGTATAAGTTATTGTTGTTCTCATTCCCCAGACTGTCAGTACCACACTAGGAGACTACAACAAGTACATCACCTTCACCATAGACGCCCCCTATGAGGAAATGATCACACCCGCCTCTGCCTCAGCCTTTGCACTGCATATATGTGGAGTGGTAGCCATAGAGGCTGGTATAAGTACAGGGCAACTCAAGCACTGTGCTGTACATACAGGTAAGCCATTTAAAGGCCATTATTTTACATACTGAACTTTGCTTGTTATTATAAATGGAAAACAACATTTCGCTTTTCAGATATATTAGAATGTAATGTATGCATCCTTGCTCATGGTGAAGGCATGATGCATACATATACACTCCTTGTGCATCTGATACCCTTATTCAGAACAACCATTTGGTGCATTCAACCTAAATACATAGTTCCCTGTCAGTCTTATCTTATGTAGCTGTGGTCTTGATATGAACGAATCTGGGGCTATAACCACCGTAGGCAGAGACGAACAAGATTAATAACCTTGGGCCGACTGTTGCACTGTATAGGACTCTGCTTTTTCTTCCAGAATTAGAGAGAATGGAACGAGCTGGCAATAATAAAAAAATTATTGGATGAGATTTGTCTGCATAAGCATGATGGCTATGGCAATGTGGTGATAACAAATGCCCATGGCATTGTGCGTATGCTGATGAATCAAGTCCAATAAATTTGTTATTATTGCAGGCAAGTTCCATTCTATATTTATTATATGGGAATAAACCTTGATGTGTAAAATCTGAAAAAGTAGCCGACTTGGTGACAAAGTATTTCACTTAGTATGCATAATATGAATATTTTCATATCACCCCACTTATCCACTCTCATATGGAATGCGCATATAATGAAGGTATAATAATTATCACACCATTAAACCTAATCCAGCCTTCTCTACTGCTCCCACAGATGCAGCAGGCAAGATCAAGTTTGACTTTACGGCGGTGGCGAGGAATGCCTCAGAGCTGGAGTCTATAGAGGAGAGCATACGTGAGCTGGTGAGGGCGGACCCACTCATTAGCCCTGATGGTAGACCACTCACTATACAGGCAGGCTCACTCAACATAGGCCTTGGGGACTCCACCACTGGTATGTCTTATATCATATACTGTGTCCCCTCTCTCCCTCTCTCCCTCTCTCTCCTCTCTCTCCTCTCTCTCCTCTCTCCTCTCTCTCCTCTCTCTCCTCTCTCTCCTCTCTCTCCTCTCTCTCCTCTCTCTCCTCTCCCTCTCTCTCTTCTCTCTTTCCCGTCACTCCCTCTCCCTCTCTCTCCCTCTCTCTCCCTCTCTCCCTCTCTCTCCTCTCTCTCCTCTCTCTCCCTCTCTCCTCTCTCTCCCTCTCTCTCCTCTCTCTCCTCTCTCTTCTCTCTCTCCTCTCTCTCCTCTCTCTACTCTCTCCCCTCTCTCCCCTCTCTCTCCCTCTCTCTCCTTTCTCTCCTCTCTCTCCTCTTTCCCCTCTCTCCCCTTTCTCCTCTCTCCCCTCTCTCCTCTCTCTCCTCTCTCTCTCCTCTCCCTCTCTCTCTCTCTCCTCTCTCCCCTCTCTCCTCTCTCTCCTCTCTCCTCTCGATCTCTCCTTCTCTCTCCTCTCTCTCCTCTCTCTCCTCTCTCCCTCTCTCCTCTCTCTCCTCTCTCTCCTGTCTCTCCTGTCTCTCCTCTCTCACCCCTATCTCCTCTCCCTCTCTCTCCCCTTTCCCTCTCTTTCCTCTTCCTCTCCCTCTCTCCCTCTCTTTCCTCTCCCTCCCTCTCTCCTCTCTCTCCCTCTCTCTCCTCTCTCTCCTCTCTCTCCTCTCTCTCCTCTCTCTCCTCTCTCTCCTCTCTCTCCCTCTCTCCTCTCTCTCTCCTCTCTCAACTTGTTCAAGAAATGTTTTCATGGTCAATCCCTATGAATACACTAGTAATATATTCCTTAGGATTACCTTAGATATGATCTTGAAATATGGTATTTGAGAACAACATCATAAGAACTCTTCAATCTAAATCTGAATCTCACTACCTTCCAGCTTCCCCCGTCACCAAGGCACCCGGTGGAGGTTCTAACCTGCCGCTCATCCTGGGGCTGGTGTTTGCTGGTGTTGTGCTGCTCATCCTCGTCATTGCACTTGTGGTGCTGCTCAAGTGTACCACCAAGAAGAAGCGGGAGGCCAAGGTGTGGTCCAGCTCACCTGCACTACTTGGTATGTAAACACTAAACGCAAATTTAGTAAGAGCCTAATCCATCAGTTTCCATTATTTCTGTCATAAATCATATCTTGAGAAATCTAAAGGATTAGGTTCCCTAGTCCCTAAGACCCCTATATGCTGGTGGCCAGTGCCAGACAAGGTGGCACGCCCATTAGTACATGATGGCTGCCAGTGCAGAACCACTGATGATAACATAGAGAGAAAAAGTTTACTATGCTTGGGTCAGTCTAAGAATCTTACGGTTCACAAGCGAGCGTCCTAACCACTACACCATGGAATCTGTTGGATATATCTGTACAACTTATGAGACTGAATGGCGAGCTCAAAAACTCAAACATATTGTTCTCTGCTAGATAGCCCATAGCTCCCTCTAAATGATTTTAGATTCATAATCGGACGGTTAGTTCTTCCGTAATAAATTATTTCCGTCGGCCACATCGAGGGGTTCAAATCAATATAAATCACCTGATTCTGTACCCGCACATTTTTTTTTAATTTCAAAGTTTTTCAAAGTGATTTTTTCACAAGATCTCTTTGTTAGAATGTTCCTATTTTTGGAGGGTTTATTGGTTCTAGTCACATAAACATGTGTACTATATTGTGTTGTATATCATTGTGTTTTGATGGTTAGCCTACAGCATGGCGTGCTTGAGTGACTTCCTGATCCCCAAATTCTGTCATATCACAATGCCTTGAAATGCGACAAAATAAAATTATGCAATGCAGTTTTAATCAGATTCAGGCGATTTCTGCCCAAATTTAATAGTTTACTCATCTTTTTGGTCACTTACTTGCACATAACAGCTCCAGAATTCATGAGATCTCTTCTAGATTGCTGGCAAAGTCATGGGTCCCTATTCGTCTCCCCACCCCCAGACAGACCAGATTCTTACACTTTCAAGATTACAGGGGCTTTTACAGGGTTTGTGGGTCATGTATGTCCAGTAGAAGCATACCGTAACAGCACACATGGGTGACTATGAACACTAGACTGATGCTGTGTGTACTACAGGTCACTAATCCCTAACTTGTGTGTGTTACAGAGGCCACAGTGCCCCAGAACAGCAGCAAGCCCCAGAAACAGGCACCAGAGAGTAGGACCTATACTACAACTGGCCACCAGTCCCCCAGAGGGCAGCCTCAGCAGCAGCCAGAGAGGGCAGGCAGCGCCACAAGTGGCAGGATCTGTGTGACACCAGCTGCTGAGCAGAACAGGAGCAATTCAGCGATGGGGCGGGAGGAGGACATGGAGGCAGGGCAGGCAGGGCAGGCAGGTGGAGGCTACTAGATACACATAGGTATGTATACACTGGGGCGGGAGGAGGACATGGAGGCCGGGCAGGCAGGAGGAGGCTACTAGATACACATAGGTATGTATACACTGGGGCGGGAGGAGGACATGGAGGCAGGGCAGGCAGGAGGAGGCTACTAGATACACATAGGTATGTATACACTGGGGCGGGAGGAGGACATGGAGTCAGGGCAGGCAGGGCAGGCAGGTGGAGGCTACTAGATACACATAGGTATGTATACACTGGGGCGGGAGGAGGATATGGAGGCAGGGCAGGCAGGAGGAGGCTACTAGATACACATAGGTATGTATACACTGGGGCGGGAGGAGGACATGGAGGCAGGGCAGGCAGGTGGAGGCTACTAGATACACATAGGTATGTATACACTGGGGCGGGAGGAGGACATGGAGGCAGGGCAGGCAGGTGGAGGCTACTAGATACACATAGGTATGTATACACTGGGGCGGGAGGAGGACATGGAGGCAGGGCAGGCAGGGCAGGCAGGTGGAGGCTACTAGATACACATAGGTATGTATACACTGGGGCGGGAGGAGGACATGGAGGCAGGGCAGGCAGGAGGAGGCTACTAGATACACATAGGTATGTATACACTGGGGCGGGAGGAGGACATGCAGGCAGGGCAGGCAGGAGGAGGCTACTAGATACACATAGGTATGTATACACTGGGGCGGGAGGAGGACATGGAGGCAGGGCAGGCAGGTGGAGGCTACTAGATACACATAGGTATGTATACACTGGGGCGGGAGGAGGACATGGAGGCAGGGCAGGCAGGTGGAGGCTACTAGATACACATAGGTATGTATACACTGGGGCAGGGAGGAGGACATGGAGGCAGGGCAGGCAGGAGGAGGCTACTAGATACACATAGGTATGTATACACTGGGGCAGGGAGGAGGACATGGAGGCAGGGCAGGCAGGTGGAGGCTACTAGATACACATAGGTATGTATACACTGGGGCGGGAGGAGGACATGGAGGCAGGGCAGGCAGGAGGAGGCTACTAGATACACATAGGTATGTATACACTGGGGCGGGAGGAGGATATGGAGGCAGGGCAGGCAGGGCAGGCAGGAGGAGGCTACTAGATACACATAGGTATGTATACACTGGGGCGGGAGGAGGATATGGAGGCAGGGCAGGCAGGGCAGGCAGGTGGAGGCTACTAGATACACATAGGTATGTATACACTGGGGCGGGAGGAGGACATGGAGGCAGGGCAGGCAGGAGGAGGCTACTAGATACACATAGGTATGTATACACTGGGGCGGGAGGAGGACATGGAGGCAGGGCAGGCAGGTGGAGGCTACTAGATACACATAGGTATGTATACACTGGGGCGGGAGGAGGACATGGAGGCAGGGCAGGCAGGGCAGGCAGGTGGAGGCTACTAGATACACATAGGTATGTATACACTGGGGCGGGAGGAGGACATGGAGGCAGGGCAGGCAGGAGGAGGCTACTAGATACACATAGGTATGTATACACTGGGGCGGGAGGAGGACATGCAGGCAGGGCAGGCAGGAGGAGGCTACTAGATACACATAGGTATGTATACACTGGGGCAGGGAGGAGGACATGGAGGCAGGGCAGGCAGGAGGAGGCTACTAGATACACATAGGTATGTATACACTGGGGCAGGGAGGAGGACATGGAGGCAGGGCAGGCAGGTGGAGGCTACTAGATACACATAGGTATGTATACACTGGGGCGGGAGGAGGACATGGAGGCAGGGCAGGCAGGAGGAGGCTACTAGATACACATAGGTATGTATACACTGGGGCGGGAGGAGGATATGGAGGCAGGGCAGGCAGGGCAGGCAGGAGGAGGCTACTAGATACACATAGGTATGTATACACTGGGGCGGGAGGAGGATATGGAGGCAGGGCAGGCAGGGCAGGCAGGTGGAGGCTACTAGATACACATAGGTATGTATACACTGGGGCGGGAGGAGGACATGGAGGCAGGGCAGGCAGGAGGAGGCTACTAGATACACATAGAAACATAAGTAACGGGTCAGACTTTGTAATTATTACACACACATTCAATATCGAGGCGCCAACGGCCATTCATTATTTGTAAAGCAGTAATGGACTAATACATTACCTGCACTGTCATGCTGATGCAAGTTTCCCAACGCAAGTTTGCCCATGCGAGTTCTTTCTTCCTCAATCATTTCACCTGTTTCACCTCTTGTATTCCTTGTGTAAGAAAACCAGATATGGTAAATTATATTATTATCTGTTTAATTAAGTACGTTTTACATGCAAAACTAGGCATGTATAATAATCAAGTTATAGGACTTGTTTCCGCACAGACGTGTAAATAAAGGACTTGATCTACGATCTTGTTCTTTATTTACACGCCGTGTGTCAACTCGTCCAATAAGTGCCAAGTAGTAAACCTGAGAACTAAAAACCTAGTAACTGGGCAGCAGGTAATCTAACCTCAGTAAAACTGTCATGGACAAACATATAGAGGCTTTAACAAGCAAACACTGCTGATATAGATACAAGGTCCATCAGAAGGACTCCCATGGACAGAGGAAGTCAACCTTCTATTAGAAAACTTGTGAACTTTCAACTCTGTTGACTATATGAAGAAAATGTCAATAACGTTTATTAAATTATTTCATTCAGTAAACAGCGAACCAGAAAAGAATAATAATAATATCAATATGTCAGCCAAATAGGTTAGAAAATGTACAATTTAGAAAATCATCTAATGAAAGGAGATATTAGGAGATTGTATTTGTTGAAATAATTTGTGTATTTGTCGAAATAATTATCTCCTGAGTTATAATACTTGTGTTTTTTTATTATTTTGTTGAATAACAAAATCTGTGAGACTGAGAATAGCATTCATTGGATGTAATGTTTACTCAGAATAAAATATTTAAAACAAACAAACATGTACAAACACATACAACTGTTATATGTTATCCCCCTTGTAGAGAGCCTCATATGGACGGCAGCTATAGGGCGGGCCAGCGAGAGGGAGGAGGAGGAGCCTAGAGTCACGCACAAATACGCCCATACACGCCCACACTGCACACAAACACGCCCAGGCGTGCTGTGGATTGTGCAACACCAGACCTACACAATATGTTTGTTTGAAACAATTTTATTTTAGCTCAATCTAGATGTACAACTTTATTCTTGTGAGACCATGGGGAAATTTAGCAAAACAAATTATGGAGGTTTAACAAGTCCAGCCTACTCATAACGATGAACGTTACTCTGGCACACAAACATATGTTAAAAGGAAGAAAGAGTTTCAACCAAAATAGAGGCAAAATTGTAACGTGACATATCAGGCGAAATGTTTCATCTAACAATTAATCTTTCATACATAGAAATGCGGTGGAATTTAACAGAAAACATACGGATACGGTTACGTATTTGGGATTATCAACCTTAAGAATCAGTTCATTCCACATAATATTCACATTAACACGCTAGACTGGTTGAATGATTATATACTGCTGCACAACATAATGGGTTCAGTGCAACACGGCTATCGCAGTGCAATTGGGTCAGATTTTTAGATAATGCACAATCTACAGTTTTACAGATTTATCAAATTCTGCTAGATTTGAGTGAAAAGGGATAAATACTACGTATATCTGAGTGTATTCTGTATTGTGTTCATTCAATAAATCTGTCTGGTTATGTTGAACTGTATTTAGCAATAATATTGTTGTTTAGGCTAGAATCCTACAAGATAAGCAATAATTCCTGAGACATCAATTATGTGTTATAATCGAGAAAATACACTTGCTGGGATGAGTAGCGACTTCTACTTTATATCCTTCTATATCACTTTCATTGCATTGATGTGTATTATATATGTTTTTGCGAGTACGACTGCTTGCTCGTGTTTGATAATGTCTAACTATGTCATCATCACTAACTAAGGGCAATGTATAATTACGTAACGTTTTTTCTGAATACAAATCTTTCCATACAAAATAAATTGTTGGGCACAATGTACCGGTGTGATCCTGAATCTCTGACTCCCACACTACCGGTATGAATACATGACTGTGATATATTATTGTGTATTTTATCACACAAACTACATAATATTCCTTGACTGCGATAAAACTATATATAATGATAGATCGCTATGTAATTAATCAAAACTCTTCACTAATTCATGACTTGTACAATTGGCAGCTCTATACATTGTGGCCATTCTGCTAATTTAGACTGAAATCATTTAATAGTAAATGTATCTGAATATATTTATTCAAAATCACTTTGATTATGTTTGACTATAGTTTGACTATAGTTTTGTTGTCTAATGGTTGACACAATAGATAAAGGTGACAGTCTATGTGATTTCCAGTCTTCGCCGACCAGGCAATCAGACTGGAAATCGCAGAGACTGTCAAAATTAAGGTTGACTAGATTATAATGTTTGTATTTTGTAATAATGACTTCATCATTACAGCACACAGTGATAACTTCTTGGTGAATAAAACTGGTTTGGCAGTGACGTTTGTCTCACGTGTTATTGATGTAGCTCAGAGAATGGACTGATACCTGACTGTATGTGGCAGCCTCTGCACTTACTCCAATCTTCTGGCCTGGGTATGTGTGGGATGAAATGCTATTAATAAAGAATATATACATAAACTGCTGAATAATATACAATAACTGAACAATATGACTAATAATTTATGATTACATGTCTCGAGTGACATTCTGTATGTACATCCCTAGATAATTAGAACATTAGTCATTAGAGACCCTCGAAATAAAGATAGACGGATAGATAAATGGTTTATTATTATCTGTGTACAATAGATCAGTGTGGAGACAATCCTACATTAAATTAATCATTTGATTTGATTAGCTCATACAAGGTAATACGGTATACCCCTTTTACTGAATGTCTCAAGTTGTTGGTTGATTGAAGATCTGACCTGAAATATATACATGTTCCTGTGTGTCTGGACCGCTACTCCTCCTCCTCCTCCTCCTCCTCCTCCTATTCCTCCTCCTCCACCTCCACCTCCTCCTCCTCCTACTATTCCTCCTCTTCCACCTCCTTCTGCTCCTCCTCCACCTCCTCCTATTCCTCCTCCTCCACCTCCTCCTCCACCTCCTCCTACTCCTCCACCACCTCCTCCTCCACCTCCTCCTATTCCTCCTCCTCCACCTCCACCTCCTCCTATTCCTCCACCACCTCCTCCTCCACCTCCTCCTATTCCTCCTCCTCCACCTCCACCTCCTCCTATTCCTCCACCACCTCCTCCTCCACCTCCTCCTATTCCTCCTCCTCCACCTCCACCTCCTCCTCCACCTCCTCCTATTCCTCCTCCTCCACCTCCTCCGCCTCCTCTACATCCTCCTATTCCTCCACCACCTCCTCCTCCACCTCCTCCGTCTCCTCCTCCTCCTCCACCTCCTCCTCCTCCACCTCCTCCTCCTCCTCCACCTCCTCCTCCACCACCACCTCCTCCTCCTCCTCCTCCTCCACCTCCTCCACCTCCTCCTCCTCCACCACCTCCTCCACCACCTCCTCCTCTACCTCCTCCTCCTCCTCCACCTCCTCCTCCTCCACCTCCTCCTCCTCCTCCACCTCCTCCTCCTCCTCCACCTCCTCCTCCACCACCACCTCCTCCTCCTCCTCCACCTCCTCCACCTCCTCCTCCTCCACCACCTCCTCCACCACCTCCTCCTCCACCTCCTCCTCCACCTCCTCCTCCTCCACCTCCTCCTCCTCCTCCACCTCCACCACCACCTCCTCTACCTCCTCCTCCTCCAACTCCTCCACCTCCTCCTCCACCTCCTCCACCTCCACCACCACCACCTCCTCCACCTCCTCCACCTCCTCCTCCTCCACCTCCTCCTCCTCCTCCTCCTACTCCACCACCTCCTCCTCCTCCACCTCCTCCTCCTCCTCCTCCCCCTCCTCCTCCTCCCCCTCCTCCTCCCCCTCCTCCCCCTCCTCCCCCTCCTCCCCCTCCTCCCCCTCCTCCCCCTCCTCCTCCTCCACTTCCTCCTCCTCGTCCTCCTCTTCCCCCTCCTCCACCTCCTCCCCCTCCTCCTCCTCCACCTCCTCCTCCTCCACCTCCTCCTCCCCCTCCTCCCCCTCCTCCCCCTCCTCCCCCTCCTCCTCCTCCACCTCCTCCTCCTCCACCTCTATCACTGCTCACTACAAGTCCAGTACACTTAGTTACATGTGTAACTGACAGGTGGCGGCACTACACTTTGTGCCAACTGTTCACACCAGAGGCAGCACTGCATTGCGTTGTCAATCCTAAGCTCAGGAGCACAATGATCTTGTAGCAAGACGTTATTGACTCGACTTCCATTTCTCAGTCAAATCTTTACAAATTATTGTCATTCCGTGAATAAACTAAGGCGCAGCCACAAATTCGCCTCAAGTCCTGGTAAACAAATGTAAAATAAATAAGTTATTGGGCCACAGTTACATCTCCAACTCCAGGTACTAAATGAAGACCACTATTGTCGTGATCTAGTACTGGAAAAGATGTACAAATGTAATTAGTAATACTGCTTTCCCTTCAACAAAATCAAACAATGCAATTTGCACAAATAGGCATCTTCATAGATATTAATTGTATTGTATTGAAAGATTTGTATAGAAAATATATAATAGAAATAACAGGTGCGATAATAGGTGCGAACGTCTATGCCATTTAAAGCAATACAACAAATTAGACCAACCTATCGGGAACTAGATTACGAATACAATAATTAGAAAACATGAAAATGAAAATGAAATAAAAGTACTAAAAAAACATTCCCTGCGGCGTTTAGTGCATTACGAGTTTTTCAACATTCAAATTCAAAACATTCAAATAGAAACAAGGTTATGAAATAATATATTCCGAGGTTAATTCAAGCTGTTTCTCTTTCAAACTTACACAGTCAGTCTATACGTTACTTCTGGTCGGTTTGATACACGTACTCTTGAACATCCATGAAGTGCATGTTTCCTATTATAGTACATAGACAAGTTGACATAGGGTGGGTGTAAAGTGGCAGGAGATGCACACACAGTGGGAGACATGTGCCCTCTACTAGGCCTGCCACTGCCCTTGTCTAGATAGTGTTCAGTGCAATGGGCATTGAACAGCTAGTTCCCGTCATACGGGATGTTTTCCAGGATAATTAGTCATCTTTTACGTGAATTTTCGAGAAACAGCCTTGCATTTGTTAAAACAGAGGAAGTATTCTGATTCTGGACAACTTATAAAGTACAGTAGAGTGCCTATCGACATAACACGGCCTGTATGTATAAATGTGTTTCTTTCATTTTATTCAATATCGGCGTAAAATACAGTGCATATACAATGAGATAAAACACTGTTTCAACTAAATAAATCACTATTTTATCTCAACAAACATTGCTTTTCAAGCGAGAAACATTGAGGGTTAAAAAAGAACAACATTATAACAATACCAACAGGACAAACGACTCTTTCTTCATTTCTACATGACTCCCTATATCGATACCTCACAATATGATGTAATGACTGCAGAAATAAAGATTAATACAATATTTGTTTGATTTTCAGTAGTCAAATCTCCTATTCAACAGACGTAATGATAGCAACAAATGAATTTAAGAACGTTTTGTTGGAATTGAGCTGCCGGCTTGTCTGTACAAAATGTTTTAATAAAGAGTGAAAGTGAAATATTGGTGCGTTGCTTGAGACAGAACGTCTACTGAAGTACACGTCCTGCAGGCAAACAACGAGAAGGACTTAACAATGTTTATTCCTCACAAGAAATTGAGTTCTTTCACACATCGATTGACTTCATTATGCATTTTACCATCCCTAAAGATATCGATCAAACATTAACTTAAAAAGAGTTGTGTGCAGTTTGCCGGAATGTTTCTGTATAATTGATTGAAAAAACTTCCAGAAACTCCCACTAAGACTTGAGATTAAGTTGTTAAGAAGCCTGTTAACGTCTCCAGGGTGTGTATGCGGGAGGCGGCGTGTATTTAACTGGGCGTCACGTGACCCAACTACTTGTTAGTGTCTGCATTCATGTCCCTCCAGCCTCATCCAATCACCATCAAGCTCTGTCAATACTGCGCTACACCCGGAAGTCCAGCTTTTCACCTCTTCTCCAATCAGAGCGGCTGTACATCAATACTGCGGCCCTAGTCCATAATGGCGGGCGCGCAGATCCAATAGAAGAGGAAGCTAAGTTTGGACCAATAGGAAGAGTGTTGTCATAGCACACACGGCGCCATGGCCTGCCTTTGTGCTGCCCCCTATTAGCGCTATTTGTGTAGCACATTCCCGCCTCCAGGTGGCGGAACCATCGGCGGCCATTTACTGCGGCGCTGTGATTTAGTGCGGGACTGTTTCCGCGGATGGAAAATATGATTGTGGGGAGTAAATAGAAGAGCACTGGATCACATGTGGACCTAATCTCTGCCTAATTCACTGGGAAAGGGCAAACAATGAGGCTGGGCAGGGAGGGTTAAGTGTGGGGGAGAGATGCTCCCACACTCTGCAGCACAGGGTTACAGCTGTCCCTGTGTGCTGTAACCTCTATACTTCATGCACTCTGTAGGGTGTACGTTTATGGGTAGATACTTCAGCACAAATTAGGGCTATAATTTCCTTCTTATCAGAGTGGAAATGTGTTTGTTATAATTAGTTCTTTATAAAAATATTAGTTTGTTATTCTTCTTTTTAAGTATGTCTTATCTATTTTGAAAGATTTCATTGTGACCAGCTTCACGATACATGATATGGAGGTCAAGTGTACATCCATGTACTCGTTATTTTATATATGAAAATAATTATTTAAATGATTAGCTGATACAAAAGTATATATTTGAGATTATAACTCATATCTCTTTACCCTCTTTGCACTCTAGTAGTGTGGGCTTATATGTGTAAATACCCAAGCACCAAGGCTACGACTGCCTTCTCTAGCAGGGCAGCAGTGGTGGGTTGAGAATGGTTGTCATAATTACCATCTGAAGAAGCCTCAAGTATATATATATCGTATTTTTATTCTGAATCGAAATTCTACATCGTATTCTCCAGAAGTGGACACCATCCTCTCAAATTGAGATCTTCCTGGAGGGTCCAAGATTACAATACTATAAATACCATTTTGTTTAGTTGAACATGATATCTAGATGCACCTTATAAATCCGATTCGGAGGTCAAATAACAATCTAATAAAACTCATCCTAGCTCTTAAATCAGATATCTTAATGTTTTACACATATTTCATGTTAGGACACTAATAAGTAGCGCCTAATAAGTAGCGCCTAATGCCACTACTTTCCGACTATTAGATGGTAATGTTCAGTTCAGTGTCAATGTTCTTTATCCGTCGGTATTCATTTAATTATGCTTGTTTTTCACTACAGTTATCATATAATGAGATTACCACTATTTGAGCTAGGTCCACTATAATCACAAACAACAATTTAATTACTACAAGACAAAACACTTCATATTACAACACTTCAAATACATTGAAGTACAGTAATACTAACAATCACAGTAATAACAATCACATTAATCAGTTAGGAATCAATAAAAGTATAAAAGGTATATAAGAGTATGACATATCGATGTATCGATCTTAAACACTAAGGACTTACATGCCTTTTTTGTAATTGCTGATTTCTATACGTGTAGATAATCAGAGTTTTGGATAAATCCATTTTACTATACTCGGGTGCTACTTGAATATCCCCCTTGTATAGTCTATTTACTCGCTAAGAATTCATCAAAATCAGTAAAATAACCAGTTTTTAGATAAGTCCTTAGTTGCATTCTCGTCTTAGTTACTTGAATATTTTCAGGAAGATCATTCCATAAATTAGTTAAAACATACACATATGATCGTCTAAAAATTTCATTTTTCGGCTGCGGCACTAACAATTTTTTTCCTTTTGACAATCTTCTCAAACTAATATTCCTTCTATCGACATTTTCTTCTAATCTTGTTCTCATGAAAGCTAAATCTAACAAATGACTGTTTCTCCTAGATGAGAGAGATGGTAAATTTAGTTCATTATGAATTACTTTTGTACTAGTTAATCTTGGTAACCTAAGAATAATTTTAAAAGCAGAATTTTGCAATGTCTGAAGTTTCTTTAACTGATTTTGTGCCGCCGAACCGTAGAATAAATCGCCATAATCTATAATTGGGAGTACCATTGTTTTATATAACAGCAACAAGGTATCCTTCTCACATGCATTATAAAGTTTTGACATGGCATGAATTTTAGACTTAACCGTGTATACTTTTTTTCTCAAAAATACCTTATAATTCAACCTCTCATCTACCTCCATCCCGAGGAACTTATAGTTTTCGACATTTTCTAGTTCATGATCCCCAATATTGTATTTCACTATATTCTTGGGGTCACTTTTAGTACGAATTGTGAGTTTCTTACATTTATTGATATTCAGAGATATTTTATTTACCGCACACCATCTTACTATTCTATTAAAGTACCGAAGTAAGGTAAGGTAAGGTTAAACACATTGATCATAAAAACCCAATAAAACATGCAAAAAAAATTCATATCAAAGATTGTTATTATTTGCCTCCACCTCAGTTAGTTTGTTATAATAATTTCTTCATACGAGTATCAAGTTTGTTTTTTTGCAAAGCGTTTATTTCATTTCCTGCCATCGTGGCTTCTACAAAGCTAATACATTAGTCAATACTAACAGAGGACATGCGCAAACCTGTTTGATAACCTTCAACCTGGATATGTTAGCTTAAGTGAAGGTCTAGTATGGGTACATGGATAAAATCAAGATTTATGAACAATTATAAGCTCATTAATATCCTCCTGTATTCTTTGCCATAAAACCTTTTCTCCCGCACTTACAGGATGTAGTTTAAACGAGTATAATACCACCCTGCATCTCATCCTGAGTTCGTATAGGGTTGACAATAAATCAATCATACCGTTTGCAAACAATTTTTGCCTGTATATGAAGGCTTTAACCTTTTTAAGTGTTTGTATTGGTCACCGCTTAACATGTCAGAGTGCATGAGACAGATGTGTGTGTCCAGCAAACAAAGAATAAAGGCACAATACACATTGATGTGGGAGCACAGTTCATGCAGTACTCGTAGAATATTGCAGCTGCATTCTCAACTATAGCGACAAAACGAATCTTACAAAATGTACTCCCATTATGACTTACTGCACTGACTCCATCTATATTCTGCAACTGTTATATGTATATTTGTAAAAGAATTTGAAGTGTTATTGCCGAGAGAAAACTGCCGCTGGTGAGCGATGATAAGTGAAGTTACCATAGTAAGGGATTCGAGCAGGTCCTCCATATACAAATGAGGACATTTTAACAGTCCAGTAGCAAACTCAACTATACACAAGTCATTGTCATGGTCATTGTATGTTGATTGTAGCAGTGTAGCACAATGCAATGTGAGGGGAGCACAGTTCATGCAGTGCTGGTCTCTAGTCATTGTATGTTGATTGTAGCAGTGTAGCACAATGCACTGTGAGGGGGGGCACAGTTCATGCAGTGCTGGTCTCTAGCCATTGTATGTTGATTGTAGCAGTGTAGCACAATGCACTGTGAGGGGGGGCACAGTTCATGCAGTGCTGGTCTCTAGTCATTGTATGTTGATTGTAGCAGTGTAGCACAATGCACTGTGAGGGGGGGGGCACAGTTCATGCAGTGCTGGTCTCTAGTCATTGTATGTTGATTGTAGCAGTGTAGCACAATGCACTGTGAGGGGGAGCACAGTTCATGCAGTGCTGGTCTCTAGTCATTGTATGTTGATTGTAGCAGTGTAGCACAATGCACTGTGAGGGGGAGCACAGTTCATGCAGTGCTGGTCTCTAGTCATTGTATGTTGATTGTAGCAGTGTAACACAATGTACTGTGAGGGGGAGCACAGTTCATGCAGTGCTGGTCTTAGATTAAATCAATGAAAGACAAACACACAAGATGAAGGATGAGGATGAGTGAACCAGGAGGATGAGTGAGCGGGGAGGATGAGTGAGCGGGGAGGATGAGTGAACCAGGAGGATGAGTGAGGACACAGTGACAGGGCCGTCTGATGTAGAGGTTGATACACGGCCTGTTGACGCATGCGCAGTCACCGTTGTAACGGGTAGATAATGATAGATGTAAGGGCCGCACATTGTGCCTTTTTGTGTGGAGGAGTAGATAATAGCTGGCAGTAGACGCTCTATTATGACAAACATTGTGGAAACATTGTTTCCGCAAAATGAGTCACAAGTCGCAAATAACGGATTTTGAGATGTCATCATATTTGACAAGACGAGATCATCCCGATTCAAATGATAGTGAACATTGAGGATATCTAATAAATATTTCTATATTTTAAGTTTAAAATTCTTCTTTTTGAAAAAAACAATGAACAGTTTGCTATATTTTTGGGTGGGCATTCACTAGTGAAGGACTTAATAATACCCAATAAGATGACATTAGAAATGCATGAATATATTTTTATGTTATATACCATTTTGGAATTAGGGAAATGTTACAAACAGCGTTAAGCACCCAAAAAATGAAAACATTCCCACAGAAGGAACCTGTGAATAAAAGGCTGACAAATTTAGTTTGACTGGTTTTCTATGACACATCACATTGTGCCTTTATGTGTGGGTGAGATACTGGCTGGTGGTTCATGCACTGGTGGGTACAGTGAGGATACCACCGGTGCGCACCGCCCATCACCCCACACTCATACCCGCCCATGTTTGTGTTGCGTCTCTGTGTTTTATGATCTAATTATTGATACAAAAATGTAAATATTGTCTGAGGTTTCTCCAAATAAGGCTGCACTGAGATATGAACTGAAATCATTATAGGCAATCCATGGAAATGTTTTGAAAAATGTTGTATTGAGAGAGAAAACAATTAATATGACATTGATAGTGAAAAACCATCAAATGACCAGCACGCGGTGAGTTTACTTTCTTGTTTTATTTCATGAATCTCAATGTTTTGGTAACATACATACCTTTATCAGGAAAATTAATGCGAAAGATCTTTGTTTAAACATCGAATCATCGCCCCAGAAAATGTTAATATTGTTTAAGGTCTCTCACACAAAGATACGCTGTGTAGTGTATTCATAGCTTTGTACACAATCCACATATTATTTTATTGTTATTAATAATTGCATGTAGCAAACTGCTGAATTGACAAAGAAAACATTATGAAAGAAGTGATTGTCATAGTGGGAATATATATACTTATTCTTCCAGTAACACACTGCGCATGTTATTATTATTATACAACTTTTATTCAGTAAACTTATACTTATACATGGTATAAATAAAAGAATAGGGCTAGTACTCCCTCTCCACTGGAGATCTACCCGGTAGCCCTTAACAAAAGATGTCAATACATAAAATGTGTCTGTTGCACTGCATGCTGGGAGGGATCCAGGTCAGGACCTTAGTGAATAGTTCCCGACGTAACACCAGGTGGATAAAGACAAATATCTTAATTATTGTGTTACTATTTGACATTATTTCCCAGGATTAGATCACTGTGATCTTGCTCAGGTTTTAACTTTCTCAGTTATTCATACCTGGAAGTCACCTTTTAGGCGTATGCCTCGTTTTTGTACATTATTTAGGTGCAAACAAATGTGATGTGTTTCAGGAAAATGAATCACAGGTCGCAAAAATGATATTTTTCAAAGTATTTATTTCACGAGATCTCTTCAATGAAATGTTCTGATTGTTAGAGGGTTTAGCACTTATAGTCATATAAATCTATGTAATAGATTTCGGGACAGTGTATTAAATATATCCTTGTGTTCAAAAACAAATATCAAACTTAAAATATAGAAATACCTATTAGGTCTCCTAGTGTTAACTATCATTGGAATCAGCTTAATCTCCTCTTTTAAAATATGGTGATATCTCAAAATCCATATTTTATGACTTATGACCCATTTTCCTAAAACGAATCGCAAATAATATGTTCAGTTCAATTCAATTTAATAATGTAAAAATGATACTAAATTATACCAAGTAAATCAATGATGAGTTAAAGCTACCGCCCACTACCATGAAGATAACACTTAAAAGACTAGTAAAAATAACCTAATATTTGAGTCTTCATTTGGAAGGATTTATTATATGTTTCTTCAAATCAAATCGACCCCTTCCTAACCACACTCCTCCCCCTCCTCCTCCTCATCCTTACCCCTCCACCAACATTTCCCTCCCCCTCCTCCTCCAAACTCCCCCTCCTCCCCCTCCTCCTCCTCATCCTTACCCCTCCACCAACATTTCCCTCCCCCTCCTCCTCCAAACTCCCCCTCCTCCCCCCCCCCCCCCCGCCTCCGTCTAAGAGGAAGCTGGGAGGTTGCTATCAGTGACAACCTTATCTCTCCCGGCCACACAATGTCTCTGTTTACCTAAGCCCCCCGCCTCCCGCCTCCCGCCTCCCGCCTCCCGCCCTGCTCCCCGCACCCCCGCACCCTCCTCCGCTTCTCCCCCATCTACAGGTTACACAGGAGAGTATTGCTGAGAATAGGAAATGCACTTCTAGAACTACTGTATACTGGAACTTGGAAGGTCAACACCACAATTATGATTGACAATGATTGTTACCGTGATATGATAATTACCTCCCTTCTACCCCCCCCCCCCCCCCCACCCCCATCCCGTCCTCCTCCGTCCCTCCTGCCCTGTTCTCACCATACATATCGGTGGATATGCTTCAATTGTACTGTGCACAAAAACCTTCACTTACCTCCCTCCGCAAAGGTGTGTACGTCTATGGCGAACATATAAATAGAGAGAATGGAATGAGCTGGCAAAAATGTATTGGATGAGATTCTTCCGCACAAGGACGATGCCATAGTGCTTATGAGTGCTTATGCAGACAAATCAAGTCCAAACAATTTGTTATTATTGCAGGCGAGTTCTATTCTATATTTATTATATGGGCATAGAACTTGGTGCATAAAAGTGCATAAAAGTAGCTGACTTGGTGACGAAGTAGTTCATATAGTATACATACTATATGAATATTTTCATAGTACCCCACTTATAGCACCTCATATGGAATGCGCATATAATAAACAATTCTATAGATGATAAACAGTGATTCATAATAATAAGTAATACTGCCCGTGGGAGAGGACCAGCACCCAATGTTGGCTACCCACTAATACCCCACTACCCCGGGGGACAGACCATGAAGCCTTATCACAGCGTGGGGTAAGCTTTCCACCTCCCAAACACACTTCCCACCCACTATTTCTATTTGTTTCATTGTTGATTTTTTTTTTTTAAATAACGTAAATTGTATATATAGAACAGTGAGTCATAGGTCTCACAGAAAGGATTTTGAGAGGGCGTTGTATTTAAAAACATGATATGAGATGGATTCCAATGATGGTAGATCATTTGGACATACTTCTATATTGGTTATGCATGGAAAGTGTTTCTTGATGGTCAATCACTAGTAAAATAGATAAATATACTCTTTAGGATAACCTTAGACATTCATGAATATGCCATATACAGTATTGAAATGGGTATGTTCATGCTACTAGTAAGTATTTTGTTGTTGTATTTATGTATTACTACACACGCATTCAATATTGAGGCGCTGAAGGCCATTAAATACTTGTAAAGTGGTAATGGACTAATACATTACCAACGGCTACATTTCGCGTTGTCAAAATTATTGCCAACACAAGTTTGGCGACATAATTTTAGTTAGGCGATGCAAATTTACCGGAGTGAGGACTTTCTTCCTTGATCGTTTCACCTAGTTCGAGTTATATTCCTCTGATATGAAAACCAAATAATGTAAATTATTTTATTATTCTTTTAATTAAGCTTGTTTGACATGCAAAATTAGGCAAGTATAATGATGAACTTATAGGATTTTTTTCTCACACAGACGCATAAATAAAGAACTCGATCTCTGATCTTATACTTTATTTATGCACCATGCATCAACTGGTAACTGCTAATTAGTTACTTATCATTAATGTACTACACTAACTCTCTATCAGTTAATTACTTATCATTAATGTACTACACTAACTCTCTATCAGTTAATTACTTATCATTAATGCACTACACTAACTCTCTATCAGTTAATTACTTATCATTAATGTACTACACTAACTCTCTATCAGTTAATTACTGACATTAATGCACTACACTAACTCTCTATCAGTTAATTACTTATCATTAATGTACAACACTAAGTCTCTATCAGTTAATTACTTATCATTAATGTACTACACTAACTCTCTATCAGTTAATTACTTATCATTAATGCACTACACTAACTCTCTATCAGTTAATTACCTATCATTAATGTACTACACTAACTCTCTATCAGTTAATTACTTATCATTACTCCACTACACTAACTCTCTATCAGTTAATTACCTATCATTAATGTACTACACTAAGTCTCTATCAGTTAATTACCTATCATTAATGCACTACACTAACTCTCTATCAGTTAATTACCTATCATTAATGCACTACACTAACTCTCTATCAGTTAATTACCTATCATTAATGTACTACACTAAGTCTCTATCAGTTAATTACCTATCATTAATGCACTACACTAACTCTCTATCAGTTAATTACCTATCATTAATGCACTAAACTAACTCTCTATCAGTTAATTACTTATCATTAATGTACTACACTAACTCTCTATCAGTTAATTACTTATCATTAATGTACTACACTAAGTCTCTATCAGTTAATTACTTATCATTAATGTACTACACTAAGTCTCTATCAGTTAATTACCTATCATTAATGCACTACACTAACTCTCTATCAGTTAATTACTTATCATTAATGTACTACACTAAGTCTCTATCAGTTAATTACTTATCATTAATGTACTACACTAAGTCTATATAAGTTAATTACTTATCATTAATGTACTACACTAACTCTCTTTCAGTTAATTACCTATCAATAATGCACTAACTCTCTATCAGTCAATTACCTATCATTAATGTACTACACTAACTCTCTATCAGTTAATTACTTATCATTAATGCACTACACTAACTCTCTATCAGTTAATTACTTATCATTAATGTACTACACTAACTCTCTATCAGTTAATTACTTATCATTAATGTACAACACTAAGTCTCTATCAGTTAATTACTTATCATTAATGTACTACACCACTAAGTCTCTATCAGTTAATTACTTATCATTAATGCACTACACTAACTGTCTATCAGTTAATTACTTATCATTAATGTACTACACTAACTCTCTATCAGTTAATTACTTATCATTAATGCACTACACTAACTCTCTATCAGTTAATTACTTATCATTAATGCACTACACTAAGTCTCTATCAGTTAATTACCTATCATTAATGCACTACACTAACTCTCTATCAGTTAATTACTTATCATTAATGCACTACACTAACTCTCTATCAGTTAAATACTTATCATTAATGCACCACACTAACTCTCTATCAGTTAATTACCTATCATTAATGTACTACACTAACTCTCTATCAGTTAATTACTTATCATTAATGTACTAACTCTCTATCAGTTAATTACCTATCATTAATGCACTACACTAACTCTCTATCAGTTAATTACCTATCATTAATGCACTACACTAACACTCTATCAGTTAATTACCCATCATTAATGTACTAACTCTCTATCAGTTAATTACCTATCATTAATGCACTACACTAACTCTCTATCAGTTAATTACTTATCATTAATGTACTACACTAACTCTCTATCAGTTAATTACTTATCATTAATGTACTACACTAACTCTCTATCAGTTAATTACTTATCATTAATGTACAACACTAACTCTCTATCAGTTAATTACCTATCATTAATGTACTACACTAACTCTCTATCAGTTAATTACCTATCATTAATGTACTACACTAAGTCTCTATCAGTTAATTACCTATCATTAATGCACTACACTAAGTCTCTATCAGTTAATTACTTATCATTAATGTACTACACTAACTCTCTATCAGTTAATTACTTATCATTAATGCACTACACTAACTCTCTATCAGTTAATTACCTATCATTAATGTACCACACTAACTCTCTATCAGTTAATTACCTATCATTAAGGTACTAACTCTCTATCAGTTAATTACCTATCATTAATGTACAACACTAACTCTCTATCAGTTAATTACTTATCATTAATGTACTACACTAACTCTCTATCAGTTAATTACTTATCATTAATGTACTACACCACTAAGTCTCTATCAGTTAATTACTTATCATTAATGCACTACATTAACTGTCTATCAGTTAATTACTTATCATTAATGTACTACACTAACTCTCTATCAGTTAATTACTTATCATTAATGCACTACACTAACTCTCTATCAGTTAATTACTTATCATTAATGTACAACACTAATTCTCTATCAGTTAATTACTTATCATTAATGTAGTACACTAACTCTCTATCAGTTAATTACCTATCATTAATGTACAACACTAATTCTCTATCAGTTAATTACTTATCATTAATGTACTACACTAAGTCTCTATCAGTTAATTACCTATCATTAATGCACTACACTAACTCTCTATCAGTTAATTACTTATCATTAATGCACTACACTAAGTCTCTATCAGTTAATTACTTATCATTAATGTACTACACTAAGTCTCTATCAGTTAATTACTTATCATTAATGTACTACACTAACTCTCTATCAGTTAATTACTTATCATTAATGTACAACACTAACTCTCTATCAGTTAATTACTTATCATTAATGTACTACACTAACTCTCTATCAGTTAATTACTTATCATTAATGTACAACACTAACTCTCTATCAGTTAATTACTTATCATTACTAACTCTCTATCAGTTAATTACCTATCGTTAATGTACTACACTAACTCTCTATCAGTTAATTACCTATCATTAATGTACAACACTAATTCTCTATCAGTTAATTACTTATCATTACTAACTCTCTATCAGTTAATTACTTATCATTAATGTACAACACTAACTCTCTATCAGTTAATTACTTATCATTACTAACTCTCTATCAGTTAATTACCTATCGTTAATGTACTACACTAACTCTCTATCAGTTAATTACCTATCATTAATGTACAACACTAATTCTCTATCAGTTAATTACTTATCCTTACTAACTCTCTATCAGTTAATTACTTATCATTAATGTACAACACTAATTCTCTATCAGTTAATTACTTATCCTTACTAACTCTCTATCAGTTAATTACTTATCATTAATGCACTACACTAACTCTCTATCAGTTAATTACTTATCATTAATGTACAACACTAATTCTCTATCAGTTAATTACTTATCATTAATGTACTACACTAACTCCCTATCAGTTAATTACCTATCATTAATGTACAACACTAATTCTCTATCAGTTAATTCCTTATCATTAATGTACTACACTAACTCCCTATCAGTTAATTACCTATCATTAATGTACAACACTAATTCTCTATCAGTTAATTACTTATCATTAATGTACTAACTCTCTATCAGTTAATTACCTATCATTAATGCACCACACTAACTCTCTATCAGTTAATTACTTATCATTAATGTACTACACTAACTCTCTATCAGTTAATTACTTATCATTAATGTACTAACTCTCTATCAGTTAATTACCTATCATTAATGCACTACACTAACTCCCTATCAGTTAATTACTTATCATTAATGTACTACACTAACTCTCTATCAGTTAATTACTTATCATTAATGTACTACACTAACTCTCTATCAGTTAATTACCTATCATTAATGCACTACACTAACTCTCTATCAGTTAATTACCTATCATTAATGTACAACACTAATTCTCTATCAGTTAATTACTTATCATTAATGTACTACACTAACTCCCTATCAGTTAATTACCTATCATTAATGTACAACACTAATTCTCTATCAGTTAATTACTTATCATTAATGTAGTACACTAACTCTCTATCAGTTAATTACCTATCATTAATGTACAACACTAATTCTCTATCAGTTAATTACTTATCATTAATGTACTACACTAAGTCTCTATCAGTTAATTACCTATCATTAATGCACTACACTAACTCTCTATCAGTTAATTACTTATCATTAATGCACTACACTAAGTCTCTATCAGTTAATTACTTATCATTAATGTACTACACTAAGTCTCTATCAGTTAATTACTTATCATTAATGTACTACACTAACTCTCTATCAGTTAATTACTTATCATTAATGCACTAAGTCTCTATCAGTTAATTACCTATCATTAATGCACTACACTAACTCTCTATCAGTTAATTACCTATCATTAATGCACTACACTAACTCTCTATCAGTTAATTACTTATCATTAATGTACTACACTAAGTCTCTATCAGTTAATTACTTATCATTAATGTACTACACTAACTCTCTATCAGTTAATTACTTATCATTAATGCACTACACTAACTCTCTATCAGTTAATTACTTATCATTAATGTACTACACTAACTCTCTATCAGTTAATTACCTATCATTAATGTACCACACTAACTCTCTATCAGTTAATTACTTATCATTAATGTACAACACTAACTCTCTATCAGTTAATTACTTATCATTACTAACTCTCTATCAGTTAATTACCTATCGTTAATGTACTACACTAACTCTCTATCAGTTAATTACCTATCATTAATGTACTACACTAACTCTCTATCAGTTAATTACTTATCATTACTAACTCTCTATCAGTTAATTACCTATCATTAATGTACTACACTAACTCTCTATCAGTTAATTACCTATCATTACTAACTCTCTATCAGTTAATTACCTATCATTAATGTACTACACTAACTCTCTATCAGTTAATTACTTATCATTACTAACTCTCTATCAGTTAATTACCTATCATTAATGTACTACACTAACTCTCTATCAGTTAATTACTTATCATTACTAACTCTCTATCAGTTAATTACCTATCATTAATGTACTACACTAACTCTCTATCAGTTAATTACCTATCATTAATGTACTACACTAACTCTCTATCAGTTAATTACTTATCATTACTAACTCTCTATCAGTTAATTACCTATCGTTAATGTACTACACTAACTCTCTATCAGTTAATTACCTATCATTAATGTACTACACTAACTCTCTATCAGTTAATTACCTATCATTAATGCACCACACTAACTCTCTATCAGTTAATTACTTATCATTAATGTACTACACTAACTCTCTATCAGTTAATTACCTATCATTAATGTACAACACTAATTCTCTATCAGTTAATTACTTATCATTAATGTACTACACTAACTCCCTATCAGTTAATTACCTATCATTAATGCACCACACTAACTCTCTATCAGTTAATTACTTATCATTAATGTACTACACTAACTCTCTATCAGTTAATTACCTATCATTAATGTACTACACTAATTCTCTATCAGTTAATTACTTATCATTAATGTACTACACTAACTCCCTATCAGTTAATTACCTATCATTAATGTACAACACTAATTCTCTATCAGTTAATTACTTATCATTAATGTAGTACACTAACTATCTATCAGTTAATTACCTATCATTAATGTACAACACTAATTCTCTATCAGTTAATTACTTATCATTAATGTACTACACTAAGTCTCTATCAGTTAATTACCTATCATTAATGCACTACACTAACTCTCTATCAGTTAATTACTCATCATTAATGCACTACACTAAGTCTCTATCAGTTAATTACTTATCATTAATGTACTACACTAAGTCTCTATCAGTTAATTACTTATCATTAATGTACTACACTAACTCTCTATCAGTTAATTACTTATCATTAATGCACTAAGTCTCTATCAGTTAATTACCTATCATTAATGCACTACACTAACTCTCTATCAGTTAATTACCTATCATTAATGCACTACACTAACTCTCTATCAGTTAATTACTTATCATTAATGTACTACACTAAGTCTCTATCAGTTAATTACTTATCATTAATGCACTACACTAAGTCTCTATCAGTTAATTACCTATCATTAATGTACTACACTAACTCTCTATCAGTTAATTACTTATCATTAATGCACTAAGTCTCTATCAGTTAATTACCTATCATTAATGCACTACACTAACTCTCTATCAGTTAATTACTTATCATTAATGTACTACACTAACTCTCTATCAGTTAATTACTCATCATTAATGCACTACACTAACTCTCTATCAGTTAGTTACCTATCATTAATGTACTACACTAACTCTCTATCAGTTAATTACTTATCATTAATGCACTACACTAACTCTCTATCAGTTAATTACTTATCATTAATGCACTACACTAACTCTCTATCAGTTAATTACTTATCATTAATGTACAACACTAACTCTCTATCAGTTAATTACTCATCATTAATGCACTACACTAACTCTCTATCAGTTAATTACTTATCATTAATGCACTACACTAGCTCTCTATCAGTTAATTACCTATCATTAATGTACTACACTAACTCTCTATCAGTTAATTACCTATCATTAATGTACTACACTAACTCTCTATCAGTTAATTACTTATCATTAATGTACTACACTAACTCTCTATCAGTTAATTACTCATCATTAATGCACTACACTAAGTCTCTATCAGTTAATTACCTATCATTAATGTACTACACTAAGTCTCTATCAGTTAATTACCTATCATTAATGCACTACACTAAGTCTCTATCAGTTAATTACTTATCATTAATGTACTACACTAACTCTCTATCAGTTAATTACCTATCATTAATGTACTAATTCTCTATCAGTTAATTACTTATCATTAATGTACTACACTAACTCCCTATCAGTTAATTACCTATCATTAATGTACAACACTAATTCTCTATCAGTTAATTACTTATCATTAATGTAGTACACTAACTCTCTATCAGTTAATTACCTATCATTAATGTACAACACTAATTCTCTATCAGTTAATTACTTATCATTAATGTACTACACTAAGTCTCTATCAGTTAATTACCTATCATTAATGCACTACACTAACTCTCTATCAGTTAATTACTTATCATTAATGCACTACACTAAGTCTCTATCAGTTAATTACTTATCATTAATGTACTACACTAAGTCTCTATCAGTTAATTACTTATCATTAATGTACTACACTAACTCTCTATCAGTTAATTACTTATCATTAATGCACTAAGTCTCTATCAGTTAATTACCTATCATTAATGCACTACACTAACTCTCTATCAGTTAATTACCTATCATTAATGCACTACACTAACTCTCTATCAGTTAATTACTTATCATTAATGTACTACACTAAGTCTCTATCAGTTAATTACTTATCATTAATGTACTACACTAACTCTCTATCAGTTAATTACTTATCATTAATGCACTACACTAACTCTCTATCAGTTAATTACTTATCATTAATGTACTACACTAACTCTCTATCAGTTAATTACCTATCATTAATGTACCACACTAACTCTCTATCAGTTAATTACTTATCATTAATGTACAACACTAACTCTCTATCAGTTAATTACTTATCATTACTAACTCTCTATCAGTTAATTACCTATCGTTAATGTACTACACTAACTCTCTATCAGTTAATTACCTATCATTAATGTACTACACTAACTCTCTATCAGTTAATTACTTATCATTACTAACTCTCTATCAGTTAATTACCTATCATTAATGTACTACACTAACTCTCTATCAGTTAATTACCTATCATTACTAACTCTCTATCAGTTAATTACCTATCATTAATGTACTACACTAACTCTCTATCAGTTAATTACTTATCATTACTAACTCTCTATCAGTTAATTACCTATCATTAATGTACTACACTAACTCTCTATCAGTTAATTACTTATCATTACTAACTCTCTATCAGTTAATTACCTATCATTAATGTACTACACTAACTCTCTATCAGTTAATTACCTATCATTAATGTACTACACTAACTCTCTATCAGTTAATTACTTATCATTACTAACTCTCTATCAGTTAATTACCTATCGTTAATGTACTACACTAACTCTCTATCAGTTAATTACCTATCATTAATGTACTACACTAACTCTCTATCAGTTAATTACCTATCATTAATGCACCACACTAACTCTCTATCAGTTAATTACTTATCATTAATGTACTACACTAACTCTCTATCAGTTAATTACCTATCATTAATGTACAACACTAATTCTCTATCAGTTAATTACTTATCATTAATGTACTACACTAACTCCCTATCAGTTAATTACCTATCATTAATGCACCACACTAACTCTCTATCAGTTAATTACTTATCATTAATGTACTACACTAACTCTCTATCAGTTAATTACCTATCATTAATGTACTACACTAATTCTCTATCAGTTAATTACTTATCATTAATGTACTACACTAACTCCCTATCAGTTAATTACCTATCATTAATGTACAACACTAATTCTCTATCAGTTAATTACTTATCATTAATGTAGTACACTAACTATCTATCAGTTAATTACCTATCATTAATGTACAACACTAATTCTCTATCAGTTAATTACTTATCATTAATGTACTACACTAAGTCTCTATCAGTTAATTACCTATCATTAATGCACTACACTAACTCTCTATCAGTTAATTACTCATCATTAATGCACTACACTAAGTCTCTATCAGTTAATTACTTATCATTAATGTACTACACTAAGTCTCTATCAGTTAATTACTTATCATTAATGTACTACACTAACTCTCTATCAGTTAATTACTTATCATTAATGCACTAAGTCTCTATCAGTTAATTACCTATCATTAATGCACTACACTAACTCTCTATCAGTTAATTACCTATCATTAATGCACTACACTAACTCTCTATCAGTTAATTACTTATCATTAATGTACTACACTAAGTCTCTATCAGTTAATTACTTATCATTAATGCACTACACTAAGTCTCTATCAGTTAATTACCTATCATTAATGTACTACACTAACTCTCTATCAGTTAATTACTTATCATTAATGCACTAAGTCTCTATCAGTTAATTACCTATCATTAATGCACTACACTAACTCTCTATCAGTTAATTACTTATCATTAATGTACTACACTAACTCTCTATCAGTTAATTACTCATCATTAATGCACTACACTAACTCTCTATCAGTTAGTTACCTATCATTAATGTACTACACTAACTCTCTATCAGTTAATTACTTATCATTAATGCACTACACTAACTCTCTATCAGTTAATTACTTATCATTAATGCACTACACTAACTCTCTATCAGTTAATTACTTATCATTAATGTACAACACTAACTCTCTATCAGTTAATTACTCATCATTAATGCACTACACTAACTCTCTATCAGTTAATTACTTATCATTAATGCACTACACTAGCTCTCTATCAGTTAATTACCTATCATTAATGTACTACACTAACTCTCTATCAGTTAATTACCTATCATTAATGTACTACACTAACTCTCTATCAGTTAATTACTTATCATTAATGTACTACACTAACTCTCTATCAGTTAATTACTCATCATTAATGCACTACACTAAGTCTCTATCAGTTAATTACCTATCATTAATGTACTACACTAAGTCTCTATCAGTTAATTACCTATCATTAATGCACTACACTAAGTCTCTATCAGTTAATTACTTATCATTAATGTACTACACTAACTCTCTATCAGTTAATTACCTATCATTAATGTACTAACTCTCTATCAGTTAATTACTTATCATTAATGCACTACACTAATTCTCTATCAGCTTGAGGACTGAGTTGCTCTCAGTGTTAAGCCATTGGCGGGGAGGCATTGGGAGGCAGAAGGTGAGAGGCGGGCGGCAGACAAACCAATACTGGCCAGTAGACACCAGCTGGTATTCCCCGTGGTTATTAGCCAATAACCATACATTAGCAGGTGGCCTGTGTATGAGTGAGGGCGGGCTGTCTCACTCCATCTCCCTTACTCACTGGCCGTCCTCCCTGCCCGTCCTCACTGCCACTGTACCGGTCTACCCTGTATGTTATAGCACACTACGTATAAACCTAACCAAACACATTGCTAGAATGAATGTAATGCCGAATATACCAGGTATTGGTCAAATTGCAGCCTTATATAGCCCCCTCCATCTCCTCTTCCTTCTCTATCCCGTCCTTCTTTTTCCTCTAACCTCTCATCCCCTCCTTCTTCCTCTTTTCCTTCTCCTCTACCTCCTCTTCCTTCTCCTTCCCTACTCCCCCTTAACATTCCGCTCCTCCTCCCCACCCCCTCCTCCTTCTCCACCTCCTCCTCCACCTACCCCGCCCTTCCCCACCTCCTGCTCCTTCTCTTCCAAACCCGCTTCCCGCCTCCCTCCCCCTCCCCCTCCTCCTCCCCCTCCTCCTCCACCTTTACCTCCTCCTTCTACTCCACCTTAGCTTAGACCAGCTTATATTCCACCTCCTCTACCTCTATAAACATGATACCACCAATGTTCCAGGACAACAAGGCTCTTGACAAGCTAAGTTATCGCTGAGACCTTTTAGCCGAGACCAAGACACAAAATAACCAGCTGCTATATGGACCCAGCCTTCACCATGTGTCCCGCATGAGGCCTGGAGGACTGTTAACTTGCTGTACATCTAATATGTTCAAATATCAATTATCAAATATCAATTTTGAACTTATTTGTGATCTGTTTCAGTAAAATGAGTCACAAGTCACTAAAAAAGGATTTTGAGATATCAACATTATTTGAAAACAAAAGATCAATCAGATTCCAATGATAGTAAACATAAAGGACATTTGAAAAGAATTTCTATATTCTATGATTGATGTATGAATCTGTGTTTGATAAAAGGTTGCAATATTTCTGGGTGGGCAATAACCAGTCCAGTAGTTAAATTAACTCTTTATCATGACCCTCGAAGGGCAAGGATATATTATTATATGTATTTATTAATTTATTATATGTATCACTCATACCACTATACCCTAAAAAAATCAAAACATTCCAACAAAGACATCTTGTGAATAAAACACTTTGAAAATAATAATTTTGCGACTTGTGACTCATTTCCCTGAAACACATCACATTTGTCAACAACAATCAACACATTTGTGTAAACTAAGGTACACCAGTTAAAGTGGCTCTTGGCATTAAAATCAGAATTCATGAAATCTCTCGAAACTTGTTCTGAAGTATCAACTATCACAATTTTGTTTTGATTCAATAATTCTAGAATAAGTGTATAAATGGGTCAGAAGTCTCTATACTCATTTCAAATCACAGAGGAAAAGGTTCAGCCATGATAGGGTGCTGCCCTAATACCCAAGAGGACTGAAAACTGCTAGTTATCTTTCAGACTACATTGTTATTTTTCAGACTACTTTGCTCCAGAATATCATTAACACTACCGATGTAATATAATTGAACTGTTAGGGATATGATTATGGGGCAGTATACTACCATCTGTGAGAATAGGGAAGAGAAATTCCATTATTCGCCACTAGAGGCAGAGACGGCGAGAAAGGCCACTTTAGTGGTTGTTTATGAGTTTGGCTGAGTGGTGGTCCGTTGTTACACCCATCTGACCTTTTCGTCTTGACCTTTCACTCCTGTAGGTCACTCACTAAAGTATTTCAGTAAAGGTCATTCGTCAAGGTCAAACGGTAGGTCAGAGGTCAGACAATGAGCAGAGATTCAGACTTGTTCTTTGTACACCAGGGCTTTGTATTGCCCTCTACTGCCATTACAGCGGTGAAATAACTATATTATTGTATGCCCATACTGTATGTGGGAGAAATAACTATATATTATTGTATGCCCATGCTGTATGGGGGTGAAATAACTATATATTATTGTATGCCCATACTGTATGTGGGTGAAATAACTATATATTATTGTATGCCCATGCTGTATGTGGATGAAATAATTATTATTGTTTGCCCATGCTGTATGTGGGTGAAATAACTATATATTATTGTTTGCCCATGCTGTATGGGGGTGAAATAACTATATATTATTGTTTGCCCATGCTGTATGGGGGTGAAATAACTATATATTATTGTTTGCCCATGCTGTATGGGGGTGAAATAACTATATATTATTGTATGCCCATACTGTATGTGGGTGAAATAACTATATATTATTGTATGCCCATACTGTATGTGGGTGAAATAACTATATATTATTGTATGCCCATGCTGTATGTGGGTGAAATAACTATATATTATTGTATGCCCATGCTGTATGTGGGTGAAATAACTATATATTATTGTATGCCCATGTTGTATGTGGGTGAAATAACTATATATTATTGTATGCCCATGCTCTATGTGGGTGAAATAGCTATCTTATTGTATGCCCATGCTGTATGTGGGTGAAATAGCTATCTTATTGTATGCCCATGCTGTATGTGGGTGAATTAACTATATATTATTGTATGCCCATGCTCTATGTGGGTGAAATAGCTATCTTATTGTATGCCCATGCTGTATGTGGGTGAAAAAACTATATATTATTGTATGCCCATGCTGTATGTGGGTGAAATAACTATATATTATTGTATGCCCATGCTGTATGTGGGTGAAATAACTATATATTATTGTATGCCCATGCTGTATGTGGGTGAAAAAACTATATATTATTGTATGCCCATGCTGTATGTGGGTGAAATAACTATATATTATTGTATGCCCATGCTGTATGTGGGTGAAAAAACTATATATTATTGTATGCCCATGCTGTATGTGGGTGAAATAACTATATATTATTGTATGCCCATGCTGTATGTGGGTGAAATAACTATATATTATTGTATGCCCATACTGTATGTGGGTGAAATAACTATATATTATTGTATGCCCATGCTGTATGTGGGTGAAATAACTATATATTATTGTATGCCCATGCTGTATGTGGGTGAAATAACTATATATTATTGTATGCCCATGTTGTATGTGGGTGAAATAACTATATATTATTGTATGCCCATGCTCTATGTGGGTGAAATAGCTATCTTATTGTATGCCCATGCTGTATGTGGGTGAAATAGCTATCTTATTGTATGCCCATGCTGTATGTGGGTGAAATAACTATATATTATTGTATGCCCATGCTGTATGTGGGTGAAATAACTATATATTATTGTATGCCCATGCTGTATGTGGGTGAAAAAACTATATATTATTGTATGCCCATGCTGTATGTGGGTGAAATAACTATATATTATTGTATGCCCATGCTGTATGTGGGTGAAATAACTATATATTATTGTATGCCCATGCTGTATGTGACCCATATCATATGAGTTTGAATCTGTATTTCCTCTAACATATAGATCCTAAATATATATAAATAGAATTTGTATTCAATCTCGTCAGTTACATGAAAAGGACATAAGAATCTAAAATTAGTTGTGCTAACGTTAGGTCATCCATCTGGCCCTAGACCGTTCCTGACTAAATAACATATGATCCAAGATATATTATTGTATGTCTACGCTGTATGTGGGTGCAATAAATATATATTATTACACACTCATGCTCATGAAGATGCAATAAAGTCTGCAATAAATACGCTTATATTGGACTCATGCCATGAGTTTGAATCTGTATTTCCTCTTATATTGAGATCCTAGGTTCAGATTAATAAATCAAGCAACTCCTTCTCCACTTTGTTAAGTGAACTTTATAAATCTAGAATGATGTCTCCTTACCTAAATTGCTCTAGCCCAGAGTGGTGTAGAGTCAGTGAGGCCTACCATAGTTAGTTATATGTCTACTGTACAGGGGCGGGGGAGCTGTACGCCGGGGTGTATCCCAGTCTCCCATCCTACTGTATAATCACCACACAATCAATACTCCCTCTACTGACACCTCTCCAAATTATTCACCACAAATCGCTCATTTTCCCCCATTTTCGCTCACCCCAGGCTTTAATAATGCAGAGTAAACAGATAGAGGCTGTAATAGCACGAGTTCTCCTCTCTAACCTCTACCGGAAGTACCCACCGGAAGTCTCATTAACTCAGTTATAGTCTGGGGGCACTGACCTCAAACTGGAACCTGAATTCAGGTCTCAAGACGGCTTATAGGGGATTTGCATAGCCGCCATTTTGAATCTTGAATTTATGGGAGTAATAGTACAGTCTAAATGCTATAGAATCCATGTTCAGCATGGACTATTTATTAATGCTCTTGTAAAGTTGAGGCCATAACTTAAATAGTTTGGGCTTAACTTATATTTTATCATCAATGCCTCAGCCACCCCACCTACTGGCTACCTAATAATCAAAGAAACACTAACAATTCTTCACTCTAATGTCAATATCCATGTTTATTACACCCCTGTGCTGTAGTTGCCTATACCTTCAGCATTGTATGCACCACCTGGACAAGCAGGTGCATAACATGTAAATTATGCACCTGGACGTGCATAACAAAAGTAGGTTGACAAATCAAGTTGTTTGTTTACGTTTTATCGAGACTATTATCACCCACCCGGTTGATTGTCGATCGTCATTGCTGTTTTCTTTCTAAATAAGATAGCTACGGGTTCAAAATGAATTTCTAACGAAGAATGCAATTTAAATCATTAATAAAAATAACAAGGGATGTAATAAATATGGAACAAACTTGCTAGGAGGTACGACAAGTGCTCATGCACCTCAAGGCTATGGCGGATGAATCTCGGGCAAAGCCTTCGATTCTTTGCCATAGCCTCTCGGTGCATAAGCACTCGGCATACCTCCCAGCAAGTTTGTTCCATCCATGTCATACATGCTTCAGTGACATCCATCCCATATTGCATTTGGTTGGCATAGATGATTTATACAGGTTATGATATTGGTAAATACAAAGATTGTAATTACTTTTATTCAAATCTTTCCAACTATGCAAGATTTCATGTTATTATGGATTGTCAGATTTCATCAGAATCTCATCTCAGGATGCAGTGTAACAGACATGCGCAGTGGCACATGCAAATCTCCTATTGGAGGTCTGGGGGAAACTAGATGAGCGGAGGTTTTCTATGAATAGTTCAAGGAGGGCTGGTGATAAGTCCCAATCTTTCCCATCATGCATTTGGTTTTCATAGCTAAGTTTTCATAAATAAGGTCTCATATTGGTAAATATATTTGTGCAATTTTTTATATAAATCTTTCAAACTATTTGTACGTCAGATTTTAACAGAGTCCATCCCACGATGCAGTGTAACAGACATGCGCAGTGGCACATGCAACTCCCCTATTGGATGTCTGGGGAATGGTTCCATACAATTAGAGGGTGAGGAGTGGTTCACCCAGATCCCTGCCGCGGCCCAGTGTACGCGCAGATGGGCCGAGGTTTTCTGTGAATAGTTAAACTTGTGCCAAGGGAGGGAGTGAGGGTGGCTGTTCCATCAAGACTCTGTGACGTCAGCCGTACATATTACAGAGGCTGTTTTAAACACTTATCTCCTGAACCAAATCTACAATATTTATAAACAGCTAGAAATAATTTAATGTAAAAAACTGCTTGAAAATAAAAAGATAAGCCAAAAATATTGTGTTATGACAAGTTGTTATGTTATATCATGCATGGAACTCATGGAACCATTAATGTCCTGACAGATTGCTTCTAATATATTTACCCACTTCATGTCGTCTCTTTCCCCCTGCTTCCACTACTGCTGCTCCCCCTGCTCCTATAGGCCTGCAGCTGAGCCTCAGAATATGGCTTGAAAATGAATTTCGTTCCGTATTTTGGGCACTACATTTTGACACGAGTTTCGAATTACTAATACTATATATAATATAATTTTGTTTATCTTTTTTTCTAAAAGAATTTTATTTTCATGTTTAACAGGAAAATTGCAGACGAACACTTCCCCTAAAAGGATTTCAGGCGATTTTCAAGGCAATCTGCCCTTATCTACATAGACAATAAGTACCATATAATATGAAAAATGATGTGAGGCATATTCAAAAACAGATTCAGGCGACTAAGTGCCGAGATTTCAACTTAAATTGTACATGTACATATCCCCCAAAGTTCTCCATGTAATTCCTGCCAGTTTCTGAGAAAATAAGCATTGATTCTGGCAGTGCAAACCTATGGGGCCAAAAGCCTGGATTCATTTTTAAGTGTAAATTGAATAATATCTTTTATATGATGAACCTTGAATTTGGGGTCATACCAATGTTTTTTATGTATTCCAGACTTCCAGGTTCTTCTCATTCCGAATCTGCCAAGTACCATCCTGTAACCTTTGAGAATTTCTTTTATTGATGTTTTTTTAATTTAATAATAAAGTATTTAATCAATTTAAAAATATTTACTGGCCCTAGATTTAAGTGACTAATATCAATCGATATGAAAAAGTGTGCCCTAAAGTAGTTTTTATTTGACCTAAGATGTCAGTGCATTATTTCCTGAGTTATTTGCAAAAGACCTAAAAAATTACTTTTGACCTTGACCTTTATATTAGGTATTTTGCAAATAATTCGGAGAATAAAGCACTGACATCATAGGTTTAATGAAATCATTTATAGGTACAGTTGCAGTTGTTGTTTTAATCGAAGAAGTACAGGTGCAGTTATGTGTATCAGTCAGCAACACATGATCCCTGCTCAGCCCAACCTCATCTCTGTTATAAACCAGTAAATGGCAGCAACACATGCTCCCTGCTCAGCTGAACCTCATCTCTGTTATAAACCAGTAAATAGCAGCAACACATGCTCCCTGCTCAGCCCAACCTCATCTCTGTTATAAACCAGTAAATGGCAGCAACACATGATCCCTGCTCAGCCCAACCTCATCTCTGTTATAAACCAGTAAATGGCAGCAACACATGCTCCCTGCTCAGCCCAACCTCATCTCTGTTATAAACCAGTTAATGGCAGCAACACATGCTCCCTGCTCAGCCCAACCTCATCTCTGTTATAAACCAGTAAATGGCAGCAACACATGATCCCTGCTCAGCCCAACCTCATCTCTGTTATAAACCAGTAAATGGCAGCAACACATGCTCCCTGCTCAGCCCAACCTCATCTCTGTTATAAACCAGTAAATGGCAGCAACACATGCTCCCTGCTCAGCCCAACCTCATCTCTGTTATAAACCAGTTAATGGCAGCAACACATGCTCCCTGCTCAGCCCAACCTCATCTCTGTTATAAACCAGTTAATGAGTTAATGGCAGTAGATATAAATTGTTGACTTGATCTGTTGGACGCACAATGAGAGCAGCGTGGGACAGCAAACATCTCCGTCATATATCACCAGTGTACCGGGGTGCGATTGTCAGCTAATATACAATTAGCAGATCTACACATTTAGTGAATTCTGCTAAATTAGACTGGAAAAGTGTCAATACTAGGTATATCTGAGTATATTTGATATTGCCCTGATTCAAACTATCTGTTTGATTATGTTCAACTGAGCTTTGAACTTAATTCTTGTCTTAATTTTGGGGTATTTGAGAGGATTGCTGAAGACAAATTGTACATTTTCTAGCGATTTTCCCCAAGGATGTCACATGACCTGATGGGAGAATTTTATGCAAAGTCTCACCCGCCATAAATCACCAGCGTGGAAACACGAGATTGAATATGCAAATTAGGTATTCACTTCATCCAATCAATTTCCAGTCTGCCATCCATCAGTGGAATAAGATATGTAGGTCATCGCTATGGTAACCGGTGTACATGCAGATGATATAGGTGGGGCTAATATGTGTTGAGGGGGTCTAGTGGGGGAAAGGTGGGGGCTGAGGAGAGGTGTTGGGTTAATTAAAGGGAGACTGTTGTACTGTTCTTTAATATCTCTTGTCATGGAATCAGTTTTTAATCCATTGCTTATGTTAAATAATAGTGTAGATCTTTTTCGCCAGTATCTACTCATAACATTACTACCCGTAATAAAACTGCACCTGAAATTCAATACATTCAGGGTGTGACGGGAGATAGGGATATGCCCTAGTCACAACACCGTACTTCTTACCACATGCCAACAATGCTTCCTGAATAAAGAAATGTGAAAAAAAATGTGGATTGTTATTCATTTTTATTGAGTTATTTTGGTAGTTATTGCTACACATGCTAGATGTAGACAGGCATTGAGTGTTTAACCTGAGATCTCTACTTAATTCCCTCATGTAATGATTTGTTCAACACTGTAATGAGTTTACTTTTACCCATTGCGATTATCGTTCACATCTGATGCAGGGAGGTTGCAACAGTCCAAGTGTTGCTAGTATTTAGTATAGGATAGTTTCTGACTTTACTTTTATTCCTTGAAATTGCACTGTTAATAGTTGTAGTATGCAGGGTGAGAGGGGCACTGCCTGGGTCCTTCACATGTCATGCTGGCTACCCGATGGTCTGAGGTACACCCTAGGGTTGACCAAGAGCGGTGTCCATGTCCATGATGTTGATGGTACTTGTGGTTCACGTGTTGTTTCATGTATTGCCACATGTGTATTGTGCACGCCTTGATCTGGATGTATATACTCTGCTCTGCATGACTTGTGTGATTCTGTATTACTTGTTGGCTAATGGGTCATCCCTGTGCTTGAAGAGATATCAAACTCTGTATTTATGCTGGTGACTAGCTTTGGGGTGTCGTACGATTTGACCCTCCGTCTCGATCAATTTGAAACCTCCATCGGGCTATTACATATATAAGTTATTAGTCAGACGCTAAACTATCAATTAACATCAGTCACAAAATAAAGACTTTTGTCTTTTTGTTTTGTTCTTTTTTGCTGCAGAGTGATAAGTCTTGAGTTATCCTTTGACTTATTTGACATTACTATCATGACTAATAGGTTATTTCTAAAATTAATGGACACAAGAACTAACGCTACGCTAAAGTTTGTTCATGATTGTGTAATACTTCATGAAGGGCAACATGAAGGGTAACATTTATAACACACGGTGTAATTGTTTTTTTCTTTTTCTTACAAGACAGCTGTAAGTGTATCCACAATATGTACGTCTCCAGTGAATCCACCACAATCCTACCCTGAGGGTGGGATATGTCTGGTACTAATCCTACCCTGAGGGTGGGATATGTCTGGTACTAATCCTACCCTGAGGGTGGGATATGTCTGGTACTAATCCTACCCTGAGGGTGGGATATGTCTGGTACTAATCCTACCCTGAGGGTGGGATATGTCTGGTACTAATCCTACCCTGAGGGTGGGATATGTCTGGTACTAATCCTACCCTGAGGGTGGGATATGTCTGGTACTAATCCTACCCTGAGGGTGGGATATGTCTGGTACTAATCCTACCCTGAGGGTGGGATATGTCTGGTACTAATCCTACCCTGAGGGTGGGATATGTCTGGTACTAATCCTTCCCTGAGGGTGGGATATGTCTGGTACTAATCCTACCCTGAGGGTGGGATATGTCTGGTACTAATCCTACCCTGAGGGTGGGATATGTCTGGTACTAATCCTACCCTGAGGGTGGGATATGTCTGGTACTAATCCTACCCTGAGGGTGGGATATCTCTGGTGCTAATCCTACCCTGAGGGTGGGATATGTCTGGTGCTAATCCTACCCTGAGGGTGGGATATGTCTGGTGCTAATCCTACCCTGAGGGTGGGATATGTCTGGTGCTAATCCTACCCTGAGGGTGGGATATGTCTGGTACTAATCCTACCCTGAGGGTGGGATATGTCTGGTACTAATCCTACCCTGAGGGTGGGATATGTCTGGTACTAATCCTACCCTGAGGGTGGGATATGTCTGGTACTAATCCTACCCTGAGGGTGGGATATGTCTGGTACTAATCCTACCCTGAGGGTGGGATATGTCTGGTACTAATCCTACCCTGAGGGTGGGATATGTCTGGTACTAATCCTACCCTGAGGGTGGGATATGTCTGGTACTAATCCTACCCTGAGGGTGGGATATGTCTGGTACTAATCCTTCCCTGAGGTTCGGATATGTCTGGTTATAGTTCTGACATCGCTTGTCAGAAAGGCCTCCAGCTGGGAAATAAACTGTATTAGTCTGTGTTGTTTCTCCAATCTTTGAGAGCTAAACTATCATTTACTGCAGTAGAGGCAGAGAATTACATTTTTTTTTCTAACGATTACAAATTAAATCACTTAAGAAGAAACAGTACAAAAATAAACATAACTGCAAGAAGTGATTATTTTAGAGTTGTTCAAACGTTGATTTTGACATGGCATTATACTGCACAATTGTCTAAATCTAGATTTTCCAATTTGCAGTTCTCAACCAGTGATAAGCCTTGCGTTCCTTTAAGACTTATTGGATATTAATAGACTAATTAACACTTACACACTAACTAATAAGACAATCACAAGTGGCTAGCATGTAACATGACCTGATGGTGTGACTGATCAAATCCAACTGATTTATTCATAACAATGGCCACCACATCACGCAGTGTGTTTCCGATTAGCATAACCAGCTGTTCCTGCTTCGTTCATTATCCTGTAGGACACATTATGTAACATTACATAACAATAGCTTGATAAACGAGATTACTACTTATAACAATACATATATATGCATTCATGGTTCCTGGCACCACCACAAGCACAATGCACCTTACTAAATCATTTATAACAGAACTTCTCTTGAAGATGTACACATGTTGCTGAAGACATTTTCAATATGGAATAAGAATATATGATTTCAGGAATGTTATGGTTTGCAGTATAGTTTGGTTCATAAATTGGAATGATAACAGACAAGCAGCACATGATGGATTGTGAGATGCACCACATGGTAGTTGTCACTGTGTATCACCTGTCCTTCAGTGTGTACCAACTCTCAGGTATCAGTACTGTATATCACCTGTCCTTCAGTGAGTACCAACTCTCAGGTATCAGTACTGTATATCACCTGTCCTTCAGTGTGTACCAACTCTCAGGTATCAGTACTGTATATCACCTGTCCTTCAGTGTGTCCCAACTCTCAGGTATCAGTACTGTATATCACCTGTCCTTCCGTGAGTACCAACTCTCAGGTATCAGTACTGTATATCACCTGTCCTTCAGTGAGTACCAACTCTCAGGTATCAGTACTGTATATCACCTGTCCTTCAGTGTGTACCAACTCTCAGGTATCAGTACTGTATATCACCTGTCCTTCAGTGTGTACCAACTCTCAGGTATCAGTACTGTATATCACCTGTCCTTCAGTGTGTACCAACTCTCAGGTATCAGTACTGTATATCACCTGTCCTTCAGTGTGTCCCAACTCTCAGGTATCAGTACTGTATATCACCTGTCCTTCCGAGAGTACCAACTCTCAGGTATCAATACTGTATATCACCTGTCCTTCGGTGAGTACCAACTCTCAGGTATCAGTACTGTATATCACCTGTCCTTCAGTGAGTACCAACTCTCAGGTATCAGTACTGTATATCACCTGTCCTTCAGTGTGTACCAACTCTCAGGTATCAGTACTGTATATCACCTGTCCTTCAGTGAGTACCAACTCTCAGGTATCAGTACTGTATATCACCTGTCCTTCAGTGTGTACCAACTCTCAGGTATCAGTACTGTGTATCACCTGTCCTTCAGTGAGTACCAACTCTCAGGTATCAGTACTGTATATCACCTGTCCTTCAGTGAGTACCAACTCTCAGGTATCAGTACTGTATATCACCTGTCCTTCAGTGAGTACCAACTCTCAGGTATCAGTACTGTATATCACCTGTCCTTCAGTGAGTACCAACCCTCAGGTATCAGTACTGTATATCACCTGTCCTTCAGTGAGTACCAACTCTCAGGTATCAGTACTGTATATCACCTGTCCTTCAGTGAGTACCAACTCTCAGGTATCAGTACTGTATATCACCTGTCCTTCAGTGTGTCCCAACTCTCAGGTATCAGTACTGTATATCACCTGTCCTTCAGTGAGTACCAACTCTCAGGTATCAGTACTGTATATCACCTGTCCTTCAGTGTGTCCCAACTCTCAGGTATCAGTACTGTATATCACCTGTCCTTCCGTGAGTACCAACTCTCAGGTATCAGTACTGTATATCACCTGTCCTTCCGTGAGTACCAACTCTCAGGTATCAGTACTGTATATCACCTGTCCTTCAGTGAGTACCAACTCTCAGGTATCAGTACTGTATATCACCTGTCCTTCAGTGAATACCAACTCTCAGGTATCAGTACTGTATATCACCTGTCCTTCAGTGTGTACCAACTCTCAGGTATCAGTACTGTATATCACCTGTCCTTCAGTGAGTACCAACTCTCAGGTATCAGTACTGTATATCACCTGTCCTTCCGTGAGTACCAACTCTCAGGTATCAGTACTGTATATCACCTGTCCTTCAGTGAGTACCAACTCTCAGGTATCAGTCCACAGGAGAAGTACTGTGAGGCTCGCCGTGCCACGGTCCTCCACTTGCCTTCCCCCATAAAGCCTTGCCGCTCAAGCAACTGCCGCTCACTGGCGAAGTACAGCAGTTGTCTCCTGAAGCTCCTGTTACTCAGCAGCAGGGGGCGCTTAGCCTGAAGTGAATGAAAGATTTGTATTATTATTAACATTTTTTTGTTATTATCAGTGGTATCAGAATAAATTGTGGTTATTGTACTACAAGAGTATAACATTTTAACATTTTTAGAGATTGTATAAAGGTAGAATTACAAAGATGTGAAAAGTCAGTTCAATTATCACTTACAAAAACAGCTTAGAATAAGTTAAAACCAGATTGTGGTTCGCATTTTTTGAAACCCTGTGAAGGAGGGAACTAGTACTCCCAGTGTAATACAAATCTTCATCAAGATTATTCTTGATATTTATTGCACCAAAATATCCAACTTGTTCTATACCTTTTCTCAAATACGAAACTAAAAGTTCTAAATCCAATACCTGACTCTGTATAAGCAGGGTGTCGTCAGTAATGCTCGGAATTAATATCCCCTACACTGTTCACTGATATAACCACTTAATTGTGGTGAAGATCTCAACTGGGATCGCAACATTTAAGGTCCGATTAATAAAGCAACAACATAATAAAACTGATTGCCAAATGTCTCATTGTGTATTTTGTCACTATCTTCAACAATTGAAAACCTGACAAAAATAATGGTGTTACCTTAATGAATGTGAGTGTGTGTATGAGGTCCCAGCCACGGTTGAGCATGAGGTAGGCGGTGCACAGCGCCCCGCTCCTGTTCACCCCGGCCACACAGTGCACCAGCACCTTGCCACCACCCTGTATGGCCCTGTCTATGAACTGCTGGGCCTGGGGCAGGTGTTGTAGGATGTCATACCCTGGACTGTCCACAGCCTGGAACTGTAGGTAGGCCTGTACGCCGGCACGTTCAGGGTATGGGTTAGTGTCTACATGTGTGAGTGCAGCACAGTTGAGCACATGTGTGATGCCCAGGCGGTGTAGGATGGTGAAGTGTGCAGAGTCGCTGTAGTTGCCCAGGTAGAGGTGGCGGGTGAGGCGGGTGGGGGAGGATGGGTGGTCCTGCATCGGGGTGTGTAGCGCCTGCCCTATCTCACTCATCCACCGGCCCTCAGCCTCTGTATCCTCCTCACTGTCCAACATGCCTGCTACAAAAAGTAAAAAGATATACATAACTGGTTCATTTCCTTTGGCAAGTGAGTTTTGGAGGGAGTGAGATTTACGCCCTTATCATCACATTTAAAGGTATATGCGGGTGTTCAATGGAAAAAAAATTGGTCGGTGACTTTTTTATGAAACGTTCAGGGATCATTCCTGACTACATAAGAAAGCAAGAAAGGAAAAAAATGACTCGTCGACTTATTTTTTTTTCTACAGCCACTTGAAAATAACAGTGCTTTAGCAATGAAGTCATTGTTGTGGTCATTTGAAATTGACCACATCACCCAAATTTAGTAATCAAGCAGCATAATCAAATAATCAATGAAAATGAATCCTAAAAAACATGACTCCAAACTGTTGTAATAAAAACAAACCCTGTAGATATTGAAAATGGTGCACAGATACTTCTCAACTTATGATGATAATGAAATATTTCAAAGAAAAATAGAAGCCGCTAGGTGGCGTGTGTGTTGACACTCGCATATATCTTTAAGAGGGTTATATCAAGGGCGGGAGAGCTGAGAGAGAGGCAGTTTATAATCATACCCAGGAAGTACAGATACAGAAGAAGGGAGAGAAAAAGAGACAGAAAAGCACTTCATGGTCTTACCTATGACTCGAAGTGAGTTTGGGCGCAACAAAATAATGGAACAAAGTTAACCCAACACAAATAAAAAGAAATATCACATTTAATAACAACATGTAAGTCAAGTTTTTAGGGTGAGTTCAGCGTACAGACATGTAAATAAAGAACAGCATATCAAATGTTATGTTTGAAAAGATGAGACCATTCCCATGATAGTAAACTAATAATCTAATAAGTATTTCCAGATTTTAAGTTTGATATTTTGTAGTATTGAAAAGAAAAAATTGCAATATTTCTTCGGGGCAATAACCAGTAAAGTAACTAAATATACTCCATATAAAAACATTGGAAACGAGAGGATACGTTAGATACATTGTCCTGAAATGTAATACATCGACTGACGTAACTATAAGTGATAAACTCTCCAAAAATCAGAATATTCCAATAAAGTGATCTCATAAAATAAGCACTTTGAAAAATATCCTTTTTGCGACTTATGAATGGTTTTTCTCAAACGGATCACATCTGATTCTCATCATTGTTGTAACTGTATTCCACTACATGCTGCTCTGTGGTAGTACAAGGTAGAGTATTAATATAAGACTTTGTCTGTGTGTAACTGTATTCCACTACATGCTGCTCTGTGGTAGTACAAGGTAGAGTATTAATATAAGACTTTGTCTGTGTTTTTATTCTCCTCCTCGAGCCAAGGGTCAGTACAAATGTATGTATAGTAATTACCAATATATGCTTGGAACAAGACCTAAAAAAAGACTTTAAAAACATTAGGTTGTACTAAAAAGGTTCTTATTCGACCAGAGAAGAAAAATGAAAATAAGGCATAAGGTTTATCAACTTATAAAGTCTAAAGGTAAGTTATCGTTAGTAAGAATAGGGAATACAAAGCAATCATTCCAATGTATATTTCTATCAAAACTCAACACTTGTACTCGAAATGGAAATTAAAAAGGATGAAAAGTACATATATTACCTACATCCACATTAAAGAGATAATGTGTGTATATGTTAGAATAAGTTATGTTATTTACAACATTACTGGTATTAAACTGATTATATCTCGTCCAAAAGACTGGTGACATATGTTATAAACGTCTGCAGATTCAAACACTGATGAAAGCCGCTGGAAGAACTGGAATTAACTTTCAAATATATATAATTAACTTTCGACTAAAAACTACATTGAACTGAATTAAGATTAAGGTATAATAATATTGTTGTATTGAAGTAATTTGATTATTTTATTTCTTGGAAGAACTACAAAATGTGCATAGCGTTGCTTATTTCCTGCTGTTATAAAAAAATTGTTAGAAGTTGAAAAAATATAAAAACAATAATGATAAAAGTGTAGACGGCAGACTTCACAGAATAAATTTATACATTTTGAACAAAAGTAGAATAATGATTACTGTCATCAGAAACATAGGTAATTAACCATTAATCAAATTAAATCAAACAAAATGATTATAATCGCAGCCCCTGCTTACTTGTTATATCTCCGTGTATGCACAACTACAGCGCTGGAATCCCCGTCCGTGACGTCACACATCTATTAATAGAGCTGACCTAGTTGGGAGGTAATCCCCATCATAACAAGAGCCCGCTGTGTTGCATGGCTGACAGTTAGAAATACGTGTGTACACGCGCTCACTGAGGGTGGCCGTGTGGGTTATATGTCTCTGTGCTCCGTATAGAAGGCTTACCCGTTATTAACGTGGTCCTTACGGGTCCTTAACGTGGTCCTTAACGTCATGTATAACTTGTAAGATGCATAACTTGTGAGAGTAAGTGTGTATAAGCAGCCTGAGTCTGTATATGACTGTCTCTCACGCTTCCACTCCTCTCTGTGTGACGGACCTCTCCCTCTCTCTCTCTATGTCCTCTCCCTATCCCTCGTCCTCTCTCTCTCTCGCCTCTCTCTGTCTCTCTCCTCTCTGTCTCTCTCCTCTCTGTCTCTCTCCCCTCTGTCCCTGTCTTATCTCTCCTCTCTGTCTCTCTCCTCTCTGTCTCTCTCCTCTCTGTCTCTCTCCTCTCTGTCTCTCTCCTCTCTGTCTCTCTCCTCTCTGTCTCTCTCCTCTCTGTCTCTCTCTTCTCTGTCTCTCTCCTCTCTGTCTCTCTCCTCTCTGTCTCTCTCCTCTCTGTCTCTCTCCTCTCTGTCTCTCTCCTCTCTGTCTCTCTCCTCTCTGTCTCTCTCTTCTCTGTCTCTCTCCTCTCTGTCCCTGTCTTATCTCTCCTCTCTGTCTCTCTCCTCTCTGTCTCTCTCCTCTCTGTCTCTCTCCTCTCTGTCTCTCTCCTCTCTGTCTCTCTCCTCTCTGTCTCTCTCCTCTCTGTCTCTCTCCTCTCTGTCCCTGTCTTATCTCTCCTCTGTGTTTCACACCACTTCTCTCCCCGTGTAGGCTATGGGGAGATGGTGTGTATGTGTAAGGCTCTCTCTCACTCCCTCTGTCACTCACTCTCTCTCACTGTGTGTACATGTAGCCTCCCGCTAGCACCAGGTAAGATATGGCCACACACAGGTACATATGTAATATATAGTTATGTAGTGTCCTTCCTCCAGGGTGACAGGTGTGTGGTAGACGCCACCTTCCCTCTCTGTGTGGGAGTAAACAAGGGGTCAGAGGTCACTGGGTCAAGGTCAGGCTAGGTCCGGCCTTCACCTTGATAGGCTAACCAAAGCATGAATATGTAGTGAACCCCCGGATATCTTGATTACCAATCCGGGGCTGTAGGCTCTCCTACCGGTAGTTTATCAGTTAATGGTGACACTAGTTATCCAGCCCGCGATAACCTTCGTGCTATTACTTAGACAACCCAGGTTTGATTCTCCTCTCAACTAAGGGAAAGTAAAACATGGACAACGATCTCTGTTTCCGTAGCTTTATTTCAGCCACAGTGTGATCACAAATACAGGAGATACACAATACAGTACGTATTCTGGTCAATGCCGAAAGATGAAAGGTAATCTGTAACTAGGGTAAAGCTTAACATTTCATTCATGGTAAAAACGGAACAGATCCGAAAGGCTTGAAAGGTTGAGCGAGAGGAGCTCCAACCTTGACCTTGAAGGCCGACCCGGTTATATAAGAGTTAAAACAACAGCAAGCTATACTAGACTTGCGCTGATCCTCATATCCACTACACATTTATATATCACAATATTTATATATGAATATTTATTCATCTTTATTTCTACTTTTCTTACAATATTGTTTTGATGAAATCGTCAGAAAATGTACAATTTGCCGTCATCAATTTTGTTTAAATTACCGAAATTTCAGACAAAAATGAGATTCAATACACAGTTAAAGACAAACTAAACACATTGTTTGAATCATTGCAATACTAAATATACTCAGATATATCCGGTATTGACCATTTTTCAGTGTAATGTAGCAAAATCCACTAACATTTTTAATATGTTGATCTGCAAATTGTACATTTTCTGAGAACCCCCCCCCCTGTCTAGCTATGTGGAAATGTTTCTTTTAGTTCCTGCCTTATACAATATTAGTTCTTTCAACCCTTTACAGCTAACATTATAATCAACAATAAACATTGAAATTTCAAATATTTATACTTGAATTTAATTGAATTCAAGAATATTTTATTTTGTCGAAACTATTACATAATTATGATGTCGACACAATTGGTAATATGGCCTCTGGATACAATCCAGGTCTTCCGGCCCTTACCGTAGTACAGAAGACTGTACTAGACTAGTAGATGACTACATGAATTAAGATAAAGCAAATAAAACAAAGTAAAACAAAGTAAAACAAAATAAAACAAAATATATATGGGTCGGATTTGCAGAAAATGTACAATTCACCTTCACCAATCCCCTCAAATAGTCCAAATTACAGACAAAAATGAGCTTTAAAAAGCAGTTTAACATAACAGAACTGATACTTTAAATCAATGTGATATCAAATATACTCAGATATACCCAGTATTCATCATTTTTTAGCCCAATAAAGCAAAAGTTCCTAAATGTGTAGAGCTGCCAATTGTACATTTTCTGAAAATCTGACCCATATGCAGTTTCTTGTATTGATTAAGGTGAGTTATATGATCTCAAATATCATTGTTTAACAACACAATTTCATCAGTGAAAGAATAATTGTAAATGTCATGACCCAGTGATCTCTCACCCCTGACTTTCTAAATAGTCTTTAAATATTTTCTCAACTTCTTTGTGGTTTCCAAACTGTGGGCCTCAGTGGGTAAAGAGTTCCATGCTCTGTTGAAAAGAAGGTAATAAGGTAATTTATTATTCATTTAGTACATGGCTCCTTGGTTTTGTGTGCATTTCTGTTTGATTTGGCTAGCTGATTGGCACTTTCTAAAACATGAATTTCCCCTTTTTTTCATTTGTTAAAATGTTCAGATCTATCATTTCGCTCTCAAAGTTGGTCCTTTTGTTTAGAATTAAAACCAAAATTGATCGCACAGCAGAATTCAACAACGTGTGTCCCCCCTTCAAGAGTGTTGTTGATGAAGACAAATTGAATATATCTCCAATATGTCTCAAATGGATATCCTGTGTTTCTTTTGACACATCGCATTAACTTATATCATTTGAAATTAAACTTTTAATTAAGATGTAATAAGTATATGTGATGATGCTAGAACACATCCGCTCCCTCCAATACTGCTACCATGTAATGAGAGAAGGAACTCTCACTTAGCGACGGTCAGTTTTACCTCGCTATGCCCTATGGCCAAAACAAAAGAAGACAAAATAAATATTTATACAATTGAGTTCAAATAATTTCGGACTTGTATCCTCAGTTGTAAAAGAGGTGGGAAAGACCATTTCCATTCAAGACCTACAGACAAGTATATTTCCGGTCAGGGCCCTTTGACAGTTTGACAGTTTGACAGTTTTTGTTTTTTTTTAACATTTCTTTATTCAGGAGTAAACAGTGGCATGTGCCAACTATTAAGCATTTTGCTGACTAGGGTTGAACCCTGTTTCCCGTCAGAACCTGAATGTGATAATGTTAACTACATATCAGCAATTTGAGTGTTGATTGGGGTAACATAATCAACAGTACAATAAATGATGAGATAATGAGATGAGATGGAGTGATATTTAAAAAGTTTTAAAAAAATGGTAACGTAATATACACACATGGAGTAGAGTGGTAGATAACTACTTATCATATATACTTGTTTTCTGGACAATACCTGTAGGGTACAATGCAGTTGTATACATAGTGATCTGTGGTGTGATAACTTAATTAATAGGCACGTGCCTTTATTATTAATATTCAATAGGCTGGATCGTTTTATTAATGATAGCTGTCTTAATTGCTGTTTTGAATACCAATTTATCATTAAGTCTTTTAAAGTCTATGTTCAGGTCATTCCACATACGGATGCCTGTATAAGCTAAAGATTTCTGATACCGGTTGTCAAGCGGTCTTATTAATTCAAATTGTAGTAACCTATTATCCCTTAACACATAGTTTGCGTCGGGTATTTTGCGCGGAATCCAATCAACTCTACAGTGGTGAGCTTGTTTATGGTAAAATTTTAACGTGTTGTAGTATATTCTTTCGGTGACAAACATGGTCTTGCTTTCAGCATGTAACGTGTTAGTGTCATAGTAACGTGGCTTTTTTAAAGCAAACTTAAGGGCTTTATTTTGCAGGGTTTGCGCCCTTTGTATAGTACCTTTGGTACAATTGAGATAACATATGTTAGCATAGTCTAAATGACTTAGAACCATCGATTTTATCAACATCATTCTCGTATGAGAGTCTAACGCGTGTCTATTAATGTATATATTATACATTCTTACATTGGCTTTGCTAATTATTCCTTTTGCCATTTCCTCAAATTTCAATCTATTGTCAATAGACAAACCCAAGTACGTAAATGAATTTACCCAATCAATGGGGGTATTATATATAGTTATTTTAACATTTGGATGGTTTGTCGTATCTTTCTGTAAGCATGGTATATACATTGATTTGGTTTTAGGTAAACTTATAGACAACTTGTTTACCTGACTCCAGTTGGCAATACATGTACTGTCCTCTTGGCACTGTGCCAGAAGCCTCTTTGTATCATCATTTGAGTTAATTAATACAATATCATCCGCAAAAAGGAGCATATCGCCGTGGATATTAGTATTACAAATATCATTTACAAAGATGTTGAACAATGTAGGTCCCATTACAGAGCCCTGTGGTACGCCATATTTAATGGGCAGGTACTTAGATGAGAACTCCCCTGTTTTCACTTTTTGTTGCCTTTGCGCTAAATAATTATAAATCCATTTACAGAACCAATTTGGGAAGTGATATTCTCTTATCTTTTTAAGTAACAATGAATGGTTTACAGAATCGAACGCTTTCTGATAGTCAAAAAACGTTAGAGTTGAGTCATATTTCTTATTAACATTGTTCATTAACTTAAACAGTAGCAAATTAATTGTTTCAGTAGTCGATGCATTTGTTCTGAACCCTCCTTGGTACCGTGAAATTACCTGATAATATTCGAGTAGCGATTGAACTTGGTTATTAATATGTTTTTCCAGGAGTTTACTGGCAACATGTGTAAGTGAGATTGGTCTTAAGTTATTAGTATGCGTTACATTCCCTTTTTTTGGTATTGGTACTACCGTGGCTTTTTTCCAGACCTCAGGCACTATGCCTTTGTAAACTGAGAGGTTTAATACAAATATCATTTGTTTTGGAATAGCTTTAAAAAAGTTTTTATATGCTTTCATTGGGATTTGATCACAGCCCGATGATTTACCTGGGTGTAAGTCATCAATCAGTTTGTTATAAATCTCATCATTTAATGGTATGTATTGAGTTCCTTCCATTGGTAGGTATCTGTTAGTATCTCTTATGGCATAAGTATTGGCAGTGACATTGTCCACATCTGGCATAGATTGGGCAATTTTTTCTCCAATTTCTGCGAAGTATTTATTTATAATACTTGGAACCATATTGGCATGTGCCATTTGTGAGTTTTCAGGGTTGACAATGCTCGTTATAATTTTGTTCGATCCCTTGAATGGGAGGTACATGTTCAAGATCTGCCAGAACTTCTTGTAGTCATACTTATACCGTTCTAATAAATTCTTAATATATCTGCTCTTTGCTAATCTTATTTCACTATTTACTCTATTTCTAAATTCCACAGCTCTTAGTCTGTGGCCTTCACTCTTTGTTTTTTTATATTTCTTAAAGAAATAGTCTCTATTATAAGCTAAATTTAGGATATCATTGGTGTACCACTCTGGCTTAACCTTCTTCGCTCGATAATTTTTCTTAGGGCAAAGGGAGTTTAGTATCTTTAACAGTCTGGTATATATAAATTTCCAGGCTCTATTTGGGTTTTCAAATGTGTTAAGTACATCCCAATCACGTATTTCCAACACTGCGTTATTTACATTTTCTTGTGTCAACCTGGCATATGACCTTGCCTTAAAGTTACATTTCTCGTAATGTTCTCGAGCTTTCTTTTTTATGAAATATATAATATTGTGGTCGCTGAGGTTATAGTTGACAACTCCACATTCTTTAATATATTTTACATCGGACATTATATGATCAAGTATAGTAGTCTTCCCTTTCATGCCCAGCCTGGTTGGTTTAACAATCGGTAGTTGTAAGTAAAATCGTCTAATAATTTCTAATTCTAATTTCTAATTTCTAATCGTCTAATAATTTCTGCAAGTCAGCAACATTTTTTTTATTACATTGGGCAGGCGTTACATCTATATTTATATCCCCCATTATTGCAATTTCTGCACTGGAGTATTTGGTCTTGCATTCCTGTAATATTTCTGATAGTTGTTCAGTGAAGTTTATAACTGATCCAGAAGGGGGTCTATACGAGTTAATTAACACAAGATTTTTAGTATTCTCATTTCTAATAAATAATAAGAGTACCTCAATATGATCATTACAGCATGATAATTGCGTATCCACCTCATATGTTATAGTATTATTAATATAGGCACATAAACCTCCGCCCATACCTTTTAGCCTATCTTGCCTTTCGATTGAGTATCCAGGTAGTGCTATGTTGTTACTTAGTATTTTATCATTCAGCCATGTTTCACCAAATAGAAAGACATCAAAGTCTAGACCAGTTAGATCTTTGGCTAATTCGGGCCATTTGTTTAAAATAGATCTTATATTGAGGTAGAAGTATTTGCGACCTTTACTCGTTGCGATACCTTTTATATTATCATGAGAGACACATTTTATGTTATCGTTCATAATTAATAATGGGTTAGGTTCTTACTTGTAGACTTGGCATATGCCAGTGTCATACATTTACACTGAATGCCTCTGTACAGTAAATCTTTAATTTTTAACTTTGACTTTTTGGTCAGCAAAAAATAGACAATAATAGGCAAGGTCATAGGATCAGCATTGGTTACATAGTGGTAGGAGATAGCTAATATGTAAGTTTTATGCAACACTTCACGCGTAAGTTGTGTGCCGACGTTATGAGTTAATAACAGTAACTGCCAGTGGCTGTACATAATATCAAGTGACCCAACATGGTAATCATTAATATATAGGACGGATTGAGCGGACGGAGTACATCGTCTGCTAATAGTATACATGTACGCGTTTAACAGGCATGGTAAATGGAATATACAAGGTAAATGGGGTATAAACCATTAAATAACCTCGGTAGGTAACAAACTTATCTTCTAATAGTATAGCGTACAGTCTTATGTGTGGCACTTGCCAGTCGTAAATCACCCTAGAATACATTCGCTTCGTGCGCACGGACGAGCTGCTTGGCCCAGTCTTCAACGATATATGGTAGTGGGTGAAGTCCGTCATAGAGCGAAGCATAGCCGAAATAGGTCTGCCCGCCTCCACGCCTGTGCACCTTACTTGTTAGGTAAGGGTGTACCATACCATGGTCCAGATTGAAGCCCTTTATATAGTAGTTGACGTTTACAATGGCTTCGTTCAAGGTAGTTTGGTCGGGTGAGCGCTGAAAATCCCCGTTATACGTTGATAGGCACATGCCACAAACACCGCAAAGTATCGGGGAAATGTAAGGGTGACTCTGGGCCAGTCTCGAGACGACTGCTTCTAGTTTCCCAATGACATGATTCTCCGGAGCCTCTGCTTCCCCGTATCTTACCCCCACACGCCCATGATATTTGTAGGTAAAATCACAGATCCCACCGAACACAAAGAGTAACTGTGGCTGGTACAGGTCCAGTATTTGTTGGCCGCTTTCGTACAGACCGTGCACGCCCTTCCCTGGGTAGTGTTGTACACGAATCTCGTCATGGTTAATGTACGGCGCTAATGTTGCACCCCTTGAGTCTGATAGTATGATAGATTTTACTTGCGTGTAGTTGTCTAGGTTAGCACCGGCGTACGCCATATTTATCTCTTTGTTGGTGGTTTGGGATAGAAACTCGACCGTTCTGTAGAAATCACATGTGTATTCCCTGGGTTTGCTTGGGCGGAAGTGCTGTATTGCTGCTGCTTCCGCTTCGAGTGGCAATGCTCGATTTTGGCTTGATCTGTTTACCACGCCTACCAGAGTGGGCGGGGTCATCCTCAGGTTCCTGTTGTTTGTCAACAGGACCACGTGTATTTGGGGGTGGAGTAGCTGTGTCAGCCTGCTGGATCTCAACTGTTGTTGGTACACGGTCGTGGTTTTCTTTGTCTTCCTCGGTAGGTTGGATATTATTCCTTTCATTGTGTGGCTGAGGATGATCGGGTACCTTATCTGTCTCCTCATTGTTTCTATCCCCTAGGATGTCATTGCCCGCTCTCAGATCTTGCTCACGTTCTGCGTTCCCGTCTTCGGGGGCCTCACTTTCTTCTCCCGATTCGGTATCATTTTCTGACTCATCGTCAGATGAGTCGATATTTTCAGGATCCTGTATTACTGGGGCTAGTGGGTCGGGACGAATAAACTCTTTTTCCACTTCTTCCTCAAAGAATCTGTCTTGGTACGTGATTAAAGGCATCTGCCTATTGACCTCCTCCAGTTGGTCCTCTCTCCTAATCTCCTCTCTGACCTTTACTAGGATGGCGCCATGTTTGTTCTTCCCAGTCCATTGGATTTGAGGATCGTTGAGTGATTGATCGTGGAGGGGTATACCAATACCCCACCACTTATCGTGGGTACACTCTGCCAACATATCGTTGCCGGTGGCTAGTAGAGCATCTTTGGCGTACTGGAATTTCCGAAACTTAGCGAACAGTATTTCTTCCATTATTCGTAGTTTGTTCTGATTCCATGGTTCATGTTCTCCACACTTTTCACCTAGTCGCTTGGCCTCCCTTGGACATGTCGAATCTTTAATGGCCCTCCCGATAATTGTGTTCTTAGTCATAATAGCACGTTGGTGTTGGAACGCCTGCTCAGTGGAGCAGTACATTATGCCGCTATATGTGAACATCGCAGGGCTGAAGTTCGATAGATGAGAGTGCTCACCTTGGTATCCGGTTGCACCATGTATTCTTCGTGTTTTGATCTGGGCTATTGTAATTCCATCTGGTAGAAGGTTCAGGTCGTTGTGACCATATTGTTTACCAGCGACATTAAGTTTTCCTCTTTCAATTTTAACTTTCGGTTTGGCTTTTGTTGTCTTGGCATGTGCCACTATCTGTCTCATCTCTGCCTGGCGTCGGGCAATTTTTCCTGGCAAGTCCGGGTTGAAATAACACCTTTTGTATCCTTTTGTTTGCCTTAGGAGAGCTTTGGATTTAAAAATACGATTACGTGTTTCCTCGTCCTTAAATTTCAATATTATATTGCGGTGTGAATTTGCTTTAGTACTTTTGATCCCTATTCTTGAGGCAAATTCTAGATCGGACGCTACAAAGGTGTCATCTAAGGAGGAACATAACTCGAGCGATCTGGTCAGTGTTGCATTAGATTGAAATTTGCTTTCTTCGTTTGTTTCCTTCAGTCCAGATAGAAGGATATGCTTTCTGCGCTGACCTCGATCGAGATCTAAACAATAATCTTCAAGATTGCTTGTAACTGTGTGTAAGTGGTATACCTCTAGTTCAAGTTTTTTAACCCTGTCATTCATTGCAGTCATACCTTTTTGCATTTGGCCTAGGGCGCTTTCCATGGGCCTAACTTTCCTTTCAACTGCTACTCCAATCTGTTCATCCATATTTAGAATAAATGATGTACACTTATGTGAGGGAAATTCAAACCACGTCTCCAATAGTAGGGATGTTTGGGTGTGAGTGTAGGTCCGGTGTACAGGGGTCAGCTTGCACTTACCAGTAGTGGAGCTATATATAGAGTTGTATACCTGTCCAAACAGCACATGCACATTACAGTCCCAAGCACAGTTCACTGGTATTATCGCTTCCCTAGCATTTGGATATAGGAAAAAACTCCTATTCAGGTCCAAATACCTTTTAAAGTGTCCAACTAAGCGAATATTTCACTTCCACAATACTCCATGGTGTTTTTGTTATGATGATGAGATGATGGATGAAGTCATTGTATGGATAAATCCCCAATTCCCGGCCGATTTATGGGCGTACTCGAAGGCACGTCCTCTCGACCCAAGCACTCACAAGCCATTAACAATCAAGATGAGCTACTCAGAGGCTATCAAATAACAATCTATTATTATTATTATTATTCCTTGTGATGGACATTCACGGGACTGCAGGTTGTTGTTGTTGGTATTTTATTAATCTATGGACTATGTCGGCGGGTCTAAGCTCCCATTATTTTGGGAGGATTTCAAGCCCTGCCGGCCACGGATTGGATGACATATGAAGGTAAGGGTAACAATCCACCAACACGTCAATGACATGAGGGCAGCCCTTACTTCTTGTGGTTTAGAAACAATAGTCAAGTATTTGCAGCAAGATGAAGCTCCGGCGGTACAACAGTGCTGAATGCTAGGTTGCCCTGATACACGGGCCAAGGGCTGAAGGTGACAATAGTTTATACATAATATATTGTAAAGAACTGAAATCTTTAGGTCCAAGCTCCGACCTATTTAGCCCTGATCATGGTCGGGGCATGCACGCCACACATGGCCTGGCCAGGAGGGAGGGGGAGATGAGCTACTCAGAGCTCACCCCGCCCCCCCAGCCCGACCTAATTACTGTATCCACTGCTCTGGGTTGATCAAGAGGGGGGAAGGGCTAAGAGGGAGGGGGGCAGGCACAAGCCTTGGGATCTATGAGTAAGGGGTGGGAGGGGGAAGGCTGAGGAGAGGGATCCAACTTGCATGCACTCAGCGCATGGCCTATGCATGGGGAGCAGAGGTCAGTGTGTGGGCAGGGAAGATCCTCTCTCTCCCTCAACCAATTAGAGGGAAGGGGAAGAGTAAGTGGAATAATTCTTGGGTTTGATTCTATGAATAATTCATGATTTCGGAGTATAAATAAATGGATGGACAAGGTCTTAGGTACTCGCTGAGTCACCACCGCCTAGGCCGAATCCAGACGAACTACAACCTCGGACTTCTTGTCTCACTTCTTCATCTTACTGAACCTATGGGCTAAAACCGACTTCTTTACAATATATTTATATGAATACAACTACTAGTGGTGCAGCTTGGAGATGCCAGGGTAATAGGTGCAGGTCCCATAGAGTCCCATACTAACATTGTGGGCGGTATTAGGTGCAAGTCCCATAGAGTCCCATGCTAACATTGTGAGCGGTATTAGGTGGAAGTCCCATAGAGTCCCATACTAACATTGTGAGCGGTATTAGGTGCAAGTCCCATAGAGTCCCATGCTAACATTGTGAGCGGTATTAGGTGCAAGTCCCATAGAGTCCCATGCTAACATTGTGAGCGGTATTTGGTGCAAGTCCCATAGAGTCCCATACTAACACTGTGAGCGGTATTAGGTGCAAGTCCCATAGAGTCCCATAGTACTCAGTTTGGGGCTCCAAATCGAATAATATAGAAAACATTTGTGAAATAATAACTGCTTTTATTGACAAAGTTTGATATTGGTAGTACTACATATATTGAGAGCCAAACAATTACTCATCGTTTTCTTGTAGAAGAAGCAGTGTAAAGTAGTGGGTTTTATAGTTGGCGCCAAGGTCTGTATCAAAGAATTATAGCATTTGATTCATCTGCATAAGCATGATGCCGTAGTGCTTACTGGCCAAATCTCATCCAATAAATGTTTGATTACTGCCGGCTTGTTCCTTTCTATCTATATAGCTTAACAATTATTCAGTAAAGTGAAATAACCCCAGCCATGGTTGTGGAACACATGAGGAGAAGGACTAATGGAGGAGGAGGAGGAGGTTGACTGGAGGCGGACCAGGGGCGGGCCAGGGGCGGGCCAATAATACACCATCCATTCAACACCAGACAAACCCACCAATTACCATCCTAACCCCCACAATGCACCACTATATTCATCTTCATAATTAGCCGCCATCTGACGTCACTTCCGCTCTCTGGGCGTCCCTAATTTCCCGCAGGACTGGAGGAATTCACTGTGGAACGTGGAGTAGATATATCACACATAAACACACTTTTTCATGGCAACGCTTTGCTCATTCTCCACATTTATATTGAGTGTGAGGATATGATTTCTTACCTTTTATAGCAAATGATTTTTTTCTCATACAATATTTTTGGAATAACTCGAATAACTGTTCTGTGAAACAAAATGATCAATATTCTGGAGTCTAAGGAGTCACCATCAGCTCCAATTTAACTTGGCAAATAAAAGAGCGATTTATCTAATATTACGGAAATTTTCCTCTTTTTTTGCACATATTACGCATAGCCAAAATTACTAAGACACCTTTTCCTATTAGCAACCAGATATTCCTATTCCTGGAACAAATAGTTCATGGCACCAACTATTTCTTCATTACTGAGATCTTTTCTCCCTTTACAAGGAGTCTTTTTTACTACTACCACTCCCCTATTACCTATGACTATTGTCGTCTGTGGGTATGACACATTGTAATCGCTTCTTTTTCAATATTACAGTTTGGATTGCTTCCTTTTTTGCTTCTTTCCTAATCATTATGGATAGACTTGCGTACCTTGATTATTGTTATAATCTATAACAAATATTGATATATGCGAGAAGTGCAATGTATCTACACAACCACTATTTCTTGGGTATTTACCTACAAAACAATTGTTAAACTAATTATTCTTTAACAGAAATGAAATGTATCATATGAAAACTAACCTCACTTCGGATTTCTGGCCTATTAGTTTGACTTAAGGAACTTCAGACACCACTTAATAGTATATAAAAATGAACAAGTGACTCAGGCACTGAATAAAAAAACATTTCAGATATCTTTATCAGATAATCACATTAATATTCATTTTGACTTTTCAGAAAGCATCCCCAAATCTCGTTACTAGGAAGGGACAGGGAGAGATAGCAGAGGGGGAGCGGGAGCGTGAAGAAGAGGGGAGGGAGAGGGTGGCGGAATCAGAGAGGAGGAGGGGAGGGAAACAAGCTATGACAGTCAGAGAAGAAGAAGAGAGAGGGAGCGGAAGAGAGAGAAGAGGGCAAGCGGAGAGAAAAGCAGAGAGAAAATGATAGGGGGAAGAACCGTAGAGAGAGAGGGGGAGAGGAAAAGAGAAAAAGGAAAAGAGAAAGAAATGGTAAAAGGAAGGAGGGAGAGAGGAGAGAGGGGGATCGTCCAAAGGACGGATACTCTGCCACTGTTTCATATTAACCAGTGATCTTAGGCTATCACTTGACTATATACGCGAACAAATTATTCCAAATTATGTTTTAACCGAGCGTTAGCAAAAGGCATTTCAATGTTCTAAGTATAAGATTATGCACCTAAGTCTATATAGATAGCTTCCTGCTCTGTAGTTTCCAATCCCATATCTTAATTGCTATTGTTTATGACTGTTAGTGTAAGAGCAATTTGTCTACTGCTTCTTTGCTTAAAGAATTGAATACAAGAAAAAACGTGTATAAGTATCTAGTCCTTGTTGTAGTATATGGAGCTTCTCCTTCACTAAATCACTCTACTTAACATCTGTTGATAGCTCCCCCTGGTGCAATAAACCCGCACTACCCTCCCCCGGCAGCCATTATCGTCCATCAACCAATCACTACACACACTCATAGCCTCGTTTTGATGTTTTTAATTAAACCCCAAACATGTGCTGCCCCCTGTTGTGTTGTTCCCTGGGGTAGAGCAACGTCTGTGTGAGTGATAGAGAAGGAGGAGGAGGAGGAGGTGGTGGAGGAGGCATAGGAGGAAAAAGGGGAGGATAAGAAGGAGGAGGAGAAGGAGGAGAAAGGGGAGGATAAGAAGGAGGAGGAGGTGGTGGAGGAGGCATAGGAGGAAAAAGGGGAGGATAAGAAGGAGGAGGAGGAGGGAGAGGAGGAAAAAGGGGAGGATGAGAAGGAGGAGGAGGAGGGAGAGGAGGAAAAGGGGGAGTATAAGAAGAAGGAGCAGGAGGAGGAGGTGGAGAGAGGAGGTGGAGGAGGAGCAGCAGGAGGTAGAGGAGGAGGAGGAGGTGGTAAAGGAGGAGGAGGAGGAGGTGGAGGAGGAGGAGTAGGAGGAGGAGGAGGAGGTGGTGAAGGAAGATGATGACGATGAGGTGGACATGGACGAGGTGGAGGAGGTGGTGTTGGAGGTATTATTACAGCCTCATACATCATGGCCATGTAATACACGTTCTGTTATAACACTCCTGTTGTTCCACCTCCTGTACTCCATGGGTGGATACACAAAAGCAGTATGCAGTACCTCAGCATGATATAAATGGATCAGATGTTCAGAAAATGTACAATTCGCTGTCACCAATCCTCTCAAATAACCCACATTTAAGAGAACAAGGAGCTTCAAAATGCAGTTTAACATAACAGAACTGATACTATAAATCAATGGGATACTAAATATACTCAGATATACCCAGTATTTTTTCATTTTTCAGCCTAATTTAGGAGAATTTCCAAAATGTGTAGAGCTGCCAATTATACATTTTCTTAAAATCTGACCCAAATCCCCCACACTCTCCAGTCTGTAAGGGTGTAAGGCACAACCCCAGCTTCTGCCCCACACCCAGATATGCAGGGCATTAACTCAGAGCCCCTCCAGGCGCCTGTCCTCTAACTGGGTCAAGTCTCTCTGTACACATACAGGCAGCAGGGCACAAGCCCTTATAAGGGCCTTAATCCAGGAGAAGGTCCTCAATGGTAACTCTTTACTGCCGGTGGTACAGGAGAGGGGATGAGTGGAGCACACAATACAGGTCTACATTGTATTCAGCCTAGATGCTATAGAGTTACTGGGACTAGTGGTAGAAGATTGGATGGGATTAAAGACTCATTCATTGTATAGCCTTATTAGACACTCACCACCACACCACCACACCACCACCACACCACACCACCACACCACCACACCACCACACCACCACACCACCACACCACACCACCACACCACCACACCACCACACCACCACACCACCACACCACCACACCACCACACCACCACACCACCACACCACCACACCACCACCACACCCCCACACCACCACACCACCACACCACCACCACACAACCACACCACCACACCACCACACCACCACACCACCACACCACCACACCACCACACCACCACACCACCACCACACCACCACACCACCACACCACCACACCACCACACCACCACACCACCACCACCACCACCACACCACCACACCACCACCACACCACCACACCACCACACCACCACACCACCACACCACCACACCACCACACCACCACACCACCACACCACCACACCACCACACCACCACACCACCACACCACCACACCACCACCACACCACACCACCACACCACCACACAACCACACCACCACACCACCACACCACCACACCACCACACCACACCACCACACCACCACACCACCACACCACCACACCACCACACCACCACACCACCACACCACCACACCACCACACCACCACACCACCACACCACCACACCACCACACCACCACACCACCACACCACCACACCACCACACCACCACACCACCACACCACCACACCACCACACCACCACACCACCACACCACCACACCACCACACCACCACACCACCACACCACCACACCACCACACCACCACACCACCACACCACCACACCACCACACCACCACACCACCACACCACCACACCACCACACCACCACACCACCACACCACCACACCACCACACCACCACACCACCACACCACCACACCACCACACCACCACACCACCACACAACCACACCACCACACAACCACCACACCACCACACCACCACACCACCACACCACCACACCACCACACCACACCACCACCACACCACCAAACCACCACACCACCAAACCACCACACCACCACACCACCACACCACCACACCACCACACCACCACACCACCATACCACCACACCACACCACCACCACACCACCAAACCACCACACCACCAAACCACCACACCACCACACCACCACACCACCACACCACCACACCACCACACCACCACACCACCAAACCACCAAACCACCAAACCACCAAACCACCACACCACCAAACCACCACACCACCACACCACCACACCACCACACAACCACACAACCACACAACCACACAACCACCACACCACCACACCACCACACCACCACACCACCACACCACCACACCACCACACCACCACACAACCACACCACCACACCACCACACCACCACCATACCACCACACCACACCACCACACCACCACACCACCACACCACCACACCACCACACCACCACACCACCACACCACCACACCACCACACCACCACACCACCACACCACCACACCACCACCACACCACCACCATACCACCACACCACACCACCACACCACCACACCACCACACCACCACACCACCACACCACCACACCACCACACCACCACACCACCACACCACCACACCACCACACCACCACACCACCACACCACCACACCACCACACCACCACACCACCACACAACCACACCACCACACAACCACCACACCACCACACCACCACACCACCACACCACCACACCACCACACCACCACACCACACCACCACCACACCACCAAACCACCACACCACCAAACCACCACACCACCACACCACCACACCACCACACCACCACACCACCACACCACCATACCACCACACCACACCACCACCACACCACCAAACCACCACACCACCAAACCACCACACCACCACACCACCACACCACCACACCACCACACCACCACACCACCACACCACCAAACCACCAAACCACCAAACCACCAAACCACCACACCACCAAACCACCACACCACCACACCACCACACCACCACACAACCACACAACCACACAACCACACAACCACCACACCACCACACCACCACACCACCACACCACCACACCACCACACCACCACACCACCACACAACCACACCACCACACCACCACACCACCACCATACCACCACACCACACCACCACACCACCACACCACCACACCACCACACCACCACACCACCACACCACCACACCACCACACCACCACACCACCACACCACCACACCACCACACCACCACACCACCACACCACCACCACACCACCACCATACCACCACACCACACCACCACACCACCACACCACCACACAACCACACAACCACACAACCACACAACCACACAACCACACAACAACCACACCACCACACCACCACACCACCACACCACCACCACCACCACCACACCACCACACCACCACACCACCACACCACCACACCACCACACCACCACACCACCACACCACCACACCACCACACCACCACACCACCACACCACCACACCACCACACCACCACACCACCACACCACCACACCACCACACCACCACACCACCACACCACCACACCACCACCACACCACCACCACCACCACACCACCACCATACCACCACACCACACCACCACACCACCACACCACCACCACCACCACACCACCACCACACCACCACACCACCACACCACCACACCACACCACCACCACACCACCAAACCACCACACCACCACACCACCACACCACCACACCACCACACCACCACACCACCACACCACCACACCACCACACCACCACACCACCACACCACCACACCACCACACCACCACACCACCACACAACCACACAACCACACAACCACACAACCACCACACCACCACACCACCACACCACCACACCACCACACCACCACACCACCACACCACCACACCACCACACCACCACACCACCACACCACCACACAACCACACAACCACACAACCACACAACCACACAACCACACCACCACACCACCACCACCGCACCACCGCACCACCACGCGACACCGCACCACCACGCGACACCACTTCCTTATATATTTATATACTATACTCATGTCTACTCATATGTATACCACTAGCATAGGTCTTAGCATTTAAAGTAACTGAAGTGATTAAATAGTTAGTATTGTATTGTATGTATACATTAGTATAACAGAATGAAAATCTTAAATATAATGTTATTATACCCGTGTGCTGTAGTTGCCTATACTTTCAGCATTGTATGCCACACTTGGTCAAGGTGGTGCATAACATGTAAATTATGCCACCCCAACACCACTCTTGGCGCATACAACAAGTGGGTCTGGCAGATTTGTCTAAACACATCAAAGTTTATGATTCTTTTCATGGTATGAGTAGAGTAAATACATGTTTATTGCACTCACCATATCATCCCTTTACATTCAGCATTATTATATAATGAACACTAGTAACTCAATATGTATTTGTGATGTGTTACATATGTTCATTGCACCCTACAATCAGCATTATTATATAATGAACACTAGTAACTCAATATGTATTCATGATGTGTCACATACATGTTCATTGCACCCTACAATCAGCATTAATATATAATGAACACTAGTAACTCAATATGTATTTGTGATGTGTTATATATGTTCATTGCACCCTACAACCAGCATTATTATATAATGAACACTAGTAACTCAATATGTATTTATGATGTGTTACATATATATGTTCATTGCACCCTACAATCAGCATTATTATATAATGAACACTAGTAACTCAATATGTATTTATGATGTGTCACATATATGTTCATTGCACCCTACAATCAGCATTATTATATAATGAACACTAGTAACTCAATATGTATTTGTGATGTGTTACATATGTTCATTGCACCCTACAATCAGCATTATTATATAATGAACACTAGTAACTCAATATGTATTTGTGATGTGTCACATATATGTTCATTGCACCCTACAATCAGCATTATTATATAATGAACACTAGTAACTCAATATGTATTCATGATGTGTCACATATATGTTCATTCCACCCTACAATCAGCATTATTATATAATGAACACTAGTAACTCAATATGTATTTGTGATGTGTCACATATATATGTTCATTGCACCCTACAACCAGCATTATTATATAATGAACACTAGTAACTCAATATGTATTTGTGATGTGTTACATATGTTCATTGCACCCTACAATCAGCATTATTATATAATGAACACTAGTAACTCAATATGTATTTGTGATGTGTCACATATATATGTTCATTGCACCCTACAACCAGCATTATTATATAATGAACACTAGTAACTCAATATGAGACGTGCTCCATCAAAATGAGTCCCATGTCGGCCAAATCGATTTTGGAGTTAGCTATTGGATGGGTAAGCAGCAGGAAAGAGCTTTCCAATGATGTATAGAGCTTAATTTTAGGCCTATTGGGTATAATTCTATGGTTGCGGTGAGTATTTAAGGGACGCGGTTACTGGAGGAGCCGGAAACTGAGATACAGCCTGTTTAAGTTTGGCGAGTGACCTTCGGCGCGCCATCCTTGGTTACGGGCATTTGTTATCAAGCGATTTCTATGAAATTTGGGACACACTTTACTAACTGCCATAGCCATAACATATACCAAATTCAGTTTATTTACTTAGTAACTTATCATTTTATCGCGCGATGAAAATTGGGTGAAATTTGGGCAAAATACATTTCTAGGAGACTTTTGTGGGATTTATGTCGGACGCGTCGTCATGCAAAATGACCAGTTTATATGATTGGACTTTTCTCAGATTTGGGGCAGGTATTATAGACTAGTAGGGCCACAATATATAAAAAAATCAGTGCATTTCATTTAATATTTTTTATTTTATTACCCTGTTAACACGAGTATAATAATTCTGTACAAAATTCTTCGGTGCAGTGCTTGCAATATATACATGATAACACACCTATTCATTCTAACAAAACAAAATGTACAACAGTATTCACCAGTAATAAAATCAGTAATAAAATCAGTAATAAAATCAATAAAATAGCAGTCAGCCCCTACCCCTACCCCTACCCCTACCCCTACCCCTACCCCTCCCTGGCCGGCGTTGCTGAACATTTCCCCTCCCCCTCCCCCTACCTCTCTTTGCTGGAGGAGGTGCAACCTCCCCATCCGAAGAAGATTCTGAAGATTCCCTTACCCTGCCCCTTCCCCTTACTGTTCCTCTACCCCTACCCCTACCCCTACCCCTACCCCTAGCTTGAGGTTCCTCTTGAGGTTCCTCCTCCTCCTCCTCCTCCTCAGAAGATTCATCACCACCTAATTCTAATGATTCATCAGAAGAAGATTCCCTGTCCCTTCCCCTTCCCCTTCCCCTTCCTCTACCCCTCCCTCTTCCTCTAGCCCTTCCACTTCCCCTCCCTCTACCTCTTACTGGGGCGACTGCAGGAGCCTGTACAATGTAGCCATCCCCCCCCCCTCCCTGGCCCTTCTTCAGGTACAGTTGGTTTGGGGCACATAATGTCTTTGGTTTCTTCGGTACAAAAATCACGAATAGAATTAAAAAGATACCACTGTCTGTATGCAGACAGTCCAGGAGAAGGTACAATGGGTGGGTTGTCCTGAGGGACATCACCCACATCAACAGTAAGCATTTTAAAAGTACCACTATCTTCAGGGCCTACAAATGGCCTGAAAGAAATAACACCAGGTTTGTCACTAGAAAATTCAAAATGATGATACCCTTTGATACCTGGAAAAGATTTGGAGAAAGGTGACAGGAATGCCTGCCAGTCGTACAATGGAACAAAAACAGTACCCCTTTCATCACCTACAAGTTGGGCCTGGTTGACCCCCCCTGGCGTACTGCGCTGCACACTGGCTTTTAATTGCTGAAGAGAAGAAACGTTGTCCCGACGAAATTGTTTTTTCAAGAGACCAAAGCACCAGTCGGGGGCAAACTTAGTGTGCCCAGTAATCAAAAAGTTAAGTGTAATAGACCTGTGCCTTCCAATAAGGACACGCCACATCAAATAGGCCAAAACATACCGGTTCTTGTTCTGGCCACTACAATTGTCACAGTTAAGATCTAAATCTTTCTCCCCCAGACCATAGTTTTCAAAGTAATGATTCAGATAAGAAATAACTGCATTTGACCCCTTACTGGTGCAATGGCTCTCATCTATAAGGTAGTTAACTTGTCTAGGCATTCCTTCCATGCAAATACCGAACAGGCCTACCTTCCTCGGGGTGAGAAAATAAAGGGGACCTGGTTGCATCGGGTAAGAAGGTAAATGCACTTGTTGTGCAAAGTCAAAACTGAGATGTACTCAAATGTCACATGAGCAAGGGGCATGTTTGCCAAGGGGGGGTTCACCATTGTCTCTGTACGCTTCTTTTGCATCAGCACAAAATTTCTGATAAAGAGTTCTTTCGGCGGTTACACTGTCTAAATGTTTCTGCTGTTTCTTTAACTATGCAGCTTTCACAACATCAGGTAAATTACTACTACAGGAAATGTCTCTGTTATTACGCTGGCACTCCCAGCAGAGGTCTGTCATGGGACGACTTGTGACTATTTTAGGAAGATACTTGTGCCATAAATGACCAAAAGTGGAGTAGGCAACAGCCCTATTGCCAGTCTCTTGCATGGCTTGTGTGTAAAGACGATGAACTTCAGCTTTTGTAGAACGGCAGGGGAGAATTAAGATGTCGTCTCTGTGGTGAGAAGATACTCTGCCTGGCAAGACAAGAGCATGTGTTTCGGCATAAGATGTGATGAAGTTGATAGTGTTCTTCAGGTCATCTATTGGCAAAGACCTCACAGCACGGTGACCACCACCCTGTCGTGAACGAGTGACCAGACCATCCTCAGCGAAGGATTTTAGCAAAACTGTCAGCAAGTTTTGGCTAATCCTAGAAGTGAAGGGAGAGAAAAGAAATAGAAAAAATAATTAATAATTATTTAATCGTTGACAAAGGAAGAAATTGAACATAATGCAGGATCTTAAAATGACAATACCAAAATATTGATTCTTAGCAAATAATCATGTTATTATGAATAGCTATCTAATGTTCAGTATTAATGGGCACCACAAGATTCATGATAACACTCACTTGTAAAGGAATTTAAAGGTAGCTTTGCAAATAGGGTTGTTATGCATCCTGTAGTGGCTCTTTGGGTGTTTTCTCTCTCCCTTCCACTGGCGCCCCTTCTTGGTTGGACTGCATCGATCACTGTTGTCAGTAACAGTATTGAAAACGCCAAAGAGTGCCATGTCGAGCTCATCTGAAACGACAGTATAACAATAATGTAAAAATGAATTTGTGACTGACTAATATCACCGACACCAATCTTAGTCTGAGTCCCTACAGTTATCCTACGTAATTAGTTATCCTATGTAATTGGGTAGCACGTGTCCTCATTATTTAACAAGCTACAGCTTAAAATACTGATTAAAATACTGAATGAGTATTATACAGGCATGTATGGGCAATGAGGCAATAGAGAAAAACATTATTTTGAAATTACCTCGATGGATTTGGTCATGTTCCGACCGATGAGAGATGCGCTGTTCCACAGTGAACTGGTCTATGCATGGCCCGCCGTTAAACAATCGGCAGTTACATCTGAAATGGACAAAATCCTAGATTTTAATTTGCCCATAATGACACAAACAAACAATGTATTTTTAACCCTACATTCCACACGAGATGAGTAAGGAATCTCAGACGTCCCAAGTAAATAGCTACTCCCCAGATCTCGAGGGCCTTAAACTCCCCACGCACGAACAACACCATGCGACTTAAAACATACACCAATTAAATTTTAGAACCTCTAAATATACCCACAAGGTATCTAGCACATATAACAGCATTGGATTATAGATTTGGAATGATTTCCAGGGATGTACATAGCATAGTTTTCAGATCGCGTCCCCCAGCATGTCAACACACACGATAGAAAAGATGGCTGCAGAGCACCAACACTTACCGAAACGTGGAGCACTTTTCCCGTTCCTTGTCCACGACTGCCTGCATGTGATCAATAATAAGAATAGGTTCTGATGCTTCCTCAACTTCTTCTTCGTTCGTCTCCGGAGTTTCAGGCTGATCAGGGACGTCTGGTTCTCCATCTGAGTCAGATTCCACCGTCTCTGTTTCCTCGTTGAACACAAAATACTCTTCGATGAGGTTACGCCATTCGGCGTTGTCGACAACACCTCCCAAATTGGCTCGAGCGATGCCATTAAGAGCTTCTGCGACGGTGGCCTCAGCTTCCATGTTTAAATAATAAACCTTGGTCCATTTAAAACTTTGTTGGAGAGTAAAACACGTCTTGTATCGTCTGAAATCGAGGAATAACTGGTCGCTTCGATTCAAATCCAAGACCACGCTAGAAGATGGCGTCAGCCGGAAGTTGATCTTTTAAAGCGGCTGGACCAATCACAGGGCTGTATCGACCCCTCGTGGGCTCCCTTGACGACCCTAGCAACCATTGTTTACGCCGAATGCACTTGGAGAGAGCTCTGTGATTGGTTTACTTACGCGGCGATTCAAAAGGGAAGAATCCCATTGGCTAGAGGAGATTCGCGGCTTTCTGAGGATACCAAATGTGCTGGGGTACCCTACGATCAAATGTCCACGGCGTACGAGTGAATTTAGTGAAAAATAGCCTTCGGCTCCTTTGTTTAAACCCATCCAACCATGTTAGGAAAATGTTTACTGGCCGTTATGAAGCGTAAATAATTGTTTTTGGTACAAAATATTTTCCAGTCTCAAAAAAAACATAATAAAGATTAATATTACGGGAAAAAAAGTTTTCGACCGAAAAAGTCCTATACCACCTTTGGAGCCCTATATCTCAAAATGAAAGTTGCCGACATGGGACTCTTTTTGATGGAGCGCCTCACATATGTATTTGTGATGTGTTACATATGTTCATTGCACCCTACAATCAGCATTATTATATAATGAACACTAGTAACTCAATATGTATTTGTGATGTGTCACATATATGTTCATTGCACCCTACAATCAGCATTATTATATAATGAACACTAGTAACTCAATATGTATTTGTGATGTGTCACATATATGTTCATTGCACCCTACAACCAGCATTATTATATAATGAACACTAGTAACTCAATATGTATTCATGATGTGTTACATATATATGTTCATTGCACCCTACAACCAGCATTATTATATAATGAACACTAGTAACTCAATATGTATTTATGATGTGTTACATATATATGTTCATTGCACCCTACAATCAGCATTAATATATAATGAACACTAGTAACTCAATATGTATTTGTGATGTGTCACATATATATGTTCATTGCACCCTACAATCAGCATTATTATATAATGAACACTAGTAACTCAATATGTATTTATGATGTGTTACATATGTTCATTGCACCCTGCAATCAGCATTATTATATAATGAACACTAGTAACTCAATATGTATTTATGATGTGTTACATATGTTCATTGCACCCTGCAATCAGCATTATTATATAATGAACACTAGTAACTCAATATGTATTTGTGATGTGTCACATATATGTTCATTGCACCCTACAACCAGCATTATTATATAATGAACACTAGTAACTCAATATGTATTTGTGATGTGTTACATATATATGTTCATTGCACCCTACAATCAGCATTATTATATAATGAACACTAGTAACTCAATATGTATTTGTGATGTGTTACATATATATGTTCATTGCACCCTACAATCAGCATTATTATATAATGAACACTAGTAACTCAATATGTATTTATGATGTGTTACATATATGTTCATTGCACCCTACAATCAGCATTATTATATAATGAACACTAGTAACTCAATATGTATTTATGATGTGTCACATATATATGTTCATTGCACCCTACAATCAGCATTATTATATAATGAACACTAGTAACTCAATATGTATTCATGATGTGTCACATATATGTTCATTGCACCCTACAATCAGCATTATTATATAATGAACACTAGTAACTCAATATGTATTTATGATGTGTTACATATATATGTTCATTGCACCCTACAACCAGCATTATTACATAATGAACACTAGTAACTCAATATGTATTGATGATGTGTCACATATATATGTTCATTGCACCCTACAACCAGCATTATTATATAATGAACACTAGTAACTCAATATGTATTTATGATGTGTTACATATATGTTCATTGCACCCTACAACCAGCATTATTATATAATGAACACTAGTAACTCAATATGTATTTGTGATGTGTTACATATATGTTCATTGCACCCTACAACCAGCATTATTATATAATGAACACTAGTAACTCAATATGTATTAATGATGTGTCACATATATATGTTCATTGCACCCTACAACCAGCATTATTATATAATGAACACTAGTAACTCAATATGTATTTATGATGTGTTACATATATATGTTCATTGCACCCTACAATCAGCATTATTATATAATGAACACTAGTAACTCAATATGTATTTATGATGTGTTACATATATATGTTCATTGCACCCGACAACCAGCATAATTATATAATGAACACTAGTAACTCAATATGTATTTATGATGTGTCACATATATGTTCATTGCACCCTACAATCAGCATTATTATATAATGAACACTAGTAACTCAATATGTATTTATGATGTGTTACATATATATGTTCATTGCACCCTACAATCAGCATTATTATATAATGAACACTAGTAACTCAATATGTATTTATGATGTGTCACATACATGTTCATTGCACCCTACAATCAGCATTATTATATAATGAACACTAGTAACTCAATATGTATTTATGATGTGTTACATATATATGTTCATTGCACCCTACAATCAGCATTATTATATAATGAACACTAGTAACTCAATATGTATTTGTGATGTGTCACATATATATGTTCATTGCACCCTGCAATCAGCATTATTATATAATGAACACTAGTAACTCAATATGTATTTATGATGTGTCACATATATGTTCATTGCACCCTACAATCAGCATTATTATATAATGAACACTAGTAACTCAATATGTATTTGTGATGTGTCACATATATGTTCATTGCACCCTACAATCAGCATTAATATATAATGAACACTAGTAACTCAATATGTATTTATGATGTGTCACATATATATGTTCATTGCACCCTACAATCAGCATTATTATATAATGAACACTAGTAACTCAATATGTATTTGTGATGTGTCACATATATATGTTCATTGCACCCTACAACCAGCATTATTATATAATGAACACTAGTAACTCAATATGTATTTGTGATGTGTTACATATGTTCATTGCACCCTACAACCAGCATTATTATATAATGAACACTAGTAACTCAATATGTATTTGTGATGTGTCACATATATGTTCATTGCACCCTACAACCAGCATTATTATATAATGAACACTAGTAACTCAATATGTATTTGTGATGTGTTACATATATATGTTCATTGCACCCTACAACCAGCATTATTATATAATGAACACTAGTAACTCAATATGTATTTGTGATGTGTTACATATATATGTTCATTGCACCCTACAATCAGCATTATTATATAATGAACACTAGTAACTCAATATGTATTTATGATGTGTTACATATATATGTTCATTGCACCCTACAACCAGCATTATTATATAATGAACACTAGTAACTCAATATGTATTTGTGATGTGTTACATATATATGTTCATTGCACCCTACAACCAGCATTATTATATAATGAACACTAGTAACTCAATATGTATTTGTGATGTGTTACATATGTTCATTGCACCCTACAATCAGCATTATTATATAATGAACACTAGTAACTCAATATGTATTAATGATGTGTCACATATATATGTTCATTGCACCCTACAACCAGCATTATTATATAATGAACACTAGTAACTCAATATGTATTTATGATGTGTTACATATATATGTTCATTGCACCCTACAACCAGCATTATTATATAATGAACACTAGTAACTCAATATGTATTAATGATATGTCACATATATATGTTCATTGCACCCTACAACCAGCATTATTATATAATGAACACTAGTAACTCAATATGTATTTATGATGTGTTACATATGTTCATTGCACCCTGCAATCAGCATTATTATATAATGAACACTAGTAACTCAATATGTATTTGTGATGTGTCACATATATGTTCATTGCACCCTACAATCAGCATTATTATATAATGAACACTAGTAACTCAATATGTATTTATGATGTGTTACATATATATGTTCATTGCACCCTACAATCAGCTTTATTATATAATGAACACTAGTAACTCAATATATATTTGTGATGTGTCACATATATATGTTCATTGCACCCTACAACCAGCATTATTATATAATGAACACTAGTAACTCAATATGTATTTATGATGTGTTACATATATGTTCATTGCACCCTACAATCAGCATTATTATATAATGAACACTAGTAACTCAATATGTATTTGTGATGTGTCACATATATGTTCATTGCACCCTACAACCAGCATTATTATATAATGAACACTAGTAACTCAATATGTATTTGTGATGTGTTACATATATATGTTCATTGCACCCTACAATCAGCATTATTATATAATGAACACTAGTAACTCAATATGTATTTATGATGTGTTACATATATATGTTCATTGCACCCTACAATCAGCATTATTATATAATGAACACTAGTAACTCAATATGTATTAATGATGTGTCACATATATATGTTCATTGCACCCTACAACCAGCATTATTATATAATGAACACTAGTAACTCAATATGTATTTGTGATGTGTCACATATATGTTCATTGCACCCTACAACCAGCATTAATATATAATGAACACTAGTAACTCAATATGTATTTGTGATGTGTCACATATATGTTCATTGCACCCTACAATCAGCATTATTATATAATGAACACT